>JAMZAV010003192.1:0-322926 GCA_024449915.1 Sweltsa coloradensis | reverse complement strand
CATGACACCCCCTACGTTTCCAAATGCTGTACGCTTTCAAGGACATCATCACTGATGTTGTGAATACAAGCGACTATTGCAGGAATTTGACTTCCTTTATAGAACAACCCATCCGTTTCTAACAATTTTAGATCCGACAAAAGTCTTCTCCAAACAACTTCTTGTCCAAAGAATTTGAAATCCTTTTCAAGAATCAGCATGACAAGCAATAGATTATCGACATTGGAACGATGGTGAGGATGGAAATTTCCGAGAGTAAAGTAAACTCCTAAAACCTTATGCTTTGATTTAGCGGACCCCAAGGGATTGAGAACCTCAAATGCGTCTTGATACAGAAACAATTCTAATGAAAGCTGTTGGGCCTTCAAATGCTTATGCAAATTGTTGGAAAGAATGATAAACAAACGACTGATGTGGTTATTGGAAAACACGTCCGCTTGGGACAAGAACAACAGACTGACTGCGAGGTGAGGCTCTCTGCTGTGTGCGTGCAGATTCGCGATCGCAAAGCTTGAAGACGCTACCTGGAGGTAGAAATTGGCACTAAGCCACCGGGTGTTCGCCGCAGCCCCGCCCCTTCCACCAGTCATCTGTTTACGTTGTCTCTTGCTGGTTGACATTACTTAAAATTGAATTTTCTCCCAAAAAGAGCATTAAATGTCGTGAGTATTGTTGTGCTGCCGGTTGTTACACATCGGCAGGAAAAAATGTCGGCATTTCATTCCATCAATTTCCGAAAGGGAACCAACAAGTTCAAATAACTGATGGCTTCGGCAACTCGATGATGACAAGCAGACGAAAGGAATGGGGCAGAAAACTGAAGATCAGAAAACCAATTACGAAAAATTATGTAATGACCCCCCCCCACCACCACCACCACCGCACTTTAAATCGTAGATGTAATTTTTTGGACAGACCCTTATTATTATATCATTTTCAATTATTCTCTTGTCTAATCAAGTTTACATGAATGGATGTGGCCATGCCATGTACCTTCATACATCAATAGATGGGTCATTCTCGTATAAATGGAAGAAAACATTTGTATTAAATTTTTTTTTAAATATTGCTTAAAAGTCTTATTTTTTATTTTATTTTTTATGATTGTACTACTAGGATTCCAATAAAGTTACCAGCAAAGATCAAAACCAAATATCTTTGGATTCCAAGAGCACTTATGACTTTTACAAGCCAGGGGCATCTAGGGGAATGATGCGGTAATAGGGGAATGATGTTATGTTTCAATAATGCAAACTTTGCAATGAATTGTTAAAGCCTACAGCAGTTTTTTTATTGTCTTTAGATTTAACTTATAAATGTAGGCCTACACAGTGAATTATAAAGACACACCATTCTTATATAAGCTTAAAACCTAATGTCTTTATACATTGACGTAATTAACTGATTCCGATTATCAATTCAAATAACAATGCATTACAGAAAAGTTGCTTACTCATACTAACTAAATAAACATATCCTTAAAGGCTACTTTATTGGAACTGAAATTATGAGTAGGTCTGATTTACTTCGCTACGGAAAGTCTGTGAAAGTAAATAAGCTTCCTCGAGACCGACCATCTAATGGTATCGGATTGCTTATTTTTCTGATAATCTCTGCACTTAAATAAACATATATATCAGGCTTAGCAGGCCACTTGTAATTGCTGCAAATCGTTGGTTCCATATTATCCACGCGAATTTGATCTTCAATTATCTCCAACACTTGGCCAGGATAGACGGTGCCTTCATAATTGGCAGCAACAAATTCACCGACACGAAGGATTGGAAATCCACCCTCCGCAGTTTCTGCAGGTTCTAGGGGGAAAAATGGTGTTAAGTATTAAGATCTAGCTTGAGCATAACCATGCCTACACTTTTTAACCACAGTATAAGCCTACTAATTAGTTCAAATAACAACTGTACCTTCCTCTTCATCATGTTCATGTTCATGTTTGTTTTTTCGCAGCCCCAAGTTGAAGTGGAAGCATTCTTCCATAGGCTCGCACTCGAAGCAGCTAAGGGATCGAAAGCTCATTGTACGGTGAAGTTGACTCCATGCAACTTGGTGTACTTTCATGGTTCCAGGAAAAGTCTGAATTTGGCTTTTTGTCAGAGCTTCATCCTTGGCCTCAATAGCTTTTGTTTCTATCGGTATAATGTCAACACCTTTGCATTTTTCTTTGACTACTTTTAAAAATGAATCATAAGTGTTAACATGCCCTGTCAGCTGAGCGTTTCAAAACTGCTCCAAGGCCATCTGCTATAATAAGAAAAATCTATTTATTCATTGTATCATTCCCAATCTATATCTTAACAGACAATGCTAGGAATATAACATGTGCCATATCGGGTCATCAAGCGTGGGTCCATCGCAAGTGCTTTGCTCACACCGATGCACGAAACTTGTTTTCTGCCTGCTACTTATTTTTATAATCTGATAATAATGCAAACATTACAAAACATATTTTCATGAGTTGGGAGATGATTATCATTTGGACACGTTGTGACGGTCACTCGTGTCCGTTCAAGCATTCATTCAGTGTCACTTGCCAGGCTACTTGCAACACGTTCCGTAGCGCAACGTATTCATTCAGTGTCCTTGCCAGGCTACTTGCAACATGTTCCGTAGCTGTAAGTATTCATTCAGTGTCCTTGCCAGGCTACTTGCAACATGTTCCGTAGCGGAACGTATTCATTCAGTGTCACTTGCCAGGCTTGTAAAAATTGGATTGGGTTAAGGAAGATGATAAGCCTTGGTCTAGGGATTGTGCTGCAGAAATGGATACGCAAACGGATGGGGACAGGGAGCTTGATGAAGATGAAAGAGGTAAATAATGCTGCACGACTCCCTCTTCTTGCATAATTACCTCCTCTTCAAGCTCATAAGTATCATCAGCCATTGAGGAAAAGAGAAGGGAAGATGTTGATGATTTCAACTGTCTCTGTATGTTGGGAATTGATGACAAGTAGGTGAAGGGAATACTTAGAGTTGGAGTGGGCGAAGAAGTGAAAAGCTCGAGTTGAATTTAACTTTGGTGGAAACAGGCGAAGTTCATGGTATAATTCTCATGCTTGTGGTGTTAAAAGGTTTGGAGGGAAAGTTGGTATTGACGGACATAGGCAAAAAAACACATTTATGCTTATTAACCATTTTTTACATCCATACATAGTCAACTAAATATCTTGGAGGCACGAATAATCGTTGCCGTTGAAGCGCCCTAAAACTACTTATACTAATATGATTACTGAGGAGGAAGTAGAACTGTACGTGAACACAGTACCTAGAGAGTAGCCATGTTTATTTTCCAGTCATACCAACTTACTGAACATATATCGCGCATGCGTGCTACATACACTACACCCATTATACATTTAAGTTTCTTCTCATTGTCTATTACATCTGCAAGCAATGTCGTAAAATCACCAACATTGACATGGTATCCAAAGTCTCGACGGTCAACGAACCTGAGATGATTGATCTACACTGAGAGTTGGTGGGCATATATTAACACTTCCCGGAGCTTGAAGGCCTAACATTAGAAGAGAGGCAACTGCGTCTTCCTCGGCTGATGTCTGCACGTCAATTTCTTCAGTGCCGGTGCTCGTAGAACAGCTGATGGAAGCAGGCCTATCCTGCAAACCAACAGTATACTATATTAAAAGGTGCAACACTAAGCATCCATGTAAAGTTTTAAAAAAAATCCGTATCTCCATGTAGTGTCAATAAAAGGTCATATGCCAATTTTTATAGCAGATTTTTTAACCAACAGAACTTTTAAGGTTAGAATAGGCAACATTTTATCGAGGACTTTTACACAAGAAAACGGTGTACCACAGGGCTCTGTGTTAAGTGTCATTTTATTTGCAATAGCTATTAATAGCATCACTTCCTTTGTTAAGAAGCCAGTAGTGTCTTTGCTTTTTGTAGACGATTTTACAATTATATTCAAGGCATCAAACATGAATAGAACAGAATTTTTTTATTTTTATTTGGGTTCAATTTTACATTTTGATGACAATAATTTTATATTGTATTACCCTTTTTTGTGGCCAGACTTAGGGTTTGGCCTATAAATTATATAAAAGTAGAACATTACATACGTAATATATAAATAATTATTAATTACGAATAGTACTTAATTCTACAGGTTATGTACATTTATGTTTTGCCTTTAAATTCTGCAGCCTATAGCTAGGCCTAGTTGTGGCCTATATTTTAGACATCGGTTTATATGTATTCATTTAACTTATCTAATTGTAGCCTATTTATATATTACTTTGTACAATTTTAGTAACACAATATTTTTTATTATTTTATTGCCACCAACAACAGAGTTACCTCCACAAGTGCGATATGGGCATTTCATAAAATTAACTAATACTAAAGCACAAACAATACAAATGATATCAAAAATCAAACAACATCTAAATATGTCTCAGGTGCACAAAAGAACATTATACTAAACGAAATGCAAATAAAAAATAAACTATGACGATTACAAATGTTATAAACCTTAAGAACATATTTTGAAGAAATAGTTTTAAAAAAATTGTTAGTTTAGGTGGTTTATGTCAAGATCAGGATGGATGACAACTAATTGGTTATACGTATGTTGGATCCGGTTAATTGGTGAATTACTAAAAATGTCTAGTCTGCTTCTGGGAAGATGGAAAGTCTGAAGGTTTCGTGTTAGTCTTGCAGGAACGTGAAAATGTACTGAATGAATAAGCTGAGAGTCAAAATTATTGTGCAGAAGCTTATACAGAAATATTAGATCTGTATGCTGGCGCCGATTTTCGAGTGATACAAGATTTAAATTCTTGCATAAAGTTGAATAGTTGCATCTATGATAAGTAACATTATCTTGTAGCAGAAATACTTAACGAACTTCTGCTGGATACGTTCAATGCTACAGATGTTTGTAATGTGATTAGGGTTCCATATGACACTTGCATAGTCAATCTGAGGTATTATTAAAGCCACAAAAAGCTTCCTGAAAGTGCCGATGGAAAAGTCCTTTGTGCAATTTCTTTTCACAAAGCCGAGCATTTTAAGGGCCTTTGGGATGATAAGCTGTAGGTGATTATTGTATTTATTTTGATATTTGATATTTATTGGCTTAAAGGCGTGCTACATAGGGCTATAGAGCCCCTTTGGGTGTAGCCGACCTCTACACTTACATACATTAGTTCACAACATGTATATATTGAAATATAATATGTAATTACATATTATATAAGTAGTTTAAATATAACACTAATACTAATGTGATGATTAAAATAACAGGCTAGGCTTAACTTATAAAGTAATTACTGTACACTTATAACTAGTAATACATTGGCTAAAAGTTTAGACTAAATCTGGCTCTTATACAAAAACTAAACATGATTCCTGTATTAGTTTTAAAGTTAGTAGAGTTCATTATAATATTTAAAACACTTTTAGTGGAAAAACTCTATTTTATTATAATAAATTACAACGTTTCGGAAATGACTTCAACTTATTCCGTCTTCAGGTTTCTTGTTAAAAACAAAAAATCATTTTATCAAAAAATATATCAAAAGAAACATAGACAATAGCCAAGGTCGATAAAAATTAAACATTTCACACATAAGTTGACAAAAACAAGGTAGTACAAATAAAAAGGCTATTTCTTAGTGTTTACTAAAGGAATCCACATTGGAGGAAAAAAGGTACTTGGCTGGCTTATACATGTGTCTTTTAATGTTATCAAAGCTGTTTCTTTCCTTTTTTCCTCCAATGTGGATTCCTTTAGTAAACACTAAGAAATAGCCTTTTTATTTGTACTACCTTGTTTTTGTCAACTTATGTGTGAAATGTGTAATTTTATCGACCTTGGCTATTGTATTTGTTTGTTTTGATATTGCGACGAACCGCCTACTATGTGAGGAAGAGTTCGCCAGCTTACCCTCAATTTAGGGGCTATACGCCTCCACCAGTGAACGAATTATTGATTAACTAATTAAGTAATTAACTAATTAATTTATTAGGCCGTTCACAACCTAATTTAGAGTACTTGCTTGATTACGAGAGGATAATTATACGGAACCCTTAGATAAATAATAGTCAAATATAAATAAGGATTGGCAGGTAGACGAAAGCATAAGTCAATATTAAATTATGTTTATTACATAATTAACCCATTTAGTTAATTAAGTTAATTAATACATTGCCGTTAACATTAGAAGACATGAGGGAGCGGACAAGAATGGATTGAATAAAGTACATGGCCTGAAGGGCTGAAGGTAACTAGTTATTGAATCATTAAATAAAATACATAGCCTGAAGGGCTGAAGTTAATTAGTTATTAACATGTCGCTTTGATAAAAGGTTTGATTATTTAATTGTTCAATCCATTTTGGTCTTCTACCCTTTATTATAATAATTAATTAAACATGATGAACTGATCTGACTTACCTAGCTCGGCTTGGTCTTAATTTGTACTGCTTTACGCTCTTTGATTGGTGTCTCGGACACTTAACACTTTGAGTGTGAATGTATTAGTTACATCGTCACTGCAACTCTAACTAATTGTGAGCCCGGACATCTACTGACTGTAACTCGACACCAACTATACCGCGACTGAACAGCAACTGACTACCTGTGAGCAAGGCCCTCGTATATATTTGACGAGTGGTTTCACCAAGAGGAACCCTGAACTCACGTCTTTCCTTTGTGTTATTTTAAATAGGCAATTTAGACTCAAGACATCCCTTATCCTGTTCGAGGTAGAGCTAGCTTTCGAAATGTATTTGTATGCGACAGGTAGACCCCTGCCCTAGCAAGCTAGCTAGCCCCTAATTAGTAGTGGCCCGGCACCTCCGTCTGTGTTTCGACAGGATGGTGAGCACAATAAAAAAGTCATTAAATTGCCAAAGTTGGCATGCCATTATTTGAGGCCAGGCGCGTGGAGGATGTGTGACGCCCGTGTGTGGTCATATGTGACGATTAGTCAATTCGTCACAAAACCCCCCCGCCAAGCCTGCTACCACCTGGTAGTAGATAAAGAAAAAAAAAAAATCAAAATCAAAAATCCAAAAAATTTGAAAATCCAAATTTGGAAAAGTCAAAATTTTCGAAAAGTCAAAATTTCGAAATCCAAAAATCCAAAAATCAAAACGAGCGAGTCCAAACCAAGTCAATTCAGTTCATCTTCCCATAAGGAAGTACCAAGTAAGTGGATGCCATTTGGCTATCCAAAATCGAAAACCAAAATCAAAAAATTAAAATATAAAATTATGTAAAACATAAGACAACAAGACATATACCTCCAATACACAATACGCATGCACGAAATCAGATTAATTAATTAAATGAATTAAATCAACAAAATTAAAGTAATCACCATATGTGGTCAGAGTTCATTGGTCTACAGATTTTTATCTGGGAATCCATCTTGATGTACACAAAATAAAAATGAAAATAACCATATGTTGTCAAAGTCCATTGGTTCTACAGTCGCTTAGACTGGGATGCCTTTTGAAGTAATTGATTTACAACAAAAATTAAAATGTAAATAAACCTAATGGGGTTAAAGTTCATTGGTTCTACAGACAGTTTTGTCTGGGAGTCCTCTTGAAGTTTAACAAGAAAAAATCGTGAAGTGGGAAAATTAAAAGTATCAAAAGATTGTTATTTAAAGTTGAATGTAGAATCACTTTTGAATAAAGAAAGGGAATCACCAAGTTATAACCACTAGTATGCGTGACGATACCATGATGGGTAATCGCGACGATGGGACGACGCATTGGACGGTATAAGTTGTCCATGCTGTTTGTACACCCTTGTTCGGAAATGGGAGCGAGATGCGAGGAACTGCAACGTCCTTGGCTGGACGCGGCGAGTGCTCGTCGTTCCTTGGTACGCCGAGAGGTGGCGCGCCAGTAGACCGATGGTGGTACGGTGCTTTGAGTGTGGTGTAACTCAAGTTGAGCCGGGTGCGGACACAGACACAATCATCTGTGGCACTGTATGGCTCGCCCTGGGGTCGACCCTGGGAGTCAAGGTAGTCGTTTTGGTCATAGGTGTGGACCAAGACAGAGTGGTGGTGATCCCAGTCGGAGCTGTCCGGTTGAGGAGGCAGTGCACCCATGAGTTTGTGGGGGTGCTGCTGGCTTCCCTCGGGGACGAGACTCTCCGACGTTCAGGGGTCGTGTCCATTATCTATGAACATCGACTCATTAGTAATCATAATAATATACATCAAATACATTAAAACATCAATCATAAATCAAGGATTGGTTATTAATTTAGTTATAATAACAATAGAAAAGTTTATCATTATTTGTGTATTGAGGTCTTCACAACAATTCAAAGTCAATAAAATAAATTCAAATAATACAATGAATAAATGAAATTAAAATTATGCATTCATAATTATTAAATTATGACTTATGTTAAATGCAATGATAAAGTGCAATGATGCTGAAGTTGTCAACGAGAAATTTGACTTGTGACAATCAATGAAGTAATCTTCAATTTTAAGATTACCATATGTGACGTTAAAAGAATTACGTTAATCCAAATTTTCATAACTGGGATGATTTATATCTTTCATCTCAATGTAACCATCGGGGCCTTCTTCTGGAGTAGGGCTATGTATGGAAACAGATTCAATGGGAACTGGTGGCGCCATTGGAAGGTCGTAAATCTCCATGGATAGTAGAGATTCTGTTGTAGTGGATTCAATTCGGGAATAAAAGTGACTAGGTGTAATCACCATAGATGTACGAATTGCAGGTATATCCACGTGAGGTGTAGGGTTTGGAGAGATTGGAACGTCTACTAGAGGTCTGATAAATGTGCGTTGTGAAACGACGCCATTTGTCGTGGGACCACTTACAAGTGAAGTGGGCGTTACAGAGTTTACCTTTTTCCATTCTTTACCAATCTTCCAATATAATACTCCCTGATTTACAATTAGAATTGTAATTACAATACCTAAAATCCAATATAAACTATTTAAAGGTGTATCATTACTTATGTTTGATTCTATTTGTTCCATGGGTGAAAGAATTAATTTATGCAAAACAACTTTGTTACAAAACCTACCATTATTGATAATGTTATTTTTAAGTACAAATGATTTATTTACCCAGTGTCCAAGAGTAATTAGATAGATTTGCAATTTAGTTCCGTTATTCTCCTTTGTGTGTGGTCTTCGCCACTGACTGAATAACGTAGCATTCCTGCCTACCACAATTGAACACGTACAACAGGGTACTTGTAAATATACGGCGGTATAAGATTCTATCTTTCTAATTTCCTGCGTGCGCGTGTCTGGACACGTGACTTTAATAGGTGATGGTGGCTTGAGAAGTACGGCGGTATTATGCGTTAATGGATGCAGCGTTGGCTGTTGACTTGCGTCATAACATGTCAAGGGACACAATTGTCGTAATTCTAAACTTGAACCACCATTACTTATTAACAACAAGCATGATTTAATAAAAAGATGTTGAAAGTGTAAACTTTGTATAATACAAAGATTATTCGAACGTGGATGACAATACAATCTTTGCACGTCGATTATTTTTTGTTTCGAGTCCCTTATAAGGCCAACTCTATTTAAAGGAATATTTGGTATGCAAATTTGTTTATAGTAGCTCACTGGCATAACTCCCAATTCGACTACTTGTACTGAATCAATTTCTCTATTTAAAATTGGAACAAACAGTTTCACAATAACCGTTGATTTTGATAAAATACACTTGATTAACGGTTGAGTATAAAAAGCTGACAATGATGTCATGTTTACTATCGGTGTGACATTCATTTTTTCTAGGTCTCCATAAAAAGAATAGAGCCATGAATTAAGTAATTCCGGCGATATCATGTCGGGGTGCAGTGTATTTGCGGCACATCCGTTATAGATATGGTCGGTTCTGAGGTTTTTATTTAGGAAATTCATTGATTCCTCACAGCCATTGTTTGGTAAAAGAGACATTTTTGCCTCGCGGTACCAGGTTTGTCCCTGATCTAGTGCAATCATCCGTTCTTCGGAAATCACTAAAATACCGTTTTCTGGTTTGTCTAATGGGTTTATACCCGACGGTAAAAGGTTTACTTTTGTCAAATCATTTGGATCAAGGTCGGAAAACATCCAAGTGTCTCCTCGATCGGCCATCCATTGAAAACCACTTTCAGTTTCATGGGGTCCAAATTGGCAATACGTTGGACCATCTGTTATCGTCTTTGATATTCCAATCCTACGAGGTATTTCTAATTTAATTAACATAGGTACTGCATCTGAGTATGCAATAACTTCGGGTACAGGTATAATCTGGTAACCCGTTATGATTTTAATATCTTCACCATATGCAGTGATTAACACACACATACACAAATGAAGCATAAGCTGAAACGTATTCATGTTTAATACGTACTTAATTTTTATCACTTGATCGAAGATTGTTATAATGTTTAAATTAAGTATTTGTGCAGTCTGTATTTCTGCACGCGTACCAGTTGTGAAGTACACAACGGTACAGTCTTATGATTAGCGACAAGGTAATTTAGACTCTGAGGTCGCACTATGAGTGACGACGGAGTAAGGTACGTAATCAATTTGAATGAAACACTAATTTGTACAAGAGGTAATTGTATACAATTAATGTATCAATCTATGAAAATCATGTGCAAGGTATGGAAGCAATGTTTAGTTGAATCGAGCTTATACTCATTCAAACCTTCAGGAACTATCTTTTTGGTGGTGGGCCAGCGAGGGGTTGACAACTCGGCATTTTAGTGTACACTGATTTTTGATTTCGAAATCAGAATTGATTTTTTTTGATTTTGTGATTTTTTGTGATTTTTATGATTTTTTTTGATTTTTTTTGATTTTTGATTTTTCATTGATTTTTGTGATTTTTTTTATCCCAAATGATTTTTTTTTGATTTCGGTGATTTGTTTGATGATTCGTTAGTTAGTAGTAAGTTGTGGTGTCGCAGATGGTTCTTCAACCCTATCTACATCTTCATTTGTCTTCATCGTGAGCAAGAAAACAGCAACCACCTCCACAGCAAAATGCCCGTGCACTAATGAAGGCTGCCCTCAGACTGTCCGATACAGCAATCCGCAAAAATCGCAGTAGAAGTCGAAATCGCGGCAGAAACAAAGGCACAGTGTGTTACTGTAGCGAGAAGGGTTGCACGTGTACACTGGCCCGCGCACTGGCCTTGGCAGTGGAATCATATTATCCAGCCGTGTACGCCGCCAAACATTGTATCGCCGTGTAGTTCAAATATACTCACATAAACGCAAATATGGCTCCTTTGATCTCGACTTCGATCCAACACGAATGCCGCATGTTTTGTCAATCTCCGTGATTTTTAGATTGTTATCGATTTTTTATTTGGTTTCGTGATTTCCGATGATTTCTTTACCATTTCAATTTGCTGTGATTTTTCTGATTTTATTTTTTAATCATCATGATTTTCTGTGATTTTTTTAAATTTCACTACTTATTGATTTCCGTGATTTTTAGATTTTTATCTGATTTTTGTGATTTTTTGGCAATTGTTTAATGATTTTTTGTGATTTCAATTATTTAATTTGATGATTTTTTTATTTTTTGTCACCATATTGATTTTTTGATTTTTATTGAATTTTTTTTTCACATTTTTCCGTTAATGTCATGATATTTTTGGCGTTAACCCCTCTGGCCAGCTACTTAAATGACTTAAAGTCATCACGTCGTGGAGCTAACCATCAAATGAACTACCTAGTTTGTCAGTCTGATAAGACTGACGAGCTAATCATTTAAAAGTTTGTCACGTCTGTGACATCCGCTGTTCTTACCACCTTAGTCTTCAGCTTTTGAGCATCACCTGAATTTACACGGATGCCGTATGTGGACTATGCCGTTTTTGCCTGGTACTGTGACAATAACCAAACCATATAAAACAATAATAGACGGAATTCCGCATCGATAATAGATAGTAAATAACAATATCTATTTAGGTAAGAAGAAAATCAGCATAGCTGTTTGATTCAAGTAATGCTTCGTTCTGAAACGTTAATTATAATTAATCTACAATTGATTGTACATTATTAGTAATAATATTGTTTCTATGAATCGTATGGATTCAAGTAAAACCTAATTCTTAGGTGTCTCTAGGACACTAAATGACTTATGGTGTCGGATTTCAAAGAATCGCTTACAAAGTCATCAACATGAGAGGCAGTCGATGACTGACTATGTTCATGAAAAGGTAGCGGTTGTAGCGTAGGAAATCGCAATTGCAATTTTTCTTATAACACAATATTTCAAGAAAAAATTGTGTTTACATAAACACGGCAATTTTGCGTATTCTGACTTAAGGTTTTCCTTAGTCGTCTGCAAGGGAATGAGTTCTCTTCTCTTGGGCATACATAGAATATTTGTTACTATGTATCTGCAATGCGGAGGCAATGCAAGTCCAGCTAAACAATCACTACGTCGAGGAATGTGGTTGAACCCTCGATTTTAGTTGTAATTTACAATGCACAAATGCGTGTCTGTGTACCTGTAAGGGTACGCTTGAAAGCATTTTAAAAGTGGGCCATGACAATGCGTTAGACGCCTAGTGTGCTAGACTGCGGAACGTATTTGCTTGGCCTCGGGTCGATCCTCTATGATCAAATCATACCAATATAAATCATGTGATTTTAGTTATGGCAAGGAATCTCTTTTCATCCCTTAGGGTAATACACAATATAATCGGTGTGCGATTTTCGCACTAATTAATATGTGTTTATCCTCAAGGATCAACACATTATTAAATATAAACAGTGTTTTATTTTGGCACAATTTTCACGTCATGCATTAATTATACGTAAAATCTACGTAACATGCATAGGATTAGTAGGGTTAGTAGTGGTGTAGAGTGTATGAACGATCATACACTCTTACAACCGTGGTATATTTTATACCATTTCATTATGATTAAACGTAGGGTACATGCTCAACACATGCACTCGAACGTGGTGCATTTCTCATATAATTAGGTATGTGGTACATTCAAGTATGTCTCACACATCTAATTATTTGATAATATCTGCTCTCTATGGCAGTTGTACCAACCTATACTCTCATATAGACTACATACACCCGACCCCTACTTTCCTTACCAAATGTGGAATTTGTAGGAATTTAAGATCCGGGTGTCCGAACTTCGGATTAAAATTTGGAATAGTTATAAAAAGATGCCCAATTAGGCTTGTCTGCTTATAGCAGTTGTACTAGCCTATATGACAGTATAAACTGCATACACCAGACTTTTGCTTCCGTTACAAATAGGAAATTTATACGGAGGCAACATCCTGGTGTCCGAGCTTCGGATTTGTTATTTAAAACATGGGAGGGCTCGACGAGGTATCCCACCCCTCACCTTGCCGGCAATCGCGGGCGTACCAGATCGACTGAGTGTGGGGGAACCTACGTCAAGGGAAACGTTAATTGTGGTAATTGTGGTACTTTAAACCGATCCGTAGCGGAAAATACGGAATATTTTATTGTTTCACTCGTAGGTATTAGTAAGTCTAACATGAGGGTCCAGACGGACTAAAAAGTTCATAGTGACACACAAAAAAAACACCCTTTGGCGAAAGTGGATAATAGTATCATTTTATTCGTAGGGTGTAGATGTATCGTTTATCGTTTAACCTTGTACTTGTGGGCATGCCCACTGTTTCCCAAATGATTTATGGTCGGGGTGGTTCCGAACAAATGCTTAATATCATTTCTATTATATTTTGTTGGTTTGTCAAGTTTTCTTTTTCTTTTTCTTTGTCAAGTCTTTTTCTTTAGAAACAATAACAAACAATAATAACTACATTATTCCGGTTTTGTTTGTGGATAAACAAAAGTTAATTGGGAATCTCTCAGAGGGAAAGATTGATGAAGTCAATCATCAACAATATAAAAATGACTGTGAAAATCACCGTCACATTTACAAGAGGCAGAACGGACCTCGGTGACGTTTACGTTTAAATGAGCATGTGTAGTGTAATCTACATGAACCAGGTTCTCATGGACAACCATCAGCGAACCAAAGGATAGGTCCACGGGGGAATTGTTGTTTATTTAACGTCCATCCAATTCAAGTTTGACGTGGAATTTATGACGGGCAAGGAATTTGCAAAACTTGAACTGAAGTTCAGAAACTTCAAGATTGCTTTTAACGTTGTTACTCTTCAACAACGTAAATTTAAAATTGGGGCCGTAAAAACGATACACAGCACCAAAGGGGGTCCTCGCGGGGATATATGGCGACTATTTGAGTCGCTGCAACCACTTAAATTATTAAATGACTTTGTGGGTTAACGACAGTTATGTGTCACAATATGCCCAACGGTACGAGACGACCGGTATACTGCCATCAAAAAGCTATGCTGCCAAGAGATGTCTTGCGCATCATAGGTGAAAATTCTGAATTTTCTGTCAACATTTGTTGATATCGACATCAAGAAGGTGACGGCTATAAGACTTGTTATTTAATTGAACCACAATTAACGCTTATGGGGACCGATTTGGTATTCACATCGAGCTTCAGAAGAGCTTATTGTTCTGCCGAGGTTCGGTGGGAAAGCTTCTAACTCTCAACATTCAAATATGGTACATATGCCAATTGTTGAGTGTTAGGCCTTTTGGTCGGCTTTTACGACGGGCAGTGCTACCCTGGATCTGTGTTCTCCAGTTAGGGCCGAGTCTAACGGATATTCTTCTTGATATTGTATAGTACTGCACATATATAAAACAGTGGATACATACAGTAGTTATACAACAACAAGCCCGGATTCCAGACGGGTATAAGTGTTTTCTAACACTTTAGAGAACTTAAGATTCTCTATGCAAATCGATTAGATGTTTCTCTACTATACCAGTTTCTCTAAGTGGTTGTGGGGTCGTAGAAGACTGTCTAAACGGGGAAAACGTTACGGTCGTCTTGCTACATTAATTTCCATCAACCATCTATCTTTACTATATTGAATTTTAATTAATTCAATAGATCTGTATGTGATGTGTAACCTAATTAGGTTTATCTTTTTCGTCACCATTAGGTTCGTTTAGGCGTAACGTAACCGTACTAGCTCCGTGGTTTTATAACCAATGGATTAAAATTAATTAGATGTGAATTCCTATTTATGGAATTAAACAATTTATGAATCAAATTATAATTGATCATAATTGTGGAACGATGGCTCGTTCTTTTGTAGGGATTGCATCTCTTGTTCTTGTCAATTCCACAACCACTATGATATTGTTCCTGTATGTGAATGACAGAACAGATAATTGGGGACGAGTTTGTGCAACCCTGCACGTTTTCTAAGTTTACTTAAACTTACTATTTGGGACTACATGTTTTATTTTCCATGTTATCAATTATTTAACACGGACCATACATTTTATTATGTAATCAAATTATTCAGACCCATTATTCAATTATGATTACAAATCTTTCTTTGTTTGTAATCAAATTAATCAGACTCATTTTTCAATTTAAAAATACAGTTTTCTTCTCTTATGTAATCAAAATACTTAAACTTTTCAGCAAGGATTTCCTATTTCACTGTTACGTAATCAAACTTGTTATTTCTTTCTACTTCTACTGAGGGGGAAGTGCAAGTATGTTTTAGGAGTTAATAAGATTTTAATGAATTAATGAATGAAATACTGACAATACCTACGACTTGAAGTTCAGGAGTCTCGTGGAAGCTCTGTCTAAGGGTTGATCAGACCCCTGAGAAAGACAGAAAGTCCTTGAATTACCTTGGCTGTTGAACGATTGGCTAGTTTGTCCTCAGGCCTCTCGACGTAATTATGGCAAGTTTAAAACTTCTTAACATTATTTTTATTTTTCCTCTATTTTAAACAACACACCTTCCTCCACTCTGCTACGAAGTGTGTACGCTTTCCCTGATTCTCTTTATGAAGGCCTTCCTAAGAGAAAGGGCTTAACAGCGTACTTTTGGTAACTAATTTTTTATTAGTCTTGAGGACATGTTTACCTCATGTGAGAGATTTAAGGAAATGTTTACCTCATAATTTCACTTCATTTCGTCTGTAATTATCTAAGGAATTTATCCTTATGCTTAATCATCATAACAACAATCATAAAACAAGGTTAAATTGTAATAGAAACAGTTTCGTACTAGAGTTTTCCCACTCAGTCGGAGGACTGATTTTCAGCGGGATGGTTGTAATCCAAAGCGACTAAGTTAATTTTGTAGGTCCTGACGTAATCGGCGAGTGAGCGATAACCAACCAAAGATTGATATTCTTTTTTAGAATATTATAATAATAAATATTTAATAATAATAAATTTATTTAGAGTCTACCCACTCAGTTATATAACTGATTGTCAGTGGGGGACTTTAAATCAAAAGCGACCAAGCCGACCCTGCAGGCCCCGACGCAATCGATGAGTGAGCGATAACCCAAACCAAAGTCTTTTTTAAAATAGAAATATAACTCATGGTAGGACGTGGAACACCTGCGAATAAACCCCAAAATCAAAAAGGCCGATTCAAAACAACTCTAAAATTTTTATGTCTTCGTTGCTAGGACGCTCCAAACCCATTACAAACTCCTAAGACAAAAACGGAACTTAAATCAACAAAATTAAAAAACTTCTGCTTTAAGGGGATCAAACCCCGGGACCTTCTGCTTGGGAACAGATACCTAACCACAAGCCCAAAGGGCCCACAAAATACATACAATAAAAACTCTAATGTTTGGTATGGACAGTGCGAACCTCCGCGGACTAACGCCTGAATCCACTAAACCCATAAATCACATTCGGATCATACCCTAGTATGATTATAAACAGGTAAGAGTGCGCTTTCTTACTTTGTTTATTTTTCTGTTAATTTTTTATTTAATTAATCTATCTCTTTAATCTAATATTGTGACGGACTCGCTAGGTCTCTCATAATTACCGCGTTACCTATCGGTTATTCGTTAACCGTTTTCTATACTGATTTCAAGATTCAAAATTATTCCATTTTATTTGCAACGTTTCTTTTACAAAATCCTTTATTCTATGTTGACCTCACGTTTTTTTCATTGGGCACAATGCAACTTAAATTTCACGTACCTTAAACATTTAGTATGGTCCGTATTAAAGCGCCGTCCCAAAGACTACTCTCGGCTACACTGATTCAACTACAAAGAATCAATCTTTTTAAAAATTTCATATTTTGCTCCGGGAAATCTATAATTATTAATTAAATTATTAACTTTGTTAATTTTCTGAAATTTAATTTTTTCTTGTTGTTTTTTTTTTAAACCTCATGAAATTCTATCTATTAAAAAAAAATTTTTTATTAGCATCATCAAAAATTGTTTATCATCTGCTAACTGTGTTTAAATTCATTTTTAGCTCGGGGGCGTTTGGGGTGACTATGTTTTCACTACGTTACCGGTAAATGGTTACCCAGTAGTGCAATGTGCACTTGTGTGTGGCCACCCTTACTTGCTATAAATACACATTATTACACACATAACACAATCATTTTTTTTCTTACTGGATCTGTTATTACTTACATTATTATTCATGCATAAGTTATCCCTTAGAGTTGCTTTTTTTTCTATAGGGTTTCCAGCCCCGTCTGCTTACATGTACTTTGAAATTACGTTTTTTTTACTTTCACAGGGTTTGATCACTAGCTTTTTGTCCCTATTTGGTCAGAACTTTGGGAATTTCCCAAAA
The DNA here is from genome assembly GCA_024449915.1 of Sweltsa coloradensis. NCBI lineage: Eukaryota > Metazoa > Arthropoda > Insecta > Plecoptera > Chloroperlidae > Sweltsa > Sweltsa coloradensis. The sequence goes on along the minus strand of JAMZAV010003192.1, from coordinate 305,211 downwards.
ACCTTTTCCATTTTCTACTAGTGTCCTGTTAGCCTGTGTCCTGGGTTCCAGCTGAGGTAACTTAATTTTTCCTATGCGCCATTACATTCTATTATCTAACTGATTTTATTGTGTGTTGTGTTGGTGTTGTGGGGTCTTGTCATTTTTACTCTCGAAACGATGCCCCCTAAACAAAGTTTTTTTACTGGAGACATTTATGTTCACGATTTATTTTCTTCCCCCATTATTTTTTTTTTCTAGCCTGCCTTGACAAGTCCTATTTCTGTGAGATGCTCGTTTACTTGGGTGAGTGAGGGTCGGCCTGATTTTCTACATCTTTATTACATCTCTTACCCTCCTTTTCGGGTTTTGAAATTCGGTTGGCGGCCACGGGAACGATTACATTTTTTACCGTCCCGTCTGAGAAACACACCGTCGCTCTTTCGGTGTTTTGCACAATAGGGCCTTTTTTTTTGATTCTTTATTGATTCTTTATTGATTCTTTATTGCATGTTAAAATTCACTTTTTACAATTATTGGCCCAAGCCCCCAATGAGCCTAGCGCTCGCTATAGGGGGCTTTCAGAAATGAATACAGACGGTGAGGGGTAAAGAAACCCAAAGATACTAAAATATAAAATTTAAGGTTTTGAAACATTTTTTAAACACTATAAAGTTGAACTAAATTGACTACTCTAATATATTTAAAGAAATTAAATTAAAGTACAAAAGTCTAAAAATCTGAAATGAGTCAAGTGAATTGGGCCAATTTGGCCTAGGCGAATAAAGCTTTTTTTTTGGGCCCTAGGGAGACTTATAAATTATTCCTAAGTTATAATATCCTAGTAGTTATTGGTATGAGTAATGAGTATTATCCCATTTTTCCCAGTTACCTTGTGCTGTTTTTTAAGAAAAAAAAAAAATTTAAAACTTACAGCTGAAAAAATTGGACAAGGGGTTAAAAACAATTTACACTATGATAATTGTAAAATTTTTTATGCTACTACCTATTTAATGCAGGGTAGTTACATAAAAGCTATGCTTGCATTTTGTGGACTGACCGACGTTCCATTTTTATTTTTATATATATTACCATGGTTAATTTCAGAAACAATCTGAAGCTAGGAGTTTTCATTTTTGGGCCCCCTAAAGCCATCTTTTAATCTTTTTTGAAGCTACCAAGCCCATGTGGGGAAGACAGGTTTTGGGATAGCTTTCGGCAAGGGGTTTTGTATTTTTTGGAAACCATGGAAAAGGATGTTTTTTTTCCCGGGTTCGATTTTACGGGGAAAAGGTATGGTTTAAATTTATTTCGTGTGTTTTGACCATGAAAGGGTTTTGTAGGGTGTGTATGTATAGATAATTTATTGACATATTTATGGAAAATTTAAAGAATTTCTATTTATTAATTGAGTTGATGTTTAGAATGTTACGTTTTGAAAGTGAGTTTGTGGGAGTTAAGAAGGGTAGGTTGTAAAAATTATTTAATGGCTCTTTCTAAAGGACTTTAAGGGATGCAAGGGGGGTGTCATAAGTTGTCCCATACAACTTTAAAATACTTAGCTGGATGTATGAGAGAAAAATAAATATTTTCCCCTGACGCAGGGTGGAACAAGTATGCATTTTATACAAAATTTCCAATGATGGGAGAGATTTTTTTTATAATCGGTTTTTAAAGCACCCCATTTTAGGTTTTAAAAAATATTCCAAGTACTTTTTTATTACTTCGAAATGGAATGTTACCAGAGTGGGATTTACCATATGTGCCGATTTTTTGTGTAGATGAATGTTTAAATTTTTTTTGTTTTTTTTGATTTTAAGTGTAAGTTTTATGTTTAAGTAATTCTGAGATGAGTTAAGATTGTTGCAGGGTCATTTAAAAGAAATCTAGATCTGGACCAATAGAAGATAAAAGAGTCGTCAAAAAAATTGTAGTTTTCTTGACTTTAACTTTCCTAGACTGTTAATGTAATTGGAAAAAGGTTTTGGTCCCAGTGTAGATCCCTGGGGAACCCCAAGGGGGTTAGGGTTCACATTATTTGGTGTCACATATATTAACGAACTGGTGCCTGTTTGGAGAAAACCTCGGAACCAGTCATTGGCAACTCCGCGTATGCCTGCCCTTTGAAGTTTATTAAGCAAAATGTTGTGATTTGGGGTGTTCCTATTAAACTTTCATGTGTTGTTGCATCGTATCTTATTTGTTCGTTTTCACATTGGATGCCTCGATGTGAAACGTTTCGTTTTCTATTTTGTTGAAATCTTTTATAAAATGCAGTTTTCTTTTATGTATAAAGTCCAACAGTTCCATAACATAGCGATTATGATAGCTAGCATACCTAGCAATGCAACAAAATCTAAAATTACGTGTTCTATGTGAGGTATGGTATCTCCATACACCGTACCTATGGGAACGGCTGCAACCCTTGCTAGCATAGGTTGACGTCTCCACAATAACATAATGGCAATCGTGATTCCAAAGTTCCACACATAAATCCATCCAGTGTGGCGTGTGTTATGACTAACTATGGTCGTGATTTCGTGAGAAGTTATACTACTAGCCATATCAATTTTTGGTGGTGTAAGATTTAAAAATGGTACGTTATTAGTCCAATTATAATTTAAACATTCCGATAAATCGGTAAATACAGGCATTCGTTCTGGTTGCGTAGGTGAAATTTTTACTTCATGTAATTTTGACCAAGTAGCAGGAATTACATGTGTAGCAGAGATAAACGTTTTTTCTCGACTACACGGATATTGTGGTGGTATTTCTAAATCTTCCCCTACTTTCACACTACACCTACATGGTATGTGAAGTTGTAGAGCCCCTGGCTGTCCTTTGAGTGGGCTATTAAAAATAGTATTATTTCCTTCACAATCGAAAATTATTGGATCCACAGGATGGGTGATTACATAGGTTTCCAACGCGATTTCGCTTATAGATAAGGCAGTACCCATCTGACATTGAAAAATACAATATTTATTCAATTCAGAGATAGTTGATCCTATGAACATGCGTATAGGACAAATAGGACCGTGTGTGGTATCAGAGGTATACCTGGGTATGAAACATAAACCATCTTCGTACGGTCGACAGTTGGCTAAAGCCGATCCTGCAATTGTTTTAATTTTAGGTCCTGATAGGGGGAAATGTAAGGTGGGTTTGCATAAAAACGGGTTTCATTATTCCTGAAAATTTGGGTCTTTTATCTTTTCAAAAAGTTTCCCAAAGGTTCACCCTTAGCTCTAATAGGCACCTTGACATTTATCACTATTTGTTTTTTGTCCATAATACAATTTGCAATTTTTAATTTTAAATAACTAGAAGCCGTTGGGGGGAATTACAAATTCATACCCATTTTTCTTGTAAAGTGTTTAATTTTTTGGAAATCTTAAGAGTCTGAAAAGGGGAATTTAAATTTTTGTAGGTATGAGATTATTTCTACAATGGTTTATTGTGTCAATTCTTTGCATATAATGAATAGTTTGAATTTCATTTTTGTTATCTTGCATTAGGTCCAGTACACATCCTATTCCATAATCTGAGGCATCAGCGTGAAGCTCAGTTTCAGCCTTAGGGTCGTAATAGGCTAGCACTGGGGCAGTTATTAGAGCTTGTTTTAAATTGTCAAAAGCTTTTTGTTTTGTTTCTCCCCATACAAACGGTGTGTTTTTTCTACATAGTTTGTGTAGTGAATGAGCGATTTTTGTATATCCCTGAATGAACTTTCTAAAATAATTACACAACCAAAAATTTTTTAAATTTCCCCTTGACTTTATAGGAGCGGAAAATTCTTTGACGGCCATCTTTATTCTCGTCGGGAAAATTCCTTCCCTCCCCTTATGTCCTAGAATTTTGTATTTTTGGGTATCAATTTGCACTTTAAAGGGTTTCAATTTGGGGTTAATAGTATTGTTTTATAAGTATAATTAGTATTAGTAGTTTTGGGGGCGCTTCAAGGGCAAAGATTATTTGCGCCCCCAAAGATATTTAGTTAACTATGTATGAATGAAAATACGGTTTAAAAGGGTTAATTGTTTTTCAAATCATTGTCATGAAAAAAATTGCCAAGATCGATATTTTAATTGTAGCAGTCAAATGGGGAAAAAAGTATACATGCTTAAGTTGTCAATGTAGAAAATCCAAATTACCAAATCATAATCAAAACAAATCAAAAATCATAACCCAAAAACTTTCCCAAAAGCGTCATAATGAATAGCAAATCAACATGCTTCATTTTTTTTTTTTATTTTTTTTTATAATATATATATATATATATATATTATATAATATTATATATAATATGATCTGTTATAGTTTGCGATCAGATTGCTTGGTTAGAAATGGAAAAGTTTTTACTGTTTTCATAAGACAAAAGTTCTTCATATGATAGATTTAAATTAAAATTGGAGTCTAAAACCCACATACTTAAGCAGTCAGTCAACAAATGAACGGATGCACCCCCCAAACTGTCGCAAATCGAAAATTTTATAAAGGGAAAAACCCTTTTAGTCTGTCTAATACATTTTTCAATCTTGCCAACAATTCAGGGTATGTTTTGGCAAATATCAAAATGTCGTCTAAATATACAAAGCTTCCTTAAAATTAAGACTCCTAAACCTTATCGCAAATTCTGAAGGTCTGAGCACTCTTTAATCCGAAGGGCAAAACGGGGGAAATTCTAAACTCCCCCTCCTTTGGGTGCAAAAGCATATATTTTCGGGGAGTTTTTTTAAATTTAATTTGCCGTTCCACAAAAGAGGTTAGGGAACATAGAATTTATTTCCCCTGGTTTAACCAATCATAAAAATTTCGGGAGAGGGAAAACCATCACCACAGATCTCATTGATTTTCCTATATCAACCAATGATAACTGTTGTCTGGTTTACAAAACTAAACTAGGGGAGCTATATCACGTTTAAACGATTTTTATAATTTATTTTCAGCATTTCTTTGGACTTGGTTTTTATAATTTCCCTCTCCTTAGAAGACCCCTAAAAGGGAGCTTATTGATGGGAACATGCCCTTAAGGTGGATCTTATGTTCCACTGCTTTGTACTGTTAGTTCTCATAACTGTTTGCAAATCTATCCCTATATCGTGTACAAACCTTCATGCTGTTAGTTTTTTCCCCTTTAAAAGATTTTCTTAAAAATCTATTTCGTGAAGGGGGATTTTTTTGTTAAACTTAGTGCCCTCTAAAATGGATTGTAAAATTTTTTTGAAGTTTGTTGGGTTTTCAAAGCATTATTTTTCCCACACAGAGGTTTAGTTTTTCCCAGGTCTAAAAATTTTCTGTGTTAATTTTATGTTCGTTGTAGTAGTTGTATTTTCGCGATTGTCCTCTAATAAACACATATTGGGTTTGTTCTCACGATTATCCTCTACTAAACACATTTTAGAAATATTCTCGCAATTACCCTTTATTATATGCTTTTAAGAAATATTCTCGCGATTTACCTCTATGTAACAAGTACTGTGAGGAGGTAACCTAACATCTTTGCTTGCCTTCCATTTAAGTGGAGAAACTTTATCTAAAACGTCCCCGACTAAGATTGATGAATGGCTGACCAGGCCTCTCAATGTATTGGATGGGGGGACATGTTTTGAATTGAGTTTCTTGTTCTTTGTGTTTAAAATAGCTGGAGGTTTTACAACCTTGTTCACTCAGGCGTTCTTTAGAAATATTCTGTGGATTACTTGTTTTTCCCTTTGTCACACTCTAAATGGGGTCTCTACTATTTTTTGCCCCAAAATTTTAAAAAAAACACGATTTTCTCACACTAAATTTTAGCTTTAATAATATAAGAAAAAACCATGCCCACACTAAATTTTGGGGACCCATAATTATACATAACAAAAAGGTTGAAACATTTTTTTTATAAGCTAACTGTTTCTCAGATTCTTTATCTGATTATTGTTTTTCCACTAATTGTGGCTAATTTAATGGGGTCGCGTATCCTTTAAATTTTTATTTTTATTTAATAATTTTCTATGAACCAATGTACTGTGAACCTGTGTCTACTACAATGGAACATTCGGGGGATTTTTTAAATTCCCCTCGTTCCTACCTTTCCGTGTCCTGACAAACCCTTGTTTCTCTAGGTAACCTTACTTCTTTTCTTTCCCTTTTACCATTCCTTCTTTTCCTGTTTAAAAATTACACTCTTAGTTTTCCCCGGGTTGGTACATTGTTTGCGGTGTTGTCGCCCAACATGCTAGCTGTGTGTCCTACACCTCACATCGTTCACAAAATTTTTTTTTCCCTGTCAGGGCCTGAACTGACTGGGGCGTGTTTTACGACGGGCTGGGTTCCTACCCACATTTCCTGGCGCGGTTCTAGGAGCGGGTGTAGTATCTATTTGGTTCCCGGGGATACCCAATCCTGGATTACCCCTTAAGGTTTTTCCCGGGTTTTTGTTTTATACCCCTATTTTGGTTTAAACCCTGCGATTTTTAAAACCCCGGTTCTTCTTAGCTGGGTCCCTGGGGAAAGCCCTGGTTTCCTTGGTAACGGGGTCGTGGGGAAAAGCCCTGGTTTCCCTGATTTCCCTGATTTGGCTGAGGTCCTGAATAAAAATTATTTCTTGGATAGCTTTTGGTTCGCTGAGAAACCACGATTTATTTTGGGAGTTCGGGTTTTTTTGATTGTTCGAGCATTGGGGGTTACAAATAGAGTCCTAGGTCTTAATTTTTTCACAAATTATTTTGCCTGTAGGCATTTGCTTGTTGCTCTGAGCGATTAATTAATATCTCCATAGTTTTAATCAGTTTATTAGTTTGATCCATATTGGTATCTCTAAATGGGGTATGATTCTCATGATCAGGTGGCGCCCTAACTTCTGGTTTGGGGGTGCTTTGGGCGGGAGGTCTGGGGCTATCACTGGTCGACCCCATTTTCCCATAAATTTCCTGTGCCGAAATATTTTCTGTACTTCTTTTAGTTCATCCCTTGGGGTGGCTATTTCAGACTGGCCCAAATTATCTATGAAGGGGGGTAGCTACCCCTGAGATTTTTTCTTTTTGTCCGCATTGGACATATGCATCCACTAAAGTGCACAAAGATAATTTTTTTAAAAATAGTGGTAAATGCCCCGTGGGAATCCTGCACTCATTTCTTAAATTGTTTGCGTTATTTTTCTGAATGAAAAGCTTGAAAAACTTTTCTCAAAACTGCTTAAATTCGTCCCTGTGACATCCTCAGTTTCTCCCCCATTTTTATACCTTTGTATGCGGGGCCATCTAAAAAAATTCGATATTTTTCAGTTCGGGAGCCCTCCATTCTTTAGTTTTCCTGCCTTTTTTTTTGTCTATAATTCCAAACGTTTCGTTTTTTAGGGCCCGAAAACACTATCGGCCGGTATTTTATCCTGTTTATTTGTAATTGGTGGCATATTTGAATATTCCCAACTCATAAAATTGATTGAATCACAAAGGCTATCTTCGTCTAAGGAGTATGTCTTTGGTGAATTTTGTGGTGTAGTTGGTTCTTCTAAATTTATTCTATCTTCCCCAGCATCGTTTCCTATAGTATTGGTGTCAAAAGGTATTAAGTATTCTGGTGTATCTCTATCTCCGGACATAATTTAGCACTGACTCATTCTTTCTCCTCCATTGCCAAGTTAAAAAATTCGTTATTAATAAAAATTTAAAAATAAAAATTATATTTGACTTTTCCCGGCAAGCTTCCCCCCAATTACGAATCGCGTCTGTGTGACGAAAAGATCGCCACTTTCCCCCAATTAGGGGGTGTACCCTCCACCAGTGATGAATTATTATTAAATTTAATTTTATTTTATTTATTTATTGGCCCTCACAACCTTTTTTGAGAAATTGCTTGATTAACGAAGGGTAAAATTTTACGGAACCCTTTGCTAAAAAATAGTCAAATATAAATAAGGATTGGCAGGTGCAAAACATAAGTCAATATTAAATTTTGTTTATTACATAATCAAACCCTTTAATTTTTAGTTAATTAGTACATTTCGTTAAAATTAAAGACATGAGGGGGCGGCAAAAATGGGTTAATAAATCATAGCCTGAAGGGGTGAAGGAAATAGTTATTTTAATCTTAAATAAAAAACATCCTAAGAGCTGAATTCAAATTTGTTATTAACATGTTTCTTGATAAAAGGTTTGATTATTTTATTTTAAAAACCATTCTGGTTTTCCCCACCCCTTTTTATAAAATTAAATTTAAAAATGGGGACTGATCCGCTTACCTAGCTCGGGTTGATTAATTTTACTGCCTTTCGCCCTTTGATTGGTGGGCTCGGGCACTTTAAAACTTTGAGTGGAATGTTTATCTATTAGTTTCATCGCCACTGCAACTCTAACTATTTTGAGGCCCGAAACTATGGCTGTTCTTGCTTTCAAAACCCGCAAAAGTCCCGGGGCAACTATCAACTGCAAACCGACATCAACTGACTACCCGTAGCCCGGCCCCCGTATAATTTGGGCGAGTGGTTTTTACCAAAAGGGAACCCCGAAATCACGTCCCTTTCCCTTTTTGTTATTTTAAATGGGAATTTAGACTCAAAACTCCCTTATCCTGTTCAGTAGAATAGCTTTTGAATGTTTTGTATGCACAGGTAACACCCCCTTGCAAGCTGCAAACCCCCAATTAGTAGTGGGCCCGGGACCTCCCTCTGTGTTTCGACAGGAAGGGGAGCACAATAAAAAGTCATTAAATTGCCCAAAATTGGCAGCCTTATTTAGGCCAGGGGGGTGAGGGATTGTGACGCCGCTTGTGGTCTATTGACGATTAGTCAATTTGTCACAATATAATTATTGAGCGAGCGTCTCCACTTGACTCTTATGGCTGGAATGTCTTTTTTTTCTTGTTACTGCTTCGGTTGAGTCGCACCCTTTTTCTGATCGCCAAATTTTTCACACTGTACATACCAAATAAGCGGTTTCTGTATGTTTTTGAAAAAAATCCGTCGTTGGTTATAAAAAAAAAGGGTTTCCCATCGTTATGAAATTTTGCAGGGGGCATAATAAATTCTCTCCCATTTTACAAATTTTCAGCTAAAACGTCAAAACCTTGAAGACTTTTTTGTTTGTAAAATTATGGGAAAGTTGTTTTCGGGTCGTTGTTGCACTACCGGTGCTCGCTCACAACGCGACGGGGCTTAAACGTTTTTTCCCAGTAATATATGATGACCCACCTTAATTGAAGTTTTTTTTTACGGCTTTTTTTTCCTCAGCAAAACCCCTCTATGAGTTGTTACGTTTTAGTGATCTGGCGCCCCAAATTCTATTGAACAAATTTCCAAAACCGAAAGTCGTTTCTTGTGTCATCGTACTTCGTAAATAGTTTTAAATTTAATTTTTGTTTTGAAAAAAGAGCGCTTGGGCCTTTCCCCAGTGACTTTTAGCGTAAAAATAATGAAGGCTTTTTCAGATGTCGGGAACTTTGGATAGGCATTTTTTTCAAAATTAATAAAATAGCAAATTTCTTATTGTATTTTTTTTTACTATTTCTGCTCTTAAGCAAGACGGAATGCAAATAACTGTCCGGAAATTTTTGGGAAAAGTCGCATTTTTTATTTTTGAACGAGTATCGAGCAGCTGAATAGACTCTACGTTCAAAGAAATTAGTGGTTTGGAAGAATGCTTTTTTGTTTTTAAAGGGTTATTTAAACCCCTAAAAATCAAAAATTATTTCTTCAGGCTAACTGGTAATAATTTACATCACAAAAAAATTTTGGGCAAACCATGACCTCCCAAACAATTGTCGAACAGACATTTTTGAGCTAGGTCCCATCGGCGAAAATCTCCCATAAATATAACATGGGGACGATCTTTATGCCCATACCTTTGGGGGATTTTGATCCAAAAAATATTGGCCTTATTGCGTACTAAAAGCCTTTTCTGTAAATTCCTTTTTTTTTTTTTTGTAATTTGGGCAAATAGTACGGTCAAAATTGCGATTTCCGAGGGGTGATTTTTTAAATTTTTTTTTATTTTTTTTTTTCGTGTTTGAGGGTTTTGGGGACGTTTTTAAGACACGATGTTATAAAGGGGCTTTTTGGGTCATGCTCTATATCTAGTGGACCAAAAAAAAAGCAGGTTAAAGCCGATTTAGAAATTTTTCCAAAAAAAAATTTTTTTCCAATTTTTGGATCAAAAAAAATTTAAAAAAAACGTGTTAATCACGTTCAAATAAATTTTTTAAACGGTATTTAAGTGTGCATTTTGCTATAATCACTGGGAAAAAATAATTTTGGGGGTTTTTTGCCCCCCTTTCGACATCTTTTATTTTAAAAACTGTTTTAATTGGCACGTTATTAAATAAAAATAAATAATAAAAATAAATTTTATTAAGATCTACCCATTTGTTTTCCCGCCCTTCTACCCCGCCCCCCCACTCTTGTGGTGGTTCTGAAAAGCACAGGCTTGTCCAGTGTCCACCCCTTGTCCCCCCGCGTCACCCTTACGTCCTTCCTTCGTCTCGATTAGCCAAGTTGCATAAATATGAGACGTGAAGCAATATCCAAACAAATCAATACTTTATGGAAATCAATCCAGAAATAAAGATCCATAGTAGTACTAAGTAGTACTTATTTAATCTCCTTTGAATTGCCAATTGGAATCACATAATGTGTACATGACTAATTTGTTAAGTCCCAGAGTAAAAAAAAAACATTTAGCGGTCGGTCGTAAATCGTGAGACTAGCTGGCTGAGGTGTCCAAGCTAAATACTATATCTTACCTTCTCTTTAGTCTTTTCTTTCAGGAATGGTTTGATGATGGTAAGCGCAGCCTCAACGTCCCATGGCTGGTTTATGAAATGGATGCCGTTAAATCTTGCTGGGAAAAATCTTGAAATCCTTCAATCATGAGTTTTTAAATTCGAGGGGCGAAAATTTGAAAACTGACGGAAAAAATATTCACTCCAGTCCACAATTACATAAAACCGTTACCTGGTTTTGGGGGGGATTGATCAGTCGCTCGAGTGTGGGGGGGGACGGCGGGAGTGGTTTTTTAAGGGGTACGAGCGTGATCCCAGTGATCGTGAATATCAAACCCCGCGTCTTCCTCCCTGTTGAAAAAAATCTCATACTGTTTCAGTCAGTTGGAGGGGGCTTTGGGGAAGACCTTGATAAACTAATGTTTTGCATGTTCAACTGAATTTTTAGAACAAACAAGACTTGAAAACCTCCCTGGAGAGATGTGAAGTTAGCTCAGTTCAGTTAGGCTATGTTCTAGAGCTTATTGTTACTAGGTAGTCCAATTAGCGTGTTGCATCCAATGTAAGTCCTACTCCTACCGGTACTGTACTTTTCATCCCTTTCTTCGCATGTAGCCTAGCGTGCTAGCTTATAATGGCACAAACAAATATCCTAGGGGGCTGGGAAAATGGGTCTAGTTTGAATTTTTTGTTGATCCAATACTAGGAAAAAGGTGCACTTCATGCATTGCATGAATAATAAATTGCTTGAAATAATATAATGAATAAATAAATTGATTGAATTGCAATAAGGAATTTCGTCGTTCATTCGTCATCGTAAGTGTGCCGTTTAACAATGTCATGTTGCGTCTTCACGGATGTCTTCTCAAAGTTTTAGTCATTTTGTGGGGTTACCATCTTCATCATTACCATCAGCATCATATCTTGTGTCCACGTGTTCGGATGCATGCAACTTATAAATCTCTAATTTTAAGACGGCATTCTTGAATGTTTTTTTCTGACTCTAGATGATTCATTTTTTAGTATTTTCATTACTTCTTCTTGATTTTATATTGAAGTCATTTGCTCTTCGTTTTTTCTTTTAAAACATCTTCCAAGGCAATCACCTTGTGGCGATATTTCTCCAAAATCTTAAATTGGCCTACGCCACAATCCAGCCACAATCCATGCAAGGAAATTCATTTGCCACATTCGCCCACCCACACCGGGTCAATCAGTTTCTGCTGGCAACAGTTGAGTTGGTCCGTTCTTGGTATTCGATCTGCCGTTTTGCAGATTTTACATCAAATTGTGCTGATTAATCAAAGTTGGCAAGGTATAGAATCTGGTATGTGAAGAAGAGCTCAGGAATAGTAAATGTATTTTTGGAAATTTTGTAATTTTTTTTTCTCCAACAATTCTCTGCGTTGTTATGGAACGCCCTTATCTTTGGCGTGTCTAGAACATATTTTTGAGATGATAAGTGGTGAGAAGGTTTTTTGCGATAACAGTAGCCTACAAAATTCACTTAGTATTGACAAGTTATGAGAATAGGGAAAATGGTAGGGAGTTGATATCTAGCTTGCTGAGAATCTCTGTCAGTGGTGTTGATTTGAACTTGTAGGCTGACCTTGCTATCCTGGCGTTTTTGATTCCAAATGGCTGACGGATGTGCTGTTTTGGATATCAGAGGAACGCAACACCAGTGATCAACAAGACAAACGTGGAAGGCCGGTTAATACGAAGAATGTCTACTTTGTTTATGTTTAGTCATGATGGAAGTATTTGGAATGAAATGTTGCATCAGTATAGGGCTGAGCAATAATGTTGGCTTCCTTAGTCAGGATATGGCCGTCTTGTATCTGTTTTCCTGAGTCGGGCTCAAAGTAACACCGACCGTGAGTGACCGTTATATAGCTGGCGTGTGTTTTACTTGACTATGGTGACGGGTGACCATGGCCGAGTTTAAGTAACAAGTTATGTTGTTTTATGTTATAAATTATAAATTATAAATTATAAATTATAAATTATGTTTTTTTTTAATCGTCGAATGACCACTGACATGTGCAAATTTAGGCTTCTTTAACTTTATCTGTTAGGGGCCCACAAACCGGCATTGTGATTGACGACCATCAGCCAGCCACCCAGTCATACAGTAACGTGTTTCATGGCCTAGCCTGAAGATTGAGTCTCCTTTCGATCCGCTATCTCTCTGCCACACTGAACGACTGATTCCTGCTTGTTTAATTACCTATGTTTATATAGAAACTCTTGCTCTAATAACTTAACGCGGTCTTTACTCTGATTGGCTAAAAATAACGTATTCAAGTTTAAATGACGTATTTGTGTTATTGTCTGAAATGTTACCCAAGTTATTCAAATCTTTATCCTTGAAATCAATTTAAACCCACCTGTGGAAGTTCGGATCACAGGGATGCGCAAACAAACTAAACGTGGGATACACCCCACGTCCGGCGAGTGAGATCAATGATCTGGACAAGGTCATCTTCTACAAAGAGCAAGTAGTTGCTATGTCCACTACTACACTAATGTTATAATAAGACCAGATGCAAACTTCATGTCTGTTTAACATGGGAAAGGGCCTTCAAAGTCCAACTCGCTACCTTCCCGTGGTTGGCCTGTAAGTAGGGGAGAAGTTTATTCCCCAAAACTAAGGGCGAGCTCTGGCCGGTTGGGGTGCATGTTGCAGAGAGAGCTCTTGCGCAACTTTTTATCACACCTTTCTTCATTTACACAGCCTTACTCATATTTATATTCTTCTTTCACTTTTTTCTTCTCCATACTTGCTGGCCCTATGTGCAACGAGCACTCCTTCGTTCCCACCCACTTAAACCCATCATATCCAACATCCTTACTCCTTCCCATTAACCCCCCGCGTCTTCCCTTACGTTCCTCCCTTTGGAGGGAAGAAAACATGGTAGTAATCCACAATGGAAAAAGAAAACTTGGAAGATTCTAATTCACTTGAAATGGGCACTGATAACTCTACTGTTGAGTGCCCTCAAACAACATAAACTAACTAACTAACTAACTAACTAACTAACACGGGAAAACATCGGCGTGTTGATCGAGCACATTCAAGATGCAGGCAGCAGCAATGACATTTTTTTGTTGTTTTGTTGTTTTACTTGGTCTAAGCAGATAGTGGATTTGTTCGTAGTCATTTGATTTGCACTGGCTATTTTTGATCAAATCCATTTATCTTCCCGATACCCTGTTGTGTTTTGAACTCCTTATTACGACGATGCAAGCCTTGGAGTTCTTGTTTTTCCTTGCATGCGGTCAGGAACATTCGCAATGGTATCAATATCCATGCTACCATATCCAGTTCATATAGCGCTGGGATGAGTCGTCATTTTTTTGGCAGCAATAAAATTACATAGAAAACTTTATAGAATTTATGTCTGCAATATTGTCTTTGTCATTGCATTTTCACAATATTGCATATAACATAATATAACACACAACTACATATATAAGTACCCAAAACAGTATTGTCAGAATAAGGGATGCAATGTTATTATTAAAAGTTTAAGCATACGACTACATTCCACATGGGTCCTCATCTACATTCTACCTGTGTCACTTGTTCAAAATTGATCCTAGATCCTTTTCTTTTCTAAATTTTTATGTGGGCCAAGTCTACAATTTTCCAATGGAATAAAAATACATAAATTATATATACATAAATACATAAAACACTGAGAAGTTCATTTTTGGTACATAGGGTTAGTCGTCACTCAACACACTCACAATGCTGTCAATTTAAAATAAGGTATGGTACTCTTTCACACCACTTATCAATGCTACTATTAAAAATTAAAACTTAATAATCTTTCATTTCACATAGACTTCCTCTTTCACCATTGTCACGGTTTATTAATTGCCAGCTCCGTTATTTCCTTTACTTCACTCTTATATATAGATAAAAGCCTAGCTTACAATTATCCTGCAAGACATTTACCATTCCACCTTAGAATTTTGAATTTTGCACTGACAAAGATTATAGTAGAAATCAATAAAATCCATAAAATTAATAAAATAACATTAAGAATACTCAGATAATTCATTTACTGCATAACCATTTCCCTATAAGAAATTTCTTTAATTCTACCTTAAAATCTTTCAATTATAGTATACTCTCCAAGTCCCCTGGCAGTTTATTGAATAAAATTTTGCCAGCTGCAGTGGGTGACTTTTATCATAGAGCTTAAGTCTATCCCCACTCATATGAATTGTCACGTCCTCACGGTGAGGGTAGGGGCAACCTGGACAGGGCTCACGGCTGCTCAGTGGAGACGGGGTTGTGGGCGGCTGCTCGATCACCTAAAAGTTGGCTCGGTGTATCTGCCTGGGCGCCACGTTGTTCGAAAGAGGAATATACAGCTTGTTGGTCAGGATGAACAACGAACTTCCAGATGGAAAGTGACTCAAAGACGCAAGACATGAAGAGTATAGGCATTTATTATATAATTAGTTATGTAGACAGAATAACAACAGGAACAATTGAGCAATAAATTTAATGACCAATAACTGTCCAAGCTCAGTTGGCTAGGTATCGTTGAGTAATAAATAGTATGGCCAATAACTGTCTAGGTTCAGCACAGTTAGCAATAAATAGTGCCTTAGTTGCCGCCATTAAGGAGGCGTACTGTATAATGTTCCTCATCTGAGGAATACCCAGGCCCCCATCCCTTTTCCGTGCATATTACGCAGGATCAGGGGTCTGGGTGGGCAGGTGCAACATCTCCTTCACCGTTCTCCTAATAGAAGCATCTTACTCAGACAGGAGATTATTTGAAGGCAACGAATAATCCAAGAGATGTGTGAAATGTGGAGAGAAATACGTGGTAAGTAATGTAAGCTTTTGAGTCGGCTTTACCTTCACTTGTTTGAACCTTTTGATGGCGTCAATCAATACAGAAAAACCCCTTCGACATTTCATGCCATTAAAGGAAGATAGTGTCACGCCAAGGTAATCTAGCGCTCCAGAAGGGGTGATCGCCTCAATAGGCGCATCACCAATGGTCAATCCTGGATCAACATGTAACCAGGTCTTACCCTTAGGTTAGATCATAAAAGATCGACACTTGTACACCGATAATGCCATATCTTCCAAAAATTCATTTGTGGTTAGGAGCATATCCTAAGCCGCCTCCACTGAGTCAGAAAGTAGAACAAAGTCGTCAGCAAAACCCAAAACTGACGCTAGGACTCCTGTATCAAGTAGAAAAGAGTTCGCTCTATCATCCGCAAGGGTGTCCAACAAGGGGTTCATGACTAAATTAAATAGCGAGGGCGACAAGGGGTCACCCTGTTTTACGCCTCTAAGTAACGGGATGGTAATAAGCCCATCCTGCCCCTTAATGGTGGTAGTTGCTCCATTGTAAGCCTCACGTACTAAACTCACAATAGAGTTGGGCATACCAGCCTCCGTCAACCTTCGAAAAATGACCCCGTGAGGTACAGTGCCGAAAGCCTTTCTAACATCCAGCTGGGCCACCGCAAGCCGGCTGGACTGCTTTGCTTTATTGATGCAAGCATCTAGAATGGTAAGGTTAGAGTGGCACCCATTTTCCTTCACGAATCCATTTTGCCTGGTAATGAAAGACAATACCTTCCTAATGCGAGCAACAATAGATGCGAAAAAGATTCGGCATAACACGGAGGAAAGTGTTATCGGACGCCAATTAGTGGCATCCCGTAAACCAGACTGTTTCTTTGGAATCAAGGTAGTGCGGTTAACTTTCCATTGTTGTGGAATCCACGAAGTGACCCAAATTAGATTGAATAAAATGGCCAGCAAATTCCTGTCCCCTTCGAAATCAGATGTTTCTTCATCAAACCATCTAGACCAGGGGCACTTGAGGACTTGACTTTCCTTTTTAACCTCAGCGCCACCTCCTCCGTAGAGAATGGGCAAGGCACAGACTGACCCAAGTCTACAGTTGGAAAAACGTGGCGGGAGGTAAGAAGACCTTCAACGCCCCATAATTCCTTTTATAAAGCTTCTACCAGAGTCCTCTGGCCTGTCATTGTTAACTGCCAATGTACCTAAGGTATCATTGATGATATGCCCAGTTAACTTATGAGGAGTGTAAAGTAGTCTACCTGTGATTAAATTGCCCGGACACAGGAGGACTTACATAACACAAAGAAATACAAGGTCTAGCTCAATATTGTCTAAGAAACACAAAAATCCTCAATTAATAAAATTATATTAATTAATTATTTATAATTAATAATTGATTAATTAATTTGGTGAGTTAAAATTAATTCCTGAAAGACAAGTTTATTATAAAAGAAGGATTTCAAAATGGATCAATTCTACCAAATTAGAACACTGAGAATGATTTCCATTCAGTTTCAAGTATATTGTAAGATAAAAATTACAAAACAATGAAATAGCAGCCTACCTGCCTAAGGATCCGTTCTATTATAAATACTAAATTCCCATTGGATAATCCACCTACCTATACATACATCTGTTTACCCATCCAAAATATTATAATTAATTTTGAAATTGTTTTGAATTAAATAATGAATTTTAATTAACCATTGATTATTAAAGATGTTTGATACTCATCTATTTTTACTCCGGGTGAAAATACATTGCGAGACTCTCGGCCGGAACGAAGTATCTTCCCGCGTGACACCTGACGGCGACCAGTTCAACACAAACCAGCTGATGCGCAGAGGCAGACACTCCTGGACAGTCTATTGGTTACTGAGGAATCCGCAACGTAATTCGACGTAATCCATTCACTTGAGTAAATACTGCACAATCCGGGTAAGGATTTCCAACAAGATACGAGTACAATCCGCCACGATGGAGATATAAATTTATCGTGATGTTAAAGATGTCATAACTGTTCCTGATGATGCGCATAAATAAACAACGACGAATTATGCAAATGAGGTGACATTGAACATGTCACAGAATGTTCCTGAAGAAGCACGCACAAATAAACAACGACGAATTATGCAAATGAGGTGACGTTGAATATGTCACAGAATGTTCCTGAAGAAGCACCACAAATAAACACGACGAATTAGCAAATGAGGTGACTTTGAATATGTCACAGAACTGTTCCTGAAGAGCGCGCACAAATAACAACGAGAATTATGCAAATGAGGTGACTTTGATATGTCACAGAATGTTCCTGAAGAAGACCGCACAAATTAACAACATCAAACCGAACACACAATGTAAAATATAGGCACAATATTTAACATAACACTTGACTTTAGATCCAAAGAATTACCTAAACTCGCTCTATTGATTGTAACTTTAAGACACGTGGACAGTCACACAATCTTCTAGTGAGGCCATTAACGAACTAAATGACAAAAGCACAGGGGCCGTACCTCCGACCGTACAACTGATTAACCACGCCTACGCGGCCTGCGCCGATAAACACCACACCTCTACGACAGCCCTCGCACTTCTCTCCTGAGCCAACCGTCCAGAGAAGTTTTATTCCTCAAATGTCACGTGACACATAGTACCTCCCTTAAGAAGTGTAAAGGCATCCACCTAAATTGCTACTTCACAGACACTACCCTTCAATACACCCTTCATCTCAAGTGAGTCTGGCCGCTCTAAGTTTGACTGCCTATATACGATTCAAGACCAAACTGCGTCTTCTCTTCTGGTTCACGGTCGAGTCAAGACAGGATTTCGAACGTTCGTCGTTCAAAATGGAACATGATCATGAAGCATGTAATGCCAATGCTAGACTTCCTTCTATGAAGAAATATCCACGTAGTGAACTTCAAACTTTAATTACTCTCTTAAAACTTAACCGATTCGTTTCAAATAAGCGGCAAACATCTTTAATATGACCAGTCAATAAGGACTACTTTAAAATTGACAACTTAATCCATGAATAGCTTAATTAGTTTTATTACTAATTATTCATTTTTATGTTAATTACAGACTCAAATTCATACACCTGATAATTGGTTTCGATAGTTAATTATATAGCAACAGCTAGGAAGGCTTGTTAATCTCACAGGAGCTTTATGGAACAAATCTTGTGTGCGCGCGAACAGAGTTCGCTAAACTGAGTTTCCACCTTTACTAGTTGGCCTCCCGCGGCCCTTGTTAACATCCCTCTTGTTAGAAGCCTTAGATGCACTTCTCTGT
This sequence comes from Sweltsa coloradensis, assembly GCA_024449915.1. NCBI lineage: Eukaryota > Metazoa > Arthropoda > Insecta > Plecoptera > Chloroperlidae > Sweltsa > Sweltsa coloradensis. The sequence continues at coordinate 286,385 of JAMZAV010003192.1, read as the reverse complement.
GGATCGTTAACAGATAACAATAATGAATCAACAATGTGACTATATGTTGACTCCCATATGCCGATTGCGTTCAATTTTAAACAACGAAACTCAAAGTAATATCCTTTCAAAGTTGTGACCAGTCCGGAATATCTACCCACAGACTGAATGTCATCTGAGTGACTATCCATAAACTCATGCCAAGACTCCGTTCTAGGATCAACCTGAGGCACACCAGAGACCTTCAAGATCGGAGTGTCCCCACCTGAGGGTGTAACACTTGAGTCAACAAACACATCTCGAGCAATAGGCTCTATCTGAGGAACACTAATGGTCTGAATGTCCACAACCTCTAACTGATCGTAATGATCAATCCCAGGCTGACGCGTACTACAATTGTGCAATTGAGTACTACAAAGAGTGCTGTTTAATCCAATATTTGAGCTGAAAGATTCGGTCTGAACCGACTTATGGACCAGGACTCCCATCGTTGGTAACATTCAACTCTTCAGTTTGAGTCTGTTTCTCAGATTGGTAAATCACTTGAGGAAGAGTGTTTGAAAACACCGATACATCAGAGGAATCAGGAATAGATCCGGACTCACCAATGATAACTATTGGTAGGCAATCTTGATCCAATGAAAGTGGATCGTGAGTCAAATCGAACTTAATACTGTCCACTAAGGCCTCATTGACCGTCATCAAACTTAACTGAGTACCAGCCGTGGGATGCTTAGATTCGCTTTCACTAGTCGTATCCGAATAAACTTGCAAAGCCCTCTGAATCAAAGTGTCTGCCATTGACGGCAACTTGAATTGCTTCCTTGAAGACTCAATTCACGACCTAGCTTTGCACAAACATCTTGCGACTTACTCCTGAGGAGTCTCATGTCATTTACAGTCTCATGTACAGGCGAACTAGTAGATAGACTGACTGTAGACGAATAAGCTGTTCTGCGTGAAGAAGCAGTATCAATCAACGTCTTGCCTATGCCAAGCGCCGAGGCCCTTAGAGCCTAAAATGTCACAGGCGGCTTCGTGGGCTTTGGCAAATCCCACCGCCATTGTCCCGCGAGATAATATTGTGAGGATCGTCACAAATAAGCTGTGGTGGCATTTGGTTATGTCCTGACCAAACCAATAAAAACTTTGGCGGCCTCTTCGGGTTTATGCTCCCCTTGAGCAAACATAACAACAAAAAGCAAATAAGTGAATGAAATCCAGCAACAAAGGCTGTAGGAGAAATAACAAACTCAACCATGCATTGCCATGCCTTTCAATAGGATAACTTCCAGCAAAGCTGTACAAAATAGCAAATTGGTAAGAATTCCAGGCAAAACCTGTAACACTGAGAGGAGGAGAAGAGAAAAGAAACACTAGGATAGGCTCGGATACTAGCCCGGACATGGATATCCGGCCCAAAAGCCTCAAACGCCTGCCATGTGTTGAGATTTCCACTGGAAACCACTGCCCCTGAGAGTCCAACTCCAAACCGGGCCGTTCGAGCCCTCTCACGAGAAGATCTACTACACATATGCAACATCTCGGCCTCGGGTCCCCAAGGATCCCGTGCCAAACAGATGAGCTCAAGAGTGAGTCCCGTGTAGTCTCTCAACTCACTCGGAAGAAAATAAGGGAGTGGTGTGAAGGCTGGATAAAACAACGGTTTGCTGTAAAGAGGCCAATCGGAGAAACAACGACTAGATGCACTTCCCACCACTCAGGAAAAGAAATAGATGAAGAGAATAAAAAACAAAACTGAATCGAATGATAGCTGACAATGATTGGCTATCCCTAACCATTGTCCATGAACGTGTTTGCCATGACAATCGACGAACGAAGGGCCGTTAGTGATAGATTAATGACAAGATAGTTCGAAAGAATTCCGAAGGCACTCAACTGGTCCATAGTCCTTAGAGGGACACAACCTTGGTTCCCAAAGACTAGTGGGACCACCTCATACTGTGAACAATTCCATGTCTGTTTAAACTGCTCCCCGAGACACTGGTAGGAACTAGTTTTTTGTTCATTAGCGCGATTAAGCCATTCCCCTTCTTCGAAGCGATAAGTGACGTCGATGCACCAGACTTTACGGTTTTTAACAATAACCAAGTCAGGTTTCGCCAGTCCCTTGGGGCCCCTGACCTCTTGTTCACGCACAAGGATTTTAGGAATGAACTTCTCTTCTAGCTACCTTTAAACTAAGTCCAAACACCTCTCGTGCCGTACCTCTCTCGCCCTTGACGTGGCATCACATTGCCCAAGGACGTGAGCCAACGACTCAGTCGCCGCGGAGCAATAACGGCAGAGTGGAGAAGAAACCACTTTTGCGAATGCTTACACTTGCCTAGTTCCAAACGTGTTAGTCTACTCCCGCCATTGTCCCACGGGATAATGTTGTAAGGTACACACAAATAAACTGTGGTGGCATTTGGTTAACCTTGGAGGCTTTGAGTCCTCGATCTTCCTGTTCCAACTCCAGTTGAGCGTGTGCGCCATGAGCTCGTCTGTTTTGCATAAGTGCTTGATGATGTTAAAGCTCGAAGGCTATTATTCCTCTGATGGTGTTGAGAATACCAGTCTAAACTCCTACGAGTCTTCCCGCTGATTGATAAATTAATCAGTAAGGGGGATGGGTTTAAGTGAAATGAAGTTAATTGTTCGCAATGGTGGTATCTGCGATTCCTGGTGTAAGTCAATTATCGAAGAAGTAAGCGACAATCTCGATCTACGAGCGTAGATTGTTCAGGGAAAGAGTTCTCATCCCACACAGCACGGTAACTTTTCCTCAACATTAATATAAGTTTTCTATTAAACATTCGATATATCCTCACATCGTTTGGTATAGTAATTGTAACATTGATGAAATATCCAAATGTCCCGCTGCATACGAACCTCATAACGTTCATGCAACTTGTATCACAATGTTGTGTAAACGACCAGGTAACAACATTGTAAGGTGTTATACTCATGTTCATGTAACGTTGTGGTAGCATTTAAATAGTAACATGGAGAAACGTTACTAGAACGTTGCTTTTACACTTCTTAAATAATGTAATAATTATGGTTGCTGCAAATATCTATTTATCGATGATAAATCGATTATTGGATGAACGATTGATTAACGATAAAAAAATTAATTGAATAATTGATTAATCGGTGTCCGCGAGTATGTACTCACTGAATTGACGTAAAGATATACTAGTGATTGTGCGTATATATTATTTCGAAACACCGCTTGTGTATTTACTTATTTTTTGTGTATTGATAATTGGAAATGGGATCATATGGTGGCAACTATATAGTAATAAAACAGTTTCAGAAATCATTTGCTAGTGCAGCAACATACCTTTTCACACAACTTAGGCCTAGATCAAGAAACGTACAGCACTGGCACAAATTATGACAATTTTAACATTTTATTCAAGTCGCAGCCATGGTAGGCCTATAGCCTAACATTATGGGACCATAATCAATTTAAGGCTGATACAAACGCGCGAGCGTGGCTGGTAAAAACGAATCAACTGCAAGGTATAGGAATAGATAGATATATGTATAAGCAAATATAGGTAATCCAAGATATGAACTTGACACAATTCAATCACTCATTCAGCGGTATTAAAATCCTTCAGGCATTGGTCAAAGCATTTAAACACGATCACGAATGAGAGAGGCAACAAACAAACGCACTTTCAGCAATCAGTCGATGAAGATGGAACCCACAGTGGTTCCGAAACGTCAAACTCACACACGAGTAAGGTAACGACGCGACGCGTCGAAATTTCACACCTTTTTTAAGTCATTCCGTCTCTTCCCGTCCGTCCGCCCTTTGCCGCCGCGCTCCATCACGTTAAACACAACAGCCACATGTACACGCGTCTTTCTCTCCCGACGACTGATTGTCGAATGAGCAGAGCACAGACAAGACAGGACAAGCTACCCCACACCGCAAAAAAACCGTTGAGATTTCAAATGTATGAGGTTATTTTATGAACGTTCTCAGAAAGTGAAATGAGCCTGTTTCTAACGTTTCCACATGGTTTTTCCAAGACATTTACGGAAAATGGCACGACATTGTAGCATCGTCAATAAAATGTTACTAAGTAAAGGTTAATATTGTTTGTTTTTTATCCACCGAAATGTTAGTTACTAAATGTTGCAACATCGTTGTGAGAATGTTTTTGAGAACCAAAGAATATTGTTACAAACATAACATTTTTCGTACGTTGTATAGATGTTATAATTTGAACTAACATTCTGGGAACATTGTAACATAAAAAGTAACGTTTTGAAAACGTGGTGTGCTGTGTGGGATGTTTTTGGGACTCAGTCCCAGGGTCTTTAGATGTCGCATAGTGTCTCGTGGCATAGCACCTCTGCTGCCCATCACGAGAGGTAAAACCTTGACATGCTCCACGTTTAGATCTTCCTTCACTATGTCAACGATCTGGTCGTACGTATCGTGTTTGTCCATTTTCCCTTCATTGACCCAGTTGCCTCTTTCTATTCTTACGGTAACGTCAGTTATGTAAGCATCAGTTTTATTTTGAGCTATGAAGACGGAATCGGGGCGAACTGCAGAATTGCTGCCCTTTAGGTTGAAGGCTTGTTCCTTCAGTCCCACCCTACTTCCATCCTCCAAGGCTTTGGCGAAGATGAAGTCCCTTGTATCGTTGTGCCTTTTTACATAACGAATTTTTGTATATCTGCACTGCGACTATGTGGACCTATTGTCTCCGGTGGCCCCAGTGTCCCACATCTGCGGCAAAATATACCATCTGTAGGGTACTTTGCGTTTGCCAGGGCCACCTTAGTGGGAATGGTGTTAGACCTGTGCATAAGTGCGCTAATTTTCCTGTTATCGCTTAGGTAAGTCGATGTGTTAAATAACCAGCAGTTAGAAATCGCCGAATTCGCGAAGTCTTTGCAGCTCTCCCCGCAGAACGGCATTTGCTTACATGCGTTAGACTGTGCTTTCTTAGACCTGATTGCCTGGTTCTGGAGGTCTTTTCTGGTGGGGGGCCATTCTAGCTCTAGTTTCGTGGCGAGCGTGGAGCATCTAGGACAGTCTTGTCTTCTCCCGCCATTGTCCCGCGGGATAATGTTTTAAGGTTCGTCACAAATAAGCTGTGGTGGCATTTGGTTATAATAATGACCCAACAAAGAAAAAGAAAAGTTGGTCTATTTCGGTTTAAGCTCCCGTAGAGTTAACTTAACAGCAATAAAGAAAGTTAAGGTTAGAAAATTCCAGCTCCAAGGCTGCTAATGATTAACAAGTTCCCAGCGTACAGCTAATTGACAATAAAACTTCCAGGACAGATCCTGTGAGGGATAAAAGGCCAACGGGCCAACGTCTCCGAGGAAAACAATTATAAAATAATGGGAAAACCCTGACTAGATGATACCAATTATCCCTCCAATAACAACCCCTCCCCCCTTTAAAATAACCCCCTAACCATTGTCCAGAAAAGTATTAGCCATGATAATGCTTGCCCTCAGAGCTGTTAGAGAAAGGTTGACTAGGATGTAAATAACTTCAAAATCTAGACAGTTCCAAGTTGATTTCATCATATGTGACAAGTTTTGGTAACTGCTAGTCTTTTCGTAATCAGCACTCTCCAACCACTGGCCCTCCTCGAACCGCACTGTCACGTCTAACAACCAGACCTTATGGTCTTTCACTATGACCAGATCTGGCTTGACGAGCCCAGTGGGTCCCCTGAACTTTTGCTCCCGCACAAGAACTTCAGGGAGGATCCTGGTCTCAAGCTCCTTTTGGACAATGTCAAGACACCTTTATGTCTTATATTAACGGCGTCCTTCGTCGCCCCGCACTGACCCAGAATATACGCTAGAGATTCGCATGCAACACCACAGTAACGACACTTGGCTGAGTCAACAACTTTCGCAAAGTTTAAAATCTGTCTTGTACCAAAATCATTAGCTCTCATCTTAATAGCATCAATGAATTGCGCCTGCGTGAGTCTGTTGTGATTATACAACCAATTGTTGCTAACCGGCGAACGATAAAAGAAATCAGCACCTAAACCATGCAACTTCATCTTAGCCCAATTGGCAGAAACATCCTTAAACTTCTCCTTTACTTTCCTTAAAATCATTGATAGCAGCAGGTCAATCGAGCTTCAAGTTAGACGCTACTCTAGAGCAAATCACAGACACCCTGCTCGACCTTAGAACAGCTTGCAAAACTTCATCCTCAACCATCAACGCCTTAGATGAAGCCATTAATAATGCGCATTGGATTAGGTTCTTCATTTCGGGCACCCCTAGGCCCCCATCTCTCCTTCTGGCATACAAAGACGCATCAGGAGTTTGAGTTGGCCGATGAAGAATCTCCTTTACCATCCTGCGTATTGACGCATCCAATTCAGATAGAAGATTGCCAGATGGCAAAGAATAAATCAACAAGTGGGTAAAGTGTGGCAAATAGTATGAAGTTAATAGAAGAGTTATCTTCTGTGTAGGCTTTAGTTTTAGACTTTTGAAACGCTTTAGCGCGTCCATTAAAGCCGTAACGCCTATTCGACCTTTAATTCCATTAAATGATGAAACGGTTGCTCCAAGGTAATGAAGAACTTCGTCCGCAGTGATGGAAGCAATTTGAGTGTTATTAATGTTAAGCCCTGGATTATTATGCAACCATGTTTACCCCTTCTGTGTGATTTGAAATGATTTACATTTCTCCGCAGACAGAGACATGTTCAATTCAGACAAGAAGTCATTGGTTACATCAAGCATTACCTGAGAACCTTCAACTGAGTCGGACAGAAGGATTATATCATCTGCGAAACCTAAAATCGAGATTGCTACATCAGGGTCTAAACGGAAAGAGTTACTAACATCCTGTTCCAGTGTGTCAATAAGCGGATCTAGTACTAGGTTAATAATATAGGCGAGAGAGGATCCCCCTGCTTCACTCCCCTCAACAGGGGAATGGTGATGAAACCATCAACCCCCTTAATAGTAGTAGTCGCCCCTCTGTAAGATTCTCTTACCAGATCCACAATGGAATCTGGAAGACCAGCTTCCTGTAACCGCTGAAATATTACACCGTGGGGAACAGTATCGAATGCCTTTTGAACATCTAATTGAGTGACAACTATACCTTTAGAGTGTTTAGCCTTAGCGATGCAAGCATCAAGAATCGTGAGATTTGAGAAACAGCCATTCTCACGTACAAAACCCTTTTGCCTGACGTTGAACGACAGGACTTTACGAATTCTAGCATCCATTGAAGCGAAAAATATTCGACAAAGCAAAGATGACAATGTTATTGGCCGCCAGTTGGATGCGTTGGTGAGGCCAGAGTCCTTGTTAGGAATAAGAGTTGTGCTGTTATTTTTCCACTCCTTAGGTATCCAAGTAGTAACCCAAATTAAATTGAACAACACCGCTAACAGGTTTGCTGTGCCCTTAGCCATGAGATGTTTCTTCATGATACCATCCAGGCCAGCAGCCCCTGTAGCCTTAACTTTCTGTTTAATCCTCAAAAGGACTTCCCCTGCAGTGAAGGGCGGTGGGGCTATGTTTTCCAACTGAACCGTTGGGAAGACATGCCTTGACTTAAGTGGTCCAGACCCCCCACAATTTCGAGTATAATTCTTTGACAGATTGATCAGAGGGGTTGTCGTTGTTAACTACAAGAGTTCCCAAAGTGTCATTAATGATGTGTTCTGTCAATTTGTTGGGGGCTTTCTTAAAAAGATCTTGTGTACGAGCGTACAACGTTTTCTTGGTAGAGGTACCCTTGCCCTTCCTACCCTTAATGTTTCTATTCTGTCTAGACTTACCCGACCTCGGATCAGGAATTTGATCACTACCTACTGTACTCAGTAGTGCTTTCACCACCTTACCATAAACCTTCTCCCATAGTTCAATATCTCTATTGGCTACACTGAAAGAACAATAATCACTACAAATGTTCTTAAGCCAAGTAGTAAGTGAAGCAAACCTATCAATTGACTCTGTGTCTACTGTATAAGAACTAATTAAATCAATCCACTCTCCCTTATTAGCTTTCTGGGAAGATCCAGAAGGAGGTTGTGTGGAATTGATAGGGACTTCAGAGAGGTGGTCCAGTGGTGGTGAGTTAAACGAAGTTATACTTTCTGCGTTTATGTTGGAACTCTGAATGTTAGACAGATTGGATTCCCCAAGATGGGGTGACGAGGTAGGTGTTACATTAGTTATCAGTGATTGGGATTGTTCAAAAACTTCCCTAACGGTCTGAGTTGACTTGTCAACAACTTGGTTTAAAGAATGTTGAAAGATAGGTGTTGGAAGTTTGGAAAGTTCTGAGGTCGTCTGGGTCGATTGATTGACCATGCGTATCCCCAAAATGGATTGAATCCCAACTAGAACCAATTTGAGTATGCTTATCGTAGCTGACTTCAACAAACAAAGTGTTGGCAGTTCAGCAAAAAACGGAATCTAAAGAAGAAACCGAGCCTTGGGGGGACGGTGATGAAGACTTAAGCGGGTCAGTCAGATTCGGATTGAACAAATCACCAGTATTAAAGCGATCAACTGAATTATTTAAATTACGTTGCAGAGGATTCATTGGCGTCGTTAGTATACCAACGTCTGAATTGCTGAGTAAGGGATGCTTAGCTACCACCTGAGTAAATTGATTGCTAGTGACAGGAGTGCTAATTGTCCTTGACCTAAGATTAAATTCCCTACGAGTTGTCTCAACGAATTGCTTAGCCCAATCGCACGCAAGTTTGGAATCAGTTCTCATTGTTTGCATTTCGGATAGTTGCTGTTTATTGGTTTTAAGCAGTGTTGAAGTTTTCACATCGTGACCTAAAGGAGGAGGGGTCTTTGCGATTAACTGCTGACTATTCCGTACTGCACCTCTGAGGGTTGCAAACGTTACTTTCGGCTTTGGCGGTCTCTTAATAGGACCCTTAACGGCACAAGAGTTTGGCTTACCAAGTTTGGCAGCTGCCCTTGCCAGGTCTCTACGCTTATCTGAGATTTGCTTGTCCGTTTTGTGAGTCATTAACATAGATATAGTCTTGATAATGTTCTTGGCCTCTTGGTGTTCAAGACACGGTTGCTTAAGCTGAGCAATATCGGAACGGGTCCAACAAGATTGTACTCGATTACGAGGTACCTTTGGAGGGATCTCCGCACGAGCGATCATCCTCACATCAGGATGATGATGACGCTCGTGCTGTGAGCGGCTAGTTAAACTCTTAAAATATTTAAGAGGTTGACAGTGAATACAAGGGAAGTCCGTTACGTCCTCTTCCGAGTCGCAGCCCTTGCAAGCTTTGAAGTGAAGTTGTGCACTGTGAAGTGTCTTTTTTGGCTCTTCACAAGCTGAGCAAATCCAGATTGGGTCTACATGGAGTAGATCCTGCAAGTAATGCCGGAGTTCTTTAGGCTTCGTGAACCAGTAGAATCATGAGGTCTTTTAACCCGCCAAATTTGAAACAAGAACTCCGCATTTACGGGGCACGAAAGGAACTCTAATCTTGTTAGTATTCTCCTTCGTGGGAGCTATTACGTTAGCGTTACGAGGTTGGGGTGATTCATGAGGTATGATTGGATGACCAAGAGACGGTGAGTTTAAACAAGAAACCGAAATCAAGTCCTCAACGAGCGTGTCCGTTACCTCCCTGACTTCGTTGGACGGGCCGGGAACCTCCCGTCCAACGTCCGCACTGACTACTTCGCCAGGCGAATCCGAGGCCCTGCTGCTGGGTATACTGTTCATTAAGGTTTATTGAATAGAAAGAAGTAGAAGATTAAAAGAACAAACTAAGTACCTAAAGTTTACCTGCGTCAACCAAGCGAGGAGCTGCACAAAACAGCACCCCACGAACCCACTACACACGAAAGGGCCACGGGTAGGCTAGCCCTGTCCCGTGGGATTCCCCTAGGAAAGGGTACTGCCAACGCCGGGGTGCACGTGGCCTCCAGCCAGAAGTACCTGGGCGGAGAACTCCAGGATTCCAGGAGTGAAGCTCCCGTCTGACCACCTCCAGATACACGTCCACCTCCTTTAAGGGTTACGAGGTGATCCAGTTTCCTGCGACAGAAGAAAAACCGCATATGGGCCCTGGGTATCCACGTAAGGGTAAGGTACTGGGGGTTAAGCCACAGGCCCTGCCACCTAAGCGATGGAAGCAGCCCGTGCCCGGCGTTTGCCACAAGGAGGCACCCAAACATTCCCATGACTCTCAACCAGTGTATTACCAATAGCCCACTGGCCCCCTGTTCAAGAACACTTGTTGTTCCACCACTTCGACGGCAAGCTCACAATGCGACCTATGAAGTGGTGGTAGCGTCCCGAGCACTGGAGTTATTTTTGTTCACCAGTGGTGGGTAGGTAATCTTGATAAATTAACCGCCACACAGTCATAGTTACTCCCGCCCAAACAAGACAAGACAAGACAGTCCTGTCTACTCCCTCCATTGTCCCGCGGGATAATGTTGTGAGGTTCATCAGAAATAAGCTGTGGTGGCATTTGGTTAATCCTGACCCTACATGAAAGAAAAAATGGCGGCTCTTCGGGTTTATGCTCCCCTAGAGCAAACTTTACAAAAAAACAATGATAGAAAGACACAACATTCCAACACAAAGGCTATATAGAAAATGAAAACACCCAAGGCATCACAATACCTTTTGATGCAAAATTCCAGCAAAGCTGTGATCAATTATGAACAAAGTATTCCAGGCAAAACCTGTAGGACCAGGGATGAAGAAAGAAAACCAACACGGGGCTAGGCTGGGATACTAGGCCGGACATAGACATCCGGCCCGACACCTCAAATGCCTGCCCTGCGTAAAGATTCTCACTGTGAAACCACTGCCCCTGAGAGTCCATCTACAAACCGGGTGGCACCAGCGAACTGGTGGGGCTCCCACCCGCCCCCAGTCCTCGTGTCGATAGGGTTCCCCCCATCACGGAGACGAGTCAGCGTTCGATCCCTCTCACGAGAAGATCTACTACACATACGCATCAACCCGGCCGCAGGAGCACAAGGCTCCTGTGCCAAACAGAAGTGCTCAAGAAAAAGTCCCGTGTGTCTCTCAACTTACCCGGAAAACAGAAGGGAGTGGTCGAGAAGGCTGAATAAAAGCATCATGGCTGTAGAGGGGCCGATGATGTCCAGGAGAACAACCTGACTAGAGGCAAACTTGTCCTCAATCTCTTTCTGGACAATATCTAAACATCAATTGTGCCTGATTTCTCTGGCCATTGCGTAGCATTGCATTGACCCAAGACATGGGCAAGTGACTCCGTACCAGCGGAGCAATACCGACACACAGGAGAAGCAACAACTTTGCTGAAGACCAACACTTGCCGAGTACTGAAAGTGTTTGACCTTATCTTTACTGCGTCGATAAATTGGGACTCACTCAGCCGGGTGTGATCATACAGCCACCGGTTACTGAGTGGGGCCTTATTGAAGAACTCAATGCCCAGGCCATGCAGCTTGAATTTCGACCAGGCCGACAGCTCTTGATCTTTGAGTCTGTCCTTGAGATTGTGTATTGCCCGCATGGATGCAGGCCACTCCAGCGAGAAACTGTATGCCCAAACATTTGATGTGGACATTCCTGGATGCTAGTGCCGTGGACAGAACGTCATCTTCTACTTCCTCCGCTCTCAGAACTGCACTAAGGTACAAGCACTTAATAACATTCTCGAGACGAGGGATACCCAAGCCCCTATCGCGCTTTCGAGAATACAACATCCTTTCCGGAGTCTGAGTTGGTATGTGCAAGTTCTCCTTCACAACTCTCCGGATTACCGCATCAACCTGTTTCAACTGAGCCGTTGTCGGCAACTAATACATGAGGATGTGCGTGAAGTGCGGCAAATAAAATGCCGTTAGCAAGGTAAGCTTTTGAGTTGGTTTAAGCTTAATGTCCTTGAACCTCACGATCGATCTCATGACTGCATCCGCGCCCCTCTGGCATTTCATCCCGTTGAATGATAAAGTACTCGCACCCAAATAATCTAGTGCTTCGCCAGGCGAGATTGACGGGACAACAGAATGTGCCAATTGAGAGATCTGGATCCACGTGACCCCATGTCTTACCCAACTTCCTAATCTCGAAAGAGAAGCACTTTGGCACAGAAAAAGACATCCCAGCTCGTTCATAATCTCATTGGTTGTTGAAAGAATATGCTGTGCCCCCTCCCTGGTGGCAGACAATGCCACCAAGTCATCGGCAAAGCCCAGCACGGACAGCGACTTACAGCCCATTAACTTAAATGGCGAAAAAGCCTCACTCTCAATCCGCTCTAACAGTGGATTAAGGACCATATTAAATAGCAGCGGTGAGAGTGGGTCCCCTTGCTTCACGCCTCTGAGGATGGGTACCTCAAGGAAACCCTCTTGGCCCTTTATCGTAGTCGATGCCTCCCTATAGGCCTCCTTAATGATAGCAATTATGCTTACTGAGGCACCCTCCTCAACTAAACGTTGGAATATCACTCCATGGGGCACCGTATCAAATGCCTTACGCACATCCAACTGAGCTACCACTAAGCCCGACGTGCGCTTCGCTTCCGCGATCGCTGCGTCCAGAATTGTTTAGTTCGAAAAAAACAACCATTTTCATTAAGATGCCCTTCTGGCGAACCGACAGCTTAACTATATCTCGGAGCCTCTGATCTATGACCGCAAAGAAGATCCTCGACAATGTCGACGACAAAGTTATTGGCCGCCAATTAGTGGCCTGATGAAGATTGGCCCGGCCTTTTGGAATCAGCGTTGTCCTGTTAGGCTTCCATGCCTGTTGAACCCAACTAGTTGCCCAGATTAGATTGTAATGCACCGTCAACAATTGCGGCGTACCTTTGGCTAATAGATGAGCCTTGGTAACCCCATCCAGGCCCAGAGCACTAGACGCCTTCAACTTAGATTTGATGCGGTAGGCAAGCTCCCGCACTTGAAAAGGACTCGGCACCTGATGACCAATGTCCACTATTGGCTGAATGTTAGCTGAGCGTTCCGGGCCTTTAACGCCCCACAAACCCTTATACAGATTGTGAACTTCCGCATCAGGCGGACTAACCGTTTGTTCACCAAGGTTAACCAAGGTGTCGTTAATCAAGTGTTCGGACAACTAATTAGGAGACTTCTTAAAAAGTTCCTGCGTCCTAGCATACAAGGTTTTCCGCCTCGCTGCTGACGCTGCTCTGGAGCCCTTTCCCTGCCCCACTGGCCGCCCGAGCACCTTTGGTCGACTTCTCAGTTCGGCGAGTAGCCTTGGAATCATACATTAGTAGGTCCTCCACAAAAGTGGAGTAATAACTCTCCCACTTACAACGGTCTACTCTACCGTTTCTCGCCCAAACTTTATAAAACTCCTTCAACCTCAGTATGTGCCCTGCAAAGACACCCACTTCCTGCACCTCATCTATGTTCGAGGCCACAAATAATAACCATGTTTGATGATCATAGTCATCTGCTACTTCCAATTGAGAAAGAGTTGATTGGCTCAGTAGCGTTTCAGATACAGACACCTGATCAGTCCGAGAAATGTTGTCAGCGACTGATACGTTACTGGTGCTGTCATTAGGTTGCAAATTGCTGGGCATGATAGAAGGTGTTATAAGGCCCGAGAAGACTGGTCTTGGCGAACTTGTCTGCGTGCTTGCATCGCACACACGTGTAATCTCAGCAGACTGCCGAATATCTCTCATCCGCGTTGTCTGTTTGGAAGAGTCCTTTAGTCGGATTGGATGTTTGGGCAGAACAGGAGATGTTTGAGAGGAATTTGAGGTAGTATTACCTGACACCTCAAGCAAAGGTATTGAGAATGAACTACCACTAAGCGAGAGCGTTTTCGAGCCATTGGGATGAGTTGACACTTCCAATGCAGCTATTTGAGGCCCATCCGCAGTCGGCTGTAAGGAGGCCGTGGATACTAGCGGAATGGGTGAAATAGACACATCAAGTGATGGTTCGGAGATTAAGTCGCTCTCGATTCAACTTGGCTGATTTATTGGAAGACTTAGTGGAAGCGGGACCAGATCCTTTGCATGATGCAAGCCTGGTATTGTGGTAATGGGTCCTCAACGACGGATTTGGGTTTGGAGGAAGATTGTCACCCCCTGCATCCAATGAGGAACCATCTGGTCCCAGAGGCGAAGACTTGGGTGTGGAAGAAGACAATAGTTGCCTTACTTTGGCACATAGCCCTTTTGACGTCGCCCCCATTTGGCGCATCACCCCACACTGTTCTTTGACGTAAGCCTCTGTAGGCCCTTTCAATTTTGCCCTCTGATTGGCCGTCGTTATAGCTCTTGCCAAATCTTTCCGCTTGTCTCAGATTTTCTTTAGCGACTTTCCAACCATTGCACCAGATATGGTTTTGTTAATGTACTTTGCATCTTTGTGCTCAATGCACAATGCCTTAAGCTCAGCAATCACCTCACTGGACCAAACAGATTGGACGCGAGGTCTTGGTACCGTAGGTGGTTAAACCAAGCAAGCCTCGTTACGCACTTTCTTGTGCTGATGTCTTTCATGCTGCGACCTACTCGTCGTGACTTTGGAGCCGTCCTAGCAACGAAGCACATAATAAATTTCAGAGTTGTTCTGAATCGGCCTTGTTGATTCTGGCGTTGATTCGCGGGTGTTCGCACTGTCCATACCACTGATTGCTATATTTCCTATTTAAAATATCGATCTTTGGTGGTTATCGCTCACTCGTCGATGCGTCTGGGGCCTGCAGGGTTGGCTTGGTCGCTTTGATTTAAAGTCCCCCACTGAAAATCAGTTATATAACTGAGTGGGTAGACTCTAAATAAAATTTATTTATTGATTTATTTATTTAAGCTATCAAAATAACGGATTGAGTCACAATGATTGCATGGGAACTAGGTGATAGTGCCCAGACTATCCCTCTTGCAGACTTTGTAATGCGACTGAGCGCTGTGAAGGAAAAGCTTGGATTTTCTGCATCTAGCACAGGTCCAGGCTGGGTCCAAGTTGTGCAGGGATTTGAGATGTATACCCATTTCTTTTGGTTTCGTGTGCCACAAAACACACGTCTTGCACTTACCCGTGGAGCCTCTTATGAGCACCCCACAGATTCGTGGGATAAAGGGGACGAGAACTGTTGAAGTGTCACCCTTGTGATGAATGGTAGGTGCTGGTGAAGTATGAGGTGTGTTAGGATGATCGACAACCGATGATGTGGAAGAAGTAGCCGGTGATGGATTGGCCAATACTGCAGAGTCGTCATATACCCTGACACTTGAGGATAGGCCGGGCAAACCGATCCCCCCCCCCGGACTGGCCTCATGGCTGTCCGGATCCGAGGCTTAGCGCTGCTTGGCGTACTGTTCATGATTGTTTGAAAAAGAAAGAAGTAGGAGAACAAAGAGAATTCGTCGAAATAGTCCAATACCAGTGTCAATAGTGACAACAACACCTGGGCAAAGCTCGTTCCACCTGGGAACGAAGTTGGCACGAAGCCTCCTACTCACTCAAGGAACCACGGGCAGGCTAGCCCTTACCCGTGGGATTCTCCTAGGAAAGGGAACTGCCACACAGGGTATAAGTGGCCTCCGGACGACAGTACCTGGGTGGAGAGACCAGGATTTCGAACAACTACTGGAGTGGCTCGCTCGCCAACCTCCAGTTGCACGTCTACCTCTTTTAAGGGCTAGGAGGTAGTCGGCGCCAGTGACAGAAGAAAAGCCCCTATGGGCCACCGAACAACCACGGAGGGGAAAATACTTGGGTTTACCCAGCAACCAGGGGATTCCAGTTTTCTCTGTTGTCCCCTAGCTGGCGCCCAGTGGTCGCCGCGAGGAGGCACCAAAAAATTCCCATGACTCTTAACCCGGGTATTGCAAATAGCCCCCGAGTCCCCCGTTCAAGGTCTCTTGTTGTACCTCCACCCAAGCTGCAAGCTCGCAATGCGACCTGTAGGGTGGGGGGAGAGTTCCGAGCACAGGAGTTATTTTTATTCACCAGTGGTGGAAGGGCTCCTTGTGCAAGTTGCCACATTCCACAGTCATAGTTGACCCCATAGTTCTCGGCGTAAGCAGCTTCCTCTTCCCCAATCTGCTCGATGTTACGCCGGGTATTATGCCCCTGGATCCCAGAATCACTGGGATTACCCTCCATTCGGTGCCTCCCCATTCCCTTATTAGGTGTTTTGCCAGCTTGGTGTATGTAGATGTCTCTCTCTGCGTCTGCAATCCATGCTCCCTGTTCAAAACAGTAGGTTATATCCCAGATAGTTACCTTTTTGTCTATATAGGTGACAAGTTCTGGTTTCTGAGGATGCCTACTGCCAGGCAGGAAGAACGGACATTCTCTGGCAATCCGTTCTAACTTTTCAAAGTTATTGTTCTTTCCAGGATATCCAGTCCCTCCTCGTGTCTTCGTTGAGTGATCGATGAGGTTAGGTCACATTGCCCTAGTATGTGAGCAAGAGTCTTGGGCGCTGCCTCACATACTCTAACCTCATCCGTTTTCCCCATTGAATGTAGCACTACCCTAGTGCCGAAGTTGTTTGTCCGGAGCTTGATCGCGTCGATGGAGTTGCGCTCACTCAGCAGCGTATGATCTTCTAACCATTTGTGGCTATTACGGTTGTTGATGTAATCAACTACCCCTTTCCCGTGTAGTTGCTGTTTAGACCATCTCACTGCTTCCCCTCTCTTTAGGGACTCCTATTTGGTAGTTACCTCCTTGACATCGCAAGGCCACTTAAGCCCTAGGGATTCCGCGATACTGTTACATCTTGCAAGACAGTCTTGTCTACTCCCGCCATTGTCCCGCGGGATAATGTTGTGAGGTTCATCACTAATTAGTTGTGGTGGCATTTGGTTAGTGTCCCTACCAGCTTGGTCACCACAAAGTTATAGACAGTCTAAGCGGCTCCCAAGCTGGGGGTGTTATACGGGACTTGTTACCGCAAAAGGCGAGTAACACATCTCCCAGGCACCACACCACGGCCCGTCCAAGGTGCAGTAGCCCACAGGAGACCCGAACATTACTCCTTCACGCGTCTGCGTGCGGCCGTAGAACCGCTGATGGAAATAAATTCCTATAGGTCAACCAATACCATCCCTGACATCGGCCCATGGGGACGTGGTCGTCATACTATTGAAACGAACCCAATTCAACCAAGAGCCCTGCAGTGCGGTGGTAGTACAGCGCCGCAGAAATCGTGGTGACACCCCTAATGAAAGGAGCCCACGCACAGATTTCGGGCACCACACCCCCTTCCAGCTGATCGTCGCCAGAAAACTTTTTAGACTTGCGACCGCCACCTTGCGCTGAGACGCAATTGCAGCCAAGAGCATGTTGTTCCCTTGGTACTTCCTTTGTTTGTATTCAAAGGCTTTGTTCAGACTCCCAGCACCGGATACAACCTATGCGTCTAATATCACGGATTGTCCTTCTCGGACAGCTATGATGTTCGGTTTACGGTTCCGGTGGGTACCGCCGAGGTCATACAACCGCACCTTCTCTACTTCCCATCCAGCAGACACAAGCCCAGTGGCGACTACATCCCTGACAGCGTCATGTCTTTTCAGACGACCACCGTGCGTGCCAAAACAGCACTGCACAACGTGGGCGGCGGTTTCGGTGGACCGGCATCCGGCTCGACAACCGACCTCCGCGCCAACCCGACGTCCATGGGTAATCCTAATGCTTGTTGGGAGATATCCTGCTCTAACAGCATTTCTCTCTAACAGCCTCGACAATGTAGAAGACAGGGTGATGGGACGCCAATTGCTAGCAAGGTGCAAATCTATATTACCCTTTGGAATCAATGTAGTTTGATTCCGTTTCCATCAATCAGGAAACCATCCTGACACACAAACCAAGTTGTACAAGACTGTAAGAAGCTGAGGTGTACCATTCGCGAGAAAGTGCGATTTCGTGATACCATCGAGGCCAGGGGCACTTGAGGACTTGACTTTGCACTTAATTCTATAGGCTTCTTCCCGTACTTGGAAAGGACTGGGGACCTGGTGCCCTATATCAACAGTGGGCTGTACGTTAGAGGAATTCGTCGAACCTTCAATCCCCCAGTGACCTTGATTCAATGACAGCACTTCCTCATCCGGAGGCGAGACAGTTGAATCCTCCAAAGAGTGAAGCGTGTCATTGATCAAGTGCTCTGCTAACTTGTTGGGAGCTTTCTTAAATAATTCCTGCGTTCGCGCGTAGAAAGACTTACGTCTCACAGAAGACAATGCGCGAGAGACCTTACTACCACCACTATTAAGGCGTTTGCCTTTGGTGGACTTCTCTACTGTACGCGTAGGCCTGAAATTAACGTAACGTAACGCCTTCACGATTGACGAGTACAACTTCTCGAACTTATCGTGAGTAAGCAAATCACCCTTTTCCCACTTCTTGAATAGGGTTTTCACCTTGATGATTAGGTGAGCATAAGTCCCCACTACCTGGACGTCACTAACTGCAGCGCTAACAAAGGACAACCACTGCTGGTGGTACACAAGTGTAATGAGGTTCCACCACAACAGGGTTCGTCCTTTGGCTCTGCGCAGGGCGTTCCTCCTGAACGAGGCTCACACTAGTGTCAAGTGCCGAGGTCACCGACACTCCTGAGCCCGAATTATTACTACACACGCTGAGTGACAGATTCGGACAGTGAGGGACAGAACCCTGCGACTCCATGACAACTGTTTGGGTACCCACCTCTCTAGAGTTCCTAGCAACCGCAGACTGCCGGAAACCACTCATCGGAGTAGTCTGGGTTGACCTGTTGGTAACCACCCTTACTGGACTGACACGATCAGAAACTGACATGGGAGATTTGACTGACGATTCCTGAGAAATTTCAGTCAGTGAGTACGAACTCCCGTTCAGCAACAAAGATTTGTGCCGTTTGGATTAGTCGTTACCTCTAACTCAGCAATTTGGGCGCCGCCAGTCGGTTCGGAACTCAATCCTTCACCAACTCGCAACACAGGCGAAATGAACAAATCCGAAATAGGTATGTGGCACAAGACAGTCTTGTCTACTCCCGTCATTGTCGCGCTGGATAATGTTGTAAGGTTCGTCACATAGAAACTGTGGTGGCATTTGGTTAGTGTCCCTACCGGCTCGGTGACCACAAAGACATAGATAGTCTAAGCAGCTCTCAAGCTGGGGGTGTTATACGGGACTTTGTTCTCGCAGAGGGCGAGTAACACAAATCTCCCAGGCACCACGCCAAGGCCCGTCCGAGGTGCAGCACCCCACAGGAGACCCAACATTACTCTGTCACGCGTCTGCGTGCGGCCGTAGAACCGCAGATGGAAACAACTTTCCAATAGGTTAACCGATACCATCCCTGACATCGGCCCATGGGGACATGGTCGTCTTACTATTAAAACGAACCCAATTCAACCAAGAGCCCTGCAGTGCGGTGGTAGAACAGCGCCGCAGAAACCGTGGTGAAACCCTTAATGAAAGGAGGCCCACGCACAGATTTCGGGCACCACAACCCCTTCCAGCTGATCGTCATCGGAAAACCGAACACCATCACCGACGAGGCTACACCCGGGACCGAGCTGGGCTCCAATAAATGCTCCGACGATGACTGTAAAACTTTTCCAAGTAACAGAACCGACCAGTACGAAGCCTTCATGTCACCTCCAGGTGCCAGGACCGACTGGGAAAAGAAATCTCTCAGCTAAAAAATCTCCCATTGATAAAAATCATGCCAATATCACAAGGCCATCAATCAATCAATCATCGGGATCCAGCCTTGGCCGACGCCTTGGCTTTTACCTGATAAAGACTGCGGTACACTGCCCTCTGAGCCTTGGGAGGGACCAACCACGGCCCAAGACCAAGACTCGCTGCTCACCGAGAAATTGGAAGAGGAGGGTCAGAGGGCCTGTACCAAACCGAGCTGGGCTCCAATGAATGCTCCGACCCATGACTTTAAAGGCGAAGTCCATGAATCCGAGACTACAAACCCAAACAAAACACCAAATCAAAACCCAAACAGGCGCATGGAACCCAAGAGATACATGCTGTAGATGCAGGGGATCAAGGGAGATAAGACAACGGAAAAGCGAGAAAACCTGCAGACCCACATGAATACAGATGGTCCTGAATTCATGGAGGAACCAAGACTGGACCTCTCCTACACACTGAGTCGGGAGATGATTCCATATACTCATCCGCGAACAGTATTGTAGGAGGGCGGGTATAGTGATAGTGATAGTGATAGTGTGTTTTTTAGGTTTCAAGGAGGAGATCTGTAGCACAGCAAACTTGTAATAAAAAAATTCCAAGGTGACAGGTAGGTGGCAGGAAGATGTTCTAGAATGGAAAATGATAGACTTATACTCACCCTTTTTGGTCAACCCACTCGTCACCAAAGAATCCCCTAACAACAAAACCCCCAAAAGTGACAGCAAGTACCGATATGGTAGAGAGGAAATATAAATTTTAAAAACTTGCATCAGAATGCACAGTCCCGTTAAAAATAGGGGGAGCAGTTGGAAATATTATGTAAAGAGGAAAACCCCAGATATAGTTTGTATAACTGAACATGCATTAAAGCAATCCTGAAATGTCTGAATTCACACTTAAAGGGTATTACCAAGTAGCCGTTTTTGTAGGCCAAACCAAAAAGCAGGAGGGGTCATGATTTGTTTAAAAGAAGGTATCAAAGTAGAGGAATTTAGAAAGATATTAAATGAAAAATTACACAAGAAAATGATTTTGAGGTTGTGATAGGTAGAATACAGCATGATTCTTACATCACAATAATTATTACACTATATAGATCTCCAAATGGGAATATTGACACCTTTTTTTAATAAATAACATGAACTCTTAGAGATGGACTGCTAGAAGGAAAAATATATGTACTATGTGGGGACCTAATATTGACGTACTAAAAAATGATAAGAATACGAGAACTCTTAAAGAATTCGCTAATATGTTTTTAAAATTTAAAAATAACAATTAATGCCCTTCTAGGATTGCAATAACTAAAACATCAATTTCTTCTGCAATAGGTTTAAAATATTAACAAACATGGATAATGATATGTATCAAAGTGAGGTCATCATTTCAGCAATATCTGATCATTATGCTCAAGCAATAAAAATATATCCTTTAGATCAATCTAAAAATGGAAAACATAGTAACAGAATCAGGGACATGAGCAAGAGAAATATACCATATTTAATGACAGACTTTTAAATGTTTCATGGGATGCAATAAACAATCAAAAACCAGTGACCATGCATATGACACATTTGTAGATATAATAACTTTTCACTACAATAAATCATTTCCAACAAGAAAGGCAAAGATTTCAGAACACAAAAAAAAAAAGTAATAAATGGATAAAAACAAAATGTGATAGAAATGTCAAGGAAAGTGAGGAGACTTGTGTTTAAAACTTAAAAGGAATACAAATGTCAATGTTCTAAATAAAAACAAAAAAAGCAAAAAGGAATAAAGATAAAATTCGAAAAGCGAAGGTTCATAGAATCAAAGAACTAATAAGGAAATCAGAAAACAAAGTACAGATAATATGGAATATGATTAATCTGGAAAGGGGTTCAAAAAGAAAAAAGAAAACTGAAACAGAATTTGAAATCACAGTAGATTATGAAACTGTCAGAATGCAAAGCAAATTGGAAACATATTTATGACTACTTTATAAAAATAGCCACAAAATTAACAGAAAGTCAAAAGAGAACTGAAAATGATAGGGAAACAAGTGTTGCCTGAAATAGATTTCTTATTTTGCCTCAATAATGTAAGTGAAGATGAAACTTAACGAATTATTAGAAATTTAAAGAATAAGAAATCAATAGGTCCAGATGGTTTATCAAGCTTTCTTATAAAGAAATGTGCAAGAGTATTAGTAGAGCCACTTACTTACTAATTTTTATGTTTTCTTAATGAAAGGGATTTTTCCAAAAAACTTTAAGGTGGCGCGGGTAAAACCAATTTTTAAAGAGGGAAACACTCGAGACATCAAAATAATAGACCCGTTTTTAATACTTAATGCTTTTTCAAAGGTGTTTGAAAGAGTAATTATAATAGCTTGTCCGAATACTTAGAGTCAAATGAGATAATAGCAAAAGAACAACATGGATTCAGAGAAAAGAGATCAACTGAAACAGCTCTTGCTGCCTTCATTGACAATGTTGTCTCAGCGCTTGATCAGAATAAAAAACACCAGTAGCCATTTATATGGATCTTTCAAAGCTTTTTGGGCTGTGTGGAGTATAATACATTAATAAGTAAACTGTTTTTTCATATGGAATTAAGGGAAATGCCCTGCAATGGATATTTTCCCTATTTACATGGAAGGACGAAATATGTAGAAATTTCTGACCATTTTAACATAAAAAGTAAATCTGAGAGGAAATATATTAACTGGGAGTACCACAAGGGTCAATACTAGGGCCTTTGTTTTTCAATATACTAATAAATGACATGCCCTGTGCAATAAGTGAAGGGGATGTGCTTTTTGTATGCAGATGACGCAACCACCACCTTTGCTCATGCACTTTAGAATCATTAGAAAGACCGCTTTATCAGTTTTAACGAAATGGCGCAGTGGCTGCAACCAAATAAACCCAATAATGAATAATAAGAAAACTAAATGTATGATATTCCCAAGGAAAAATATGGAAGATCAAAATATTTGTATCAGGTTACCTTCCTATTGAACAAATAGACACAGCAAAGTTCTTAGGACTGTATATTGACAAGTGCTTATCGTGGGACATCCACACTGATTATGTAGCAAATAAACTGAGCTCTAATATATATGTCTTACGTAAAATGAAATATATGCAGATAGAAGTTTGCTGTTAGTAGTGTACTATGCCCTGATTGAGTCACATTTGAGCTATGGGTTAATGCGTGGGGTAATAAAATCAAAACACAATTTTCATAAGATCTTTGTCATGCAAAAAAAGCTTTAAGAATAATAGATAAAATTAAGAAAGGGGGTACATGTTGGGGACATTTCCAAAACATTGAATATTCTTACTTTTGCTAGCCTCTATATTTACGAAGTAATATTATTTTTTAAATTTTTCATAGGGAAATATATATATAAAAAAAAATCATATTTACAATACTAGGGGAAAAAATGAATATTTGTGACATCCCATAGGCTGGCTGTATATGAGAAAAGCCCCACATATGCAGGAATAATTCTTTTAATAAGCTACCTGCCATCCCTAAAAACAAACCAACTGATACATTTAAAAAAAGGGTCTTTGGACATTTTTTGTTGAAAAAGAATACAAAGATATTGAGGATTTCTTGGCGGACAATGACAATATGTCTTGAAAATACAATTTATTTTACATATAATAATCCTAGACTTATATTTTCTAGTAGCTTATCTTATTTTGTGTAAAAGTATACATTTTTATTGTGTATTAGTGTATTGTTGTAAAAGTGTATTTTGTAATTAATGTAAAATTTGTTTTTAGTATTTTCTATACATCCTAAATCAAGTCTTTAGTCTTTTGAAAAAAACGTGTTTAAATAACTAGCTAGCTTATAATGTATTGTTTACTTGTTTATCTTGTCATAAAAATTGTAACATTATATGCTAGTATAAGGTATACAAAACAAGACAATAAAATGAAATGAAATAATACTTGCGACAACCACCTTGCGCTGAGATGCAATTGCAGCCAAGAGCATGTTGTTGCCTTGGTACTTCCTTTGTTAATGTTCAAAGGCTTCGTTCAGACTCCCAGCACCGGATACAACCTGTGCGTCTACAATCACGCACTGTCCTTCTCGGACCGCTATGATGTCCGGTTTACTGGTTACCGGTGGGTACCGCCGAGGTAATACAAACGCGCCTTCTCCATTCCCTATTATCAGCATTACACAAGCCCAGGGGGAAAGGCGAATACATCCCCGACAGCTCGTCATGTCTTTTCAGGACGACCCACCGTGCGTGCGGAAACATTGCACTGCACAACGTGGCGGCGGTTTGGTGGACGGCATCCGGCTCGACAACCGACCTCCGCCGCCAAACCCTACGTCCACGGGTGGTTCTTATGCGTGTGGAAGATTTCGCTCTCACTTGATGATAATGGACGTAATCCTTTGCCAGGGATCCGCTCCGAGTGCGTTAGTACCCAGCTCGTACTCATTGGGGACGCCTGAGGACTCCCTAAGCTCATGGCCTCGTCCACCGCACTGCCACAGCTGAGCAGACTAGTACATCTCCCAGAGCACTCGCCTTGTGTCCTCTAGCCCAGCGATTGCACCGCAACACTTGCCTAGCCTGATGTCTTCCCTGTGCATCCTTCGCAGGATACAATCAGTTGAAGGCCGCGACTCGCACCGGGGATCGCGGCAGTTAGAAATCTGGATGAATCTCTTGACGCCCCATCTGTGGGATCCGTAGAGAAAGAAAAGTGACCCCAAGCAACCGGACCTGACCGGAGCATGGAAGAAAAACCCTTTGGGGTATCAATAGAAAGGTGCATCCCGGATCGGAGCGCGCCCCGTATATCAAACAGTCGTACTTGCGCCAGTACTCCAGCGGTGAACCTCCCAAACACCAGCTCGGGAGTGAACCGGGGCAGTGAGTACGTCCACAGACCTTTAGCATCTGTTGGAGGTTTTTCAAGGGGGCCCTTGTTATGCGGTTAAGGGCGTTAGCATACGCATATCACCAGCACGACCTACGCCAACAAATTTCTGGAAATTGAACGGAAACGCCTAGGTACCGCCAAATGTCAAGCACGTTATGTGAACGAAGAAGGGCGCCAGATACAAGTCGAAACTTCACTGGGACTATCTTAACCTTATTCTCCCGACCAGACGCTACAAAAGACGTAGAACCGTTCTTACCAGCATTTATAGAGAGACCACAATGGGCCAACTCTACCTCAAATTGAGTCAACAGAATCTCCAAGCCACGCTTGATCCAAGCCACAAGGATAACGTAATCTGCGAAGGCCAGGGCATTCACACGCACCTCATTAAGATCAAAGCCAACGTCAGAGCTTGCAACTTTCTCAAAGCTCTGTCACAATAAAGTGAACATGAGCGGACACAATGATCACCTTGCCGTACCTCCTCGACAGACCGGCACCCCGGCTCCCGCCATCCAAAGTAAGTTATAGCGTTTCGTTTAAGTCCTTTCGATATACCGCACGAAAAAACTGCCGAAATCCAAGACTCGAACTGTGTCGACCAACGCAAAAACCGCAGACAGTGTCTGAAAGCTGTCGACACGGTCAAGGGTAGCTAGAGGAAGTTGTCAACACGCGCGACGCGATTCAGCAGTGAGGCCTTTGCGTGTGACAATAGTTATGTTCTCACCGCCACCCATCAGCTCTCTGAAAAGCACGATGGCGGATGTCCGCCTACGCCTTTACTTTGGATCGCGAAGAGCAAAGGAGGCGATGGAAGGTGTCGGCAGACAACGGACCCAATCAAAATCGGCCGGTAGTCAGTAGGCTGGTCGGACTATTTCTTAGGTAGTAACAAGACAGACCTGGTATGAGTAAGTACTTCAGGTATGCTTCCTCCGAGTAGGCAAATATCTGAAAAGAACGCCGCGATCGCCAACGGCGGAATCTTGTTTTACCGTGCCGCCGAAATTTGGTCCGTGCCAGGTGCAGTTAGAACTCTTTGATGGCGGCCATCTCTCACTCGTGAGGCGAGATCGGACTTCTCATCGTCTCTAAGCAAGGCTAGTTTGATGATGGATCAACAGTAGAAAGAGTTGGAACAATAGGACGACTAGGCGCGGAATATCGTCGCCAATAGCCTTCCATAGCGCAGTGGTGCGCCGCAAAGCCTCGTCAACCTCCCAATTTTAAAACAAACGTGCACACCTGGCTTGGTCCTTATACCAAAGACGCTGCACCTACCATACTCCACAACGGCGCCGCTCTACTCCTACTCACGAGCGCTACGTGCTCTTTGGTGCTTTCGTACTTATTGGTTTGGAAAGCGTCTTGGAACAAGAGGAGCAACGAAGAGGATCCACTCAAGGATACCAGCATCGGTATCCCTCCTGGCCCAACGCGTCCACGGCCTATAGCCGCAACTTTGTCGACCTCCCATCCCAAGCGAGGATCAAGTTGCTCAACAAGCTCCCAATCCTCAACACCTGGAATCGTCATTCACAGTCTCAGGTGCGTACGCTTCAGCTCTGGAGTCGTCAGAGTCCGACCCTGTTGGTGAGAATCCTGAGCATGATTGGGCCGTGCACGGGCCAGGCCTATACCGAGAAGCTCCCCACATTGGGGATATTCCTTTAGCCTCCAAGAACCTGGCATAAGCCGCACGACGATCGCCTAGTGCCTCCTTGATCGAAACAAAAGGAGCGGTTGACATCCAAACAAATACTCAGTCACTCCACGTCCCAGGGGGAGCCCCGGCTTCAAGACGAGCCATCAACCGGAACTCACCTCCGGACCCACCTCACTGCCTTGGGGGAGTGTTCTCCGGCGACTCACTTGCAGACGCTCCCTCCTCAACCACCTCTATCGGCTGGGGGACGGGACTCGGGCTTACAAGCCGCTCCTGCCTCATACCGGACGACAAATCTAACGGTTCACGGTTTGAAGCCTTGCCCCTTTGATGGCCTCGAGGGACGTAGTCGAGGAATCTTTCCTGCAAGTAACGATTTAGAAAACTTTTCGCCGGGAGGAGCATCGGCTTCAGCGCGAGCTACAGAATCCGAAATTCCTCCTTCTCCCGCCTGACCAATTTCCTACTCACATCAATAGCTTTCGTTGGCTAGTACTGGATGTGCTCTTTTCGTGTGCGGCCCCAACCCAAGGTTATTAGCAAAGGGTCTTTATTACACGCTCTACAGCTCCACTCAAGGACTGTACCACGACCCCGGAGGTGAAGCAATTGGTCCTCATCCAAGAGAGAGAGACCTCACTTTCAATCGGAACGGTATCAGCATTCTTCTAGGATACCGGCGAACCACGGTTACATGGACACGCGGTATTATCACCCCATTTATTAGAGGGAACTTGCACCGAAAATCGTTGGAGGGGTGGGATGAAAGGATGGAACCCCAGCACCCTCTCATGCCATTGTTATCGGTTCACTGGTCCAATAGTGCCTATGGGAATCCCCAGCTGCTTAGACGACTCTTACGACGTGAACGTAACAATTGGCCGGGCTGGCCCCACAAGCCCAGGGCATCAATGGGCTATTGACCCATAGATAAGATCCCAGCTGTTTTAACCGGAGCAAGGTTCAGTTCAAGATATTGGACCCCAACACACGGCTCAAAGAGGCCGCAGGAAGCATCCCAACACACGCCACCGAGAAGCAGGCCAGAAATTAACCCAACACACAACCCAAGAGGGGCCAGAAGCAACCCAATAACCATCCCATGTCAGCAATGCTCCCATAGCGACTAGCTCAATTAGGCATCTGCCATCGTCGTGGACGTGCTTGCCGGATGGGTCGACATCCTTTATCTAGGCAAAAGAGTGACCTTAATGAGAGTAAGAACAGTCTGTCTACTCCCGCCATTGTCCCGCGGGAACAACAAAACGACATGATTTAAAAGAACTTGTATTAAAGCTAGACCGTACTTCCTTCCGAATCGAAAAAAGGGCAAGAAAGATTAAGATAAGAGTAAGGGAATTACAATATGTGAACGTTTTTGGACATTGCTCAACAAGCTTCACAGTAACAAATAACTCATGCAACCAAACAAGTATAAACACAACTACTAACTAAATGAAAAAAAAACCTAAACTATAAAGACATAGATAAAAACCACACATAAGGAGAAACTGCTTCATAAGGTTCAAAGAGAAAGTGAAAAGAGGTATCGGGATAAAAGTGGTTTTCTTGACCGTTTCTTCCGTTATGATGTAGACATGGTGGAATGGGACCTGAAGTTACACTAATGCTTCTACCTCGTAGGGTAGACAAATTTTTCTAAAGGGGAAAAGTCACCAACAAAAACTATTTTAATCGCCCAAAATTTAAAAGGTTTATAAGGGACGATTAAATCAATGGACCGTTAATAGGGTACTTCACCCGGTTTACTGTAGAATTAAAACTTTCAGTATCAAACAAAAGCCCCAGCAATTTAGGGATTCAAGAAACCCATTTTATGTGTACTGACAAGCCAAGACTGATAAAGACTGTGTCCAACCATTCTCCATGAGGCAAAATAACGCCAAAAGGCTCCCACTGTTCGGTTTATACGCCTGACAAACACTGTGACAGTCGAGCCCTGCTGTGCCGGCCTTTGTACTCGCTGCACAAAGTTTACATTGAAAATATTTTAACTAGATCAATCCGGTTCACAAGGAGCCCTAAGCTTCAATTTTATCATTGTAAATTAAATCTCTTATGAATTATCTAACCGACAGTAGGTCATCAGGAAATATTTACATAAACAAGGTTGGTAAGATCTTTATCACCTTATACTCTTTCTCTGCTGTATTCTCAGTCCTCCCGTTGTCACTGCCGTAGGCCTAGGCCCTTGTCAGCATCTATACCTACAGGCTAAAGTGGTAGCTACTGTGGGATATGTAGGGTTGCTATTTAAATGAGAATATGTTGTTTACGTTTGAAACCTCAAAGTTAATATTTTTGGCGTTGGTTATGGTGAGACCATTAAAACATGGTGGTGTCCTACCTAAGAAGATCTTTGTCCTAACTAGGCTACTATTACTAAAAATTAGAGTAATTTGGACAGAATTGGTAAGATACTTGTTATGTCAGAGGACATGTACTTATCCTTATGTAGACTCTTATCCAATGTTAATTGTCGCTGTACTTTGCGTTCGTTGATTTTTATTGTTGGTTTTATTAACTTTCAATAATGACCCATCATAATGATTGCATCATTATTCACACGTAACTTGTAATTATGGCGCACTATTTATCGACGCGTTGTCTTGATGTTGATCTCTCTGTCCGCTGGCGTAATCCTCGACTCCTAATTGAAGTTCGCTGTGGGGTTCTTGCTCGGCTGTTTTAGCTTTGCCTCTAAACACGATGGAACGGATGATATTATGATTGTTTATTTGTAATTAAGATTCTTGTCTGTTTAGCTTTGCCTCTAAAAAAGAATGTATCGGATGAACTCGCTGTCTTCTCGGTTAGCTCGGAGGGTAATCGCACCGATTAGGCAACTGGCCCCACTCGCGGTATCACGGACGTTACGTACTTTGTTGGACAATAGTCCACCTCGCGGTTGACGCGTTGATGAACGATGATTACAGATGATTGAATTTCTTCAGACCTCTAACTTTACTGTTTTTCTTACGATTAATTACATTGTTAGATTTGACACACTCTTCACACTTGCTATTCCAAGATTAGCCCACGTATATGTTTACACAATCAAAATGATATTTCACTCATTATCCATCAAGAAAAACTTTCATTATTACCTTCACAAACGTTAAAACAATTTATGTCCGGCTTTCATAAGTGCCCCCCTAAAATTATGCTACCGACTCTCCTGCTTATATGGACAGGCCTGGTTGCCCGCCTACTTAGGAAACTGTCCACACGCCCGATAGGCCAACCACACGTACTCAAATCCCACCTACAACTGTAACTTGCATTCACCCAACTGTCTTGTTGCAAGCGGCATGCGCTGCAACTTCTCACTGTTTTTACCCCCCACTTCTTGTGGGGGGGGGGGGGGTGGGGGGGGGGACGTTATCGAGTTTTCGTCGAATCCAACAACTATATACTCGGTGCTGTTCAACTTGATATTTGGCTCTCAATGCTTTTATAAAGTGGACTTAGGGATCCTTCTGGCCTTGAAGCCAAAGGTTACCAACCTATCTGGACCAGACATAGTTTGTGTTACTGCGACACATCACTGTACCAACCGAACTGATGTTTAGATTGGGTATTTAACTTGATGTTTGCCCCATGCACACTAATGTGTCTCGTTCGACATGGGCATTTTGTGACGTCCGACTGCAAGACTTCGCTAGCTAAAATTCGATGACGGATGGCGGCGGGTTGTTGAATTCGGCTTCCTTTCACCTGTCACTGTGAAGACCAATTTATCTACTTTCTACACAGTACGCCTGAACTGCCTATTCCCAGCCGGAACAAGCTTCTCCCAGATTATATAACCTTGAAGGCATCTATCACACCTGTAACTCCCGCGTTCTTAGGTCATATACTCATTGCGTGATTTGATTATTATTAATCAATATTAATATTCGTGATCAAACGGTTGAAATGCAGAAGAGTAATCACTAGTTGATATCGGAAATGAGCGAGCCTCTAATACGGTAGTATGCAAATGAGCTATCCCTAAGTTGATATGGCAAATGAAGATATCCGCTAATACGTTAGTATGCAAATGAGCTTGATTCCCTTAAGTTGATATGGAAATTGAGCTATCATCTAATACGTTAGTATGCAAATGATTTATATCCCCCGAATTTATCGATATGGAAAGGTCCGGTTTTTGCTTCTTTTACCTTTGCAGCTCCCCAACCCTGACAATCCCCCTTCGATTCATTTGAAAAATCAGAATTATTTTAAAAATTAATCCTATGCACCCTATCGAGGTCCATTAAGATCTATTTCGGGCAAAAATACCGCTCTAAAATTCTCTCTTCCCTCCAAAAAAAAATCTTTCCTAAGTCCTTGATTGGTAATGTTGAATTTTAAAAGGACAAAGAGAAATAAAAACTTATATTTCAAAAACTTTTTTATAAGTCCTAAATACTAAATTTCTAACTAAACTGAATGAATGCCAGCCTGACATTGAGTGCTATGACCATTAGGTGGACAATGGTTAGTTATTGCATCAACGTTTATTTACTTCCGTAATAATACATACCCTTCAGCATTCATGTTTCCCATTCATCCACTATTTCTTTCACAGAGAAGGTCAACCCAATTTCGCCTGCTTCCTTGTTGCTGCATGGTTTAGACCAGGGTAAGAACCCTCCTCAGCGGGGATGTCTTCCGCCCTTGCCACGCTTTTTTTTTTGTGTTCCCTTTCTCTTTCTTTCACTCTTTTCTTTACTTTTTTTTTTATGTTTTTTTCCATTCATCATGTTTCTACCCCCCTCACCAATGAAGGTGAGGTTATTGATCTCAACAGATAGCGTATCGTTCCCCATGAGGTCCTTCTTTATTCCACCTTACCACACCCTCGTTGGAACTATTTCCCTAAATAGATCGGCACATTGACAACAATGAAGCAATTGATACGAATTAACTCCCCCCTCATTCTATTCTCCTCTTTCATGTCCTGCCTGAGTACTGCAGAAACTTTCTCTGGAATACAAAGAAAAAACGTCATATGATCAGCCCTCTACTCGTGACAAATTCCATTTGATTGCAATGTTACTATGAAGGTCTGCTATACCGAAAAACAAAACACCTGGTGCAACAGCACGGTCTCCGCCCCCCCCCCCCCTCCCTTCCCCTCTTTCTTTCGGTAGGGTCACCATGCCCTCTTACGGTCGCCTCCGACCCTGAAAATGAGAGTAGAAATACCGTCTCTTCACTAATGACATATCTCAAACTACCTGTTCAGAGCATGCTAATGGGGGGAACCACGAAAATAATTTATTTTTACACGGCAAAGCTCTACTTCTTAATGCTGGCATGAATTAATGTGGAATCAATCTGTATACTACATCCAACAACCACTTATCGACTGCCCAATCACATATTGAATTAGTTCAATCCTCTAGATAACCCAGTTTTCTATTCGAGCTGCGACCCCCTAGTGGTTCTTCTCGCTCCCTCTTCAGTTCCTTGTCACCTACTCGTCTATTTAAAAGTTGCACTTTGTTGCAATTTTTGTAAAAAAACAAATTATTATTTTTCTAAAACAAATTTATCTGGGACCATTATTCCTTCTTAATGGCCCTGTTCTTACCTAATCTTTTGCTTTCACAAAACACAAAATATATAAACATAAAACAAAACAGGTCGAGAAAGTGAAAGAGTCCTCGTCTATGAACTAAAACAATTCATATTGCATCCACAACATCCTCACTTACTCTCATTATTTACAGGTCATTTATGAAGTAATACCTCGTTGCCTTGTTTCTAGAGGTGGTGCTTACATGGTATTGTAGGGTTCAAATTATTTACATTAATACACCTGGTCACCCCTTCCACAGTAGCTCGTCTGTAGGCATAATGGCCGACCAGCTGTTCCACAATTAGAGGTCCTTCAAAAATGTTTAAAGAATTTCTTGACAAAAACCCTCGGTGGTGGAAAGCTTCGATACATTGAGTGATTTAGAAAACAATACCTGATTCCTACTCTGAATACCGTTTTCCTGGGAAACTTTACTATACCGAATAAACCTGTTTTTCCTCTCAACCAAATTATTCAATTATTCGTCACCGTACGTTCTGTTTGGAATAACCCCTTTCGGTGCAATTTTCATTAAAATTACAATTAATATTTAAAAATGGTGGGATGGCGGGCTTCCGGCCTCTTCCACTTTAACAAACAAAATTTACATTAATACTGATCAGTGAGCTTGAACAACTCTTATATTTACACACTCGAGACGCGGTTTGCCTATGATTTTGATGCCACTTGAAAACAGGCGCAAGCTTTTAGATATGATGTTTTATATAAAATAGCAATAATTTTTGATTCAATTTGCTCAGCCAATTAGATTTCTATGTGCACCAAGAATTTAACTAGGAGACACTCCGACCTTTTATGTACCCCAAACAGGATTAAATTTTAAATATTCACTCTTCGGAGAATTCAAAACTGATTTAACTTCTTTATCTAATAATTCCTTCAACACTCTTGATTTGTTTGATAATAAGTGTTCGTAGAGATTTACAATGTATGTGATGCCACACTGGTATGTACTGGACTCAGTAGGCCTCGTGAGGAGGCTACGTTGTTGTTTATTTTTATTGTTATATTATTGAGGTGTATATAAATTGACTGCAATTATGTAATGCTGATTTTTTTTCTTTTTCTTTTTCAGTTTATTTATTTCTACACTGTGGGAATATCTGTATTCTGTTGTAAATAAAGGCATTATATTATTATTATTATTAGATAAGGCAATAAAAAAACATATGTGTTTCACAATTAACGTTTGACGCTCTTCCCTCGGCTATGCTAGTTTCTTATCAGTCTGTTGAATACTATTTGACCACTTAGCCTTCTTTACGGGATTCGTTGTGACTATCACCTTCTTTAAAAATTAAGTTTGTGAACATCTCTATCTCACCCCCACAGTTTAAAATACGTTAGCAGACTACTTGTATTGACAGAGCACGGGCTACAAAAATAAAAACAACAGGATAGACTACCGTTTACCTGAGAAACGTGAATAAAATTATGCTCAGCTACCCCCTCAAGAACTTTCATCAATAACATACGCGATCCTTGATCAAAACAAGAGACTAGGTAGGCTACTCTGCGAGAATTCCACACAATAAGAACAGTCACCCACAATAACGACAAAACAACATCCCTTATCCTATACACGGACAAGTTTACTTCAAGAAAAAACAGTGACCTAGCTTCCCTATTCTGACGTTTTGATGCAACAATTTACATAATTTATTTTTTTTTACCCCACCAAAGTGTATCGCCATGGTAGTTCTTTTACACTTTGATCACCTGTCACTAGACTCTATTGCTAAACTCCCTTGTTGATTTAATTACCCGAGTGATTGAATTAAACCACACTACAAATGAACAACCCCCTCCTAGATAAAACAAATCGCTACCTACTTTGAAAATTTTATTATATCCGACGCATGCATTTAGCACCTTTATCACCACACTCCCTAACATCTTTTACCATATTTCTCGATAAGGCATTGAACCGCTACTTTCTCATTTTTTGATTACAATTCGCATCATATTATCACCGGCATGTTACCTTCGTTGATTAATAACCCCCACGCAGCTTCCTACTTGACGAGGCATAACCTAGTATCCCATTTGCGACACTATCTCTCATTCATTTAACCAATGGCATTTTACATCCATTGATAGTAACTCAGCTCTCTATCATATCATCGTTTCATGATCTCTTAAGTACAAAAAATCTTACCTCTTCAGTAATCGCAGACCTATCCTTCTCTTTTCTGGACATTCGCCCCAATCAATAGTTTCTAAATCCGCCAAATCACTCACTTCAAAATCATACACTTTGCTAATTCCCTTGCCTAATTACATATCAGTGTGTCATCAATTAAAGTTCAATTTTTACAAACCACTTCTATTTTTGCCATTTATTAAATACCAGCTTGAATGTTCAGTCCTTATTTCTACACATTCTTAATCTAAAAATACAAAAACTCACTAGACAGTTATTTCTTTTTTCCATTGTTGTCTGTTTACAATAGACACTTCATTTTCACTTTCGTTTTCTCTCTTTTGTCCTTCCATTCATTTTTTATGCGCCCTTTAGACGTCCCAAGTTTCTGTCCTAGAGGCCTCGTTTTAAACTTGGCTAACACACATTCCTCCAATCTCTTCTTCTCACCCCCTCCTATCAAGTATTCTCCTTCACACCAGTCTAGCCTCCTACAACGATTGATTTCAGTTATCCCATTTCCTACTTTCTCTTTCTCTCTTTTCCATTCAAACATTACTTCCAACTCGACTACCCTTTCTTTACTCACTGTAAAGGTGTCCTCATTAAGCCAATTCCAATCACTCCATTTTCACTCCTTGCTTTTATCCGCACTGCACTTTCTACTCCCTTATCAATCAACTCTTCACACAATACTCCTTTATCACCCACACTTTCCTTATCTATCTCCACCTCTACACTTTCCAAATAACTTTCCAAATAACTATCGTCGTCCTTATCACTCTTATCATCAATTTAATCATCTCCTCCACTAAACTTTCAAGCTATCGGCACACTCTCACCTCCATTCGCTACACGTTTAGGTTATCCATCCTCGATAAACACTGCACTGTCATTTATATCTTCCTCCTCTATCATATCGTCCCTATCATGATTTTCCTTACTCTCATCATTATCGACCTCCCTCATTACTTCCATTTCTCCTAACTCCTGTTTTTCCACTATTTCCCCTCCGAATTCCTGTCTGATTTACAGCTGTAAATCTTTTTTTTGACTGTTCTCTAGCTGCTTCTTCTGACTGTTCTCTAGCCTTATTCCGTGTTTGATAAACCTAAAAATTATTTTCTAACGGTTCTCTAGCTGCTTCTTCTGACTGTTTCTTATCTTTTCCTGAACAGTTTCTATAGCCTGTTTGTTTCCTGTTTGATAAACCCACTTAATCGTAGCAATAGGCATGTTTATTTCTATTTTGTCCTCTTCGATTGATCGTCCCGTTACTACGATCTCTCGTTTTCCGACATATTGTGTCGCGTTTCTTTCTTCCCTAATCAAACTGTTAACTGTTAGAATTTTTCGCAATCCATACGGGTCGCAGGGTACTAAACATTGCCACACTTTGGGTTAGCCACATTGTGACAGTCGAGCCCTGCTCTTGCCCGGCTTTGGTTACTCGCTGCACAAAATTTTACATAAATATTTTAACTAGCTAATCGGTTCACAAGGAGCCCTAAAGCTTCAATTTTATATTGTAATAAATCTTCTTAATTAATTATTAACCGACAATTAGGTCATCAGGACTATTACATAACAAGGTTTGTAAGATCCTTTATCACCTTTATTTTACCTCTTTCTCTGCTGTATCTCAGTCTCCCGTTGTCACGCCGACGGCTAGGCTCCTTTGTCAGCATCTATACCTACAGGTAATTGGTAGTACTGGGGGATATTGTAAGGGTTGACTATTTAAAATGATAATATGTTGTTTACGTTTGAAAATCAAAGTTAATATTTTTGCGTTTTGTTTATGGTGATACATTAAAACATGGCTGGTTGTCCTACCTAAGAGCTCTTGAGTCCTAACTTATGTACTATTACTAAAATTGAGGAGTTATTTGACAGAATTGGTAAGATACTTGTTATGTCAGAGACATGTACCGTATCCTTATGTAGCTCTTATCCAATGTTTATGTCGCTGTACTTTTCGTTCGTTGATTTTTATTGTTGGTTTATTAACTTTCACTAATTGGCCTCATAATGATATGCATGCATACTATATTCACAGTAACTTGTAATTATGGCGCACTATTTATCGACGCGTTGTCTTGATGTTGATCTTCCTGTCCGCTGGACGTATTCCTCGACTCCTAATTGGAAGTTCCCGCTGTGGGGTTCTTGGCTGTTTAGATTTGCTTCTAAACACGATGTAACGGATGAATATTATTATGATTGTTTATTTGTAATTAAGGATTTCTTGTCTGTTTAAGCTTTGCCTCTAACACACGACTGTATCGGATGAACTCGCCTGTCCTTCGCGGTAGCTCGAGATGGTTAATCGCCGATTAGGCAAAACTGGCCCCACTCGCGTATGCACGGACGTTTACGTACTTTTGGACAATAGTCCCACTCGCGGTTGACGCGTTGATGAACGATTGATTACAGATGATGAATTTTCTCAGTACCTCTAACTTTACTGTTTTCTTACGGATTAATTACTTGTTTAGATTTGACACAATCTTCACACTTGCTATTCAAGATTAGCCCACGTATTATGTTTACACAATCAAAATTGATATTTCACTCATTATACAATCAAGAAAACTTCATATTACCTTCACAACGTAAAAAACTTATGTCCCGTCTTTCATAAGTCGCCCCTAAAATTATGCTACCGACCATCTCGGCTTATATGAAAGGCTTTGTGTGCGTTTGAGTCTCTGTTCCTCATTAGGAACGTCCAACCTATATTGTCTGAGCCGATAGGCCACCCACAACGTCACTCACAACCCACTACAACTCTAACTTGCTTCAAACCCAAACTGTCTTGTGTTGCAGCGCATGCGCTGCAACTTCTCACTGTTTTTTACCCACTCTTTGGACGTATCTAGTTTTCGTCGAATCCAAACAACTATCTACTCTGGCTGTTCAACTTGATATTTGCTTCAATGCTTTTATAAGTTGGGACTTAGGACCTTCGGCCTGAAGCCAAGTTACCCCAACTATCTGGAACAGGACTAGTTTTGTTGTACTGCCGGACACATCACTGTACCAAGAACTTGACGTTTAGATTGGGTATGTAACTTGATGTTGCCCATGCACACATAATGTGTCTCGTCGGACATGCGCATTTGTGGACGTCCACTGCAAGACTTGCTAGCTAAAATTCGAGACGGATGGCGGGGTTAGGAATTCGGCTCCTTTCACCTGTCACTGTGAAGACCATTTATCTACTCCTACACAGCTACGCCTTGAATGCCTATTCCTCGCGGAACAAGCTTCTCCAGATTCTATAACCTTGATGAAGGCATCTACACACGTAAACCTCGGCTCTAGGTCCATTACTCATTGGTGATTGATTATATTTAATCAATATCAATATTCGAATTCAAACGGTGAAATGGCAGAAGAGTAATCACCATAGTTGATATGGAAATGAGCAACCTTAAAAGTTAGTATGCAAATTGAGCTATCCCTGAGTTGATATGGAAATGAGCTCTCCTCTAAAACGTTAGTATGCAAATGAGCTATCCATAAGTGATATGGAAATAGCTATCCTCTAATACGTTAGTATGGCAAATGATTTTGATATACCCGAATCTATCGATATGGAGTGGTAGGCAGCTCCAACCCTCGACAACACTAGTAATGATAGCCATATGGTTTGCGATGGGCGAGGATAGCGGAGTTCTGTAGTGCAGAACGCTTGAAAACTCTGCAAACTGGCATGTCGTTTTGCGTGGATTTAAAAAACCATAATATTGCGTGATAAGTCTTCGCACCGACGTGCAAAATGATTGCAAGCAGCACTGGTGCGCCAAATGCAAAGAGTTGGGCAAATAAATTTTTGATTACAATGCAGGGTAGTTCTGCCCCTCAGCCTGCTCGCTATGAAATTATGGGCCCCCATCATTCGTGTTGCACCATCGGATGCAAACACAACAATGTTATCTTGGTATTTTTCGGCCTGCGGCAAAAGTTTGTATCATAAGTTGTAAAGTTTGTCGGCGGTCGCACTTCATTGCACCGTCAGCGTTCTTGTTTGCCAACATATCTGTCGAGTTCCAAACGCGAGTTTTACCTGGCCCGCTACCTCATCAAAAAATCGTACACATATAGCCATAGTTGTTTTTGTGCCCACGTCATTGACTCGTCAGCAAGCTTACTGGAATTTATGATTTCGTAGGGAGTTCGTTAAATCTCCCGGTGTGACATTTCCCATTAGTTGTAGCAATATTGTTACATTTAGTACGCCATAGAGAGATTTGTTTGGTGATTTCTAATTGGGAAAATATCGCCTTACGCAGTGGTGTAAATGATTCTGCACTTCGCATGGCAATGTTGTGTTCAGCTAAAAATGCTAAAAGTTTTATTTCGAATTTAACACGGCCATACTGAGGTCACAATGGGTTAAGAAGTCATGGGCCTATCGTTTTTTGGACGATCTACCCACAAAGTCCTTGGACGTGACGTATATGTTTTGGATCCATTGCCCGGTGATTCTTATAACGACAATATCGCCTTAAATTCAGTGTTAATGCAAGCTTGGCACTTGGCCCGAGTTGTGTCACGTAAATAAATGTAACTACACCTAACTAATTAACCAAACCCATCTTAGTCTGCACTGGACAATGTGAAATATATTTGCACAACTTACCGGGACTGGTTTCAGCCAAAGTTTAAATTCCTTTCCACTCTTTACGGTTTAGTGTGAATCGAGTCTTTTGTGCTGGACGAGCAGAAGATCTCCTCATTTTTCCCTTCTTTTTCAGGAGTTCCCTTTTCAGTGGCTGGATCGTCAGCCCCATTACCATCTCCCACCCTCCATAACAGTATTAAAACCAACCTCCTGTAAGTGTAACTGAATATAACTCACAGATCAAGGGGTGACAAGCACTGTCAACTCAACAAAACCCCTCGTGTGTTTTGACAACATAGGCCTAACCTTGCCCTTCACCCGGGTGGTGACTCAACGCACTTGGGCTCGGCCACTCGGAACTGACAAGCTGTGTGACTAACGCTGTAGCAGTAGCTGTGGTTTATTTTTAAATAAATCCCGGGAAATGGAAGGTCATTCGCTTTTTAAAAATACCCTAATTTTGCTCAAATTAAAATTTATGTTTCGGACGAGATGCCTAACCGAGATTTAAGTGGACTGTAATTAGTTTTTAATAGAGATAATAGAGCAAGGAAGAACCAGGATGAATAAAATGCAGAAGAGAACTTACATATGATTGTGCAGAAATGACTCTGCATGGGACTGGTTGCCCCGACGTCACGAGGTTCGGATTGTGGCGAACTTTCTTGCGTCGCGTGCGTCGCGACGTCAGTGTGTCAGACGTTGAGGGGGATAGGAAAGGTTTAATAGAGGCCAGTTGAAGAATAAAGAAGAGAGAAATAAAGAAATAGCAAACCGTAGGTTTGATAATGTACAAACAAAGGCGGAAGTTCACTGCAAACACAGTGCGAGTACCGAGAGCGTAAGAGAGAGTGGAATAGCCCAAATATGGGCGAGAGAGAGAACAGAGGCGACCTTTAGAACGACAGACCTTCGTGGGACTAACCTAGGATGAATGATATGCGATAAAACGGAGGATAAACAGTGAAAACGAACGTGATTGGCCTGACCAAATCACAGACAAAAACCTGGGCAAAAGCACTCGAGTAAAAACCAAATGAAAAGATGAAAAGACAAATACAATGAAAAAAAATACTAAACAAAGCGACGAAAATACCAAACTATAATCGGCACGAAACATTTATTGTACAAATTAAACCACAACTATGGTACAAAAACGTAAAAATGTAATATGGTGCATTTTAGCGCTATGGATACTGTCACATTACTATGGTACAGTAGGCACTTATGGTACGTTTTCCATAATGTATGTCACTGTTGGCAACGCTGCTTAGTCAATACTATATTTTAGACACGATGACACATCAGGAAGAGAGAGCCAAGGAGGAGCAGCTACTTTTGTACAAATAGTTAGTAATATCAGAATTGTTGCCGCTAACAACACTTCTGTAGCAGTGCTGTCAGAGTTAGTTAGTTGTCAGAGTCAGGTGGGGGCGGGGGAAAGGGGGGAGCAGATACTTAGAAGATTTTGTCGGCGCAGCTGGGGTTCTGGAGCAACACAACAGTTTATGCGTCATGTTTTAACTGCACTCGAACTCTGTAAGCGATGATTTTTACAAAACTGATCGCGCCATATATAACTAAAAACTAACGGTGAAGTGGCCCGTTTAGGAAATTTCAACCTAAGTTTGGTTGTAAGACCGAAGCATACAGGCCAAACATATTCGTTTTACTAAGGTGACTGACGAAGTGTATAACCCCCCCCACTCCCCGGTTCCTAGGTTCATAGCGTTCTAGGTGAGTGGGTGACTGGGTGCGTCCTGGTCCCACAGGGAACCCACCCATTTAATTATAGCCACTATGACTATTTTCAATTGTTTAAAATCACACTTACATTGAACTGTTGGATACAGCTCTTATACGTTCTTTGAGTCATACTGACCTGTTGTTAAGCTTGTCAATAAATGCGAGTCGTGATTTACTTTGAAAGTACAGGACAAAAATGCCTGCAGAAGATATTCACCCAGTAGTTGTTATGTCAACTAATAAGAAATTACAGGTAGTTAATCAACAATTTTTCTTTCAAAACGAACAGGACACTTTCGTTATCGTTTCTTGATTGACGATGACGTTGGAAATTTTAAAAATATGAAAAAAAGCGGTGGCTGATAGCAAGTCTAAAACGTTTTCGAGTTCTGTTTGTGATATGAAGCAGGATATACCATAAGAAGCAACGGTCCGGTTGCCCTATTTGAATTGAAGTATTTCCAGTACAAGTCTAGAGCATTCCTTCAATGAGATCGAGACAAGTGTACATTGAAGCGTACATGGTAACGAAAACAGTTGGTCCGAAAATTAATGAATGGTTGGGGTTGTTTAACGAGTGTTTCTCAAAACGTACAGATTTTACCAAATACCCTTGAACATACATTTCACTGCCACACCCCCCTCCGCATCCCTCGTTTCAATGAAGGCCTACTATGGGTTTTTGTAGTTGCTGAATCCCAAATAATGGCTCTAGGCTATCGCCAGTATACGGAGAATCCGAAAATAATAACAAAGTGATAATAAGATGGGTATTGAAAAATATAAGGCAAGGTTGATAACAAAGTCTCTTTCCAATATGCACGAATTCTATCAAACGACTGAATATACCGTTTTTATTGTGTGTTTTTTTAAGGGGCAGGCCCAAGACCCCGTAAAGAAGTACAATATTCTTCGTTTTATTGCTTTCACAAATGATATTTTTTGACAACCTGGCTATCCCACTATTCGATGAAGCGGAAAAGGAAAACGAACCATAGGTTTGATTTTCCATGAGTCAACAAAGGAAAAATATCTTTAAATAAAAAAATTTAAAAGCGTTGCAAAAAAACTTTAAGAAAATAAAAAAAATTAAAAAAAGGGGAAATTGGGGAAACAAAAAATTGATATTTTATTTTTAGCCTCTATTTTAACAAAGAAAAAAATTCTAGGAAGTATAAAAAAAAAATTTCAAAATTTAAAATATGGGGAAAAAATAATAATTTGGCCCCCCTAGGGGGTATATGAAAAACCCCCCCTATGGGGGTTCCTTTTTTATAAGCATGTATAAAAAAACCCAAACAAACATTTAAAAAAGGGATCTTTGCTTTTCCTTTTTTTAAAAAAATAAAATTTTGGGTTTTCTTGGGGACAATTAAACTTGAAAATCTTATTTTCATTAAAAATTTCCAGCTTATTTTTATTATATTAAATTTTTAAAAAAATTTTTATTGGAAAATGTATTTTGAAAAGTGTTTTTGAAAAAATTAGTTTTAATTTTTTTATACCCCCAAATTAACACCCGCATAAGGCCCTGATCCCTAAATTTACACCATTTTAAGGCCCCTTCCCAACAGAAAATGAAAAAACCATATAACAATAAAAAAGGCTGTTTTTAAAATACTTATC
This sequence comes from Sweltsa coloradensis, assembly GCA_024449915.1. Classification (NCBI taxonomy): domain Eukaryota; kingdom Metazoa; phylum Arthropoda; class Insecta; order Plecoptera; family Chloroperlidae; genus Sweltsa; species Sweltsa coloradensis. The sequence continues at coordinate 244,394 of JAMZAV010003192.1, read as the reverse complement.
AAAAAAGTTCTTTTTGGGGAAAAAGGGTTTTGTAAATTGTATTTTTTTTAGAATGTAGTTCAATAAAAATTTAAAAAACCTGGCGCAGGAAAACGGTGGGGGGGCCCCCCCTTTCCCCGGGAAAAAAAAAACTTTAAAAAATTGGGCCCGGGCCACAATAAATGAAAAAAAAAACGCCCTTTTCCCTGGAAAAGAGAAAAAGGGGGTTTGGGGGTCAGCATAACTGTAACCCGGATCCGGAAATGAAATTTTTGCTTTTGGGGCTAGGGGCCCACCCCCCAGGCTAAAGGAAACTGGGGCCTCTTTAACAAAAGGGAAGGGGCTTAATTTGGCCCCCCGGGCCCCAAAAAGAACAAACCCCACATTTTTTTTTAAAAAAAGGCCCTGGGGGCCCCTACCCAACCCAATGTTAACTATGTATTTTCACTTTAAAAGGCCACCTGGGCCTGGGCCTTTTAAAAACCTGAGTCTAGGCTGGGTAGTTTTTAACCCTCTGACCCTTTAAAAAAAGTTGGGGCCCTACATGTTTTTACTTAAAAAGCTGGGGCTAGGCCGGGCCCGCCCGGTTCCCACTTTTTTTTTAAGTGGCTGGGCCTAAAATCATTACATAGGGCCCTTTTCCCCAAAATTAAAACTGCAGGGGACTTTTTTTTAAAAATTTTTTTGGGGCCCTACCCTACCCGGAAATACAAGGGTTTTTTAACCCCTACCAGCCCTCCGCTTTCATAAAAGGCTTTGCATTTTTTTGATGAATCGTAGGCTGGGGGCCCTTTTGTACTAATCTAAAAACCCAAAATGAATATTTCGGAACTAAATTTTAAAATTTTTTCATTTTAACAAATTGCCAAGCACTTTTTTTTTACATAAACCCCAAAAAAAAACCTGGGAAAAAATTAAGCCTAGGAAAAAAAACCCAGGCCCAGAAATAAAAATACAGGGAAGGATGCTCCCCCCCCCAAAACTTAAAATATATAAAAGGGCCGCCTTTTTTTTAGGACGAGTAGCTAAAGCCTGGACCGGGAGCCCCTGAAAGGGCCCACTCATCGTTAAAGAATACCCACCCATTTACGAGATCACTAGAAGTTAGGCCCCTGCCTTTTTGTGTGCTAGGGTGTTTTTGGCCGGGACCCTAGGGTTCCCCCTTTTTCTCCTTTTTTTAACTCAAAACAAAAACATGACAAAGATTTGTTTAGTTTTAAAACCCCCCCCCAGACAAATGAATGTGAGGTAGATTAAAACCCGGGGGTTGCAAACCTTTTTTTTTTTAAAATTTTTTTGTAAAATCTTTTTTAAAGAAAAAAATTTTTTTTTGGGGCCACCCCCAAATGTTTTTCCTTAAATTTTTATCAACAGTGAAATTTTTTAAAAACAAAAAAAAGGGTTGTTAAGATTTTTTATTAAATAAAATAATTTTTGGCTCGGGCCATTTTTAATTTTTAAACAAATAAAATTGAAAAAAAAGGTGTAATTTTTTTTTACCTCAAAACCTTTGAGGAAATTTGTTTGAAAATTTTGTATAAAAATTTTAATTTTAAACAAATTTTCCTAAATCCTACAAAAAAAGCAAACTTGGGTGGCCCTATTGTTTTGGGGTTTAAAAAACCCCCCCCCCAGTTGCTAAGGGGTCCCGATAACAACTGGGGTTTACCAATGTCCCTTTTGACTTCCCCTTTTTTTGTTGCGTCTATTAAAATTTAAAAACTTATTTTTTTTTTTAAGGTTTGGCCCTAATCCCCTGTTTAATTTTTCTTTTCTTTTTTGATGACAATATATATAGGGGCTTAAATTGCCCAAAATAAAAATTTTCTTTTTTTTTTTGCTTTTCATCATGACCCACATGACAGGTATTTTCATTTGGGTAATTTAAAAAAATAAACCAAATTTAAAATTTTAAAAAAATTTTTTAAAAAAATAAAAACCAAAATTTTTTTTAATTTTTTTTTAAAAAAAAAATGAAATAATTTTTACCCAAATTTGAACCCTAAAAAAATTTACAATTTGAACCTATGGGTTAAAATTTTAAATTTTCCTACCTTTTTTTTTTGGGCCCCCCCCCACCAAGGGAAATGCCTCATTACCCAACCATGCCACCTCTTTAAAATATCTCCCCTGAGGTGGTATGCCCCCAGGCTCTCGGCCACTTCTGAATGTCTCCCCCGAACCTAGGAGTCTTGGTTATTCCCAAAACTGGTAAGGAAGCTTTTTCGGGTTTTTTTTCGGGGAATCCGTTTTAGGAAAAATAAATACATGGCGTAAGAGATGTTTTGACCCTTCCAAAAAAGGGGGTCTTGGCGAAGGCCTAAGGACCCCATTGAGCACTTTGCTTGAGAGATCGACCCGATCCAAAACCCAAGTGCTAAAAAGTGCCCCCGTAAGACGCAGGGGAAAAAGCCTTTTCTTTTAGCAGGGGCCCCCACCCCAAAGCCACAAAGGGCACCTCACCGTTGTGGGCGGGTTTTCCCTTGGGGGGGTGGAACCCCCCTGACGCAAAAGTGCCGCGGGTGCGAATTGGGCCCTTTTGAAAAAAGCGCCTGCTAGGCCCATTGCCCTAAACCGCTCCTAAAACACGGGGTTTTCGTTAGGAGCCGAGGCCCTTTCCCAGCAAAAAAACCTGTGGGCGGAAGAACGAATAAAAAATCCCCCCGCAATTTAGGGGCAGAGAGACTCACCAAACCTGCGGAGCCCGGCGTGCAAAAAGAGTTTGTTTTTGGCCGGGGGCGGGGAGACGTAACGGGAGGAAGGTCCCCTCAGCTTGAGGGGGTCGGGTTTTTTTAAAGTTTATTTTCCCCGGTTTTTTTTTTTTTATTTTTTTTTTTTTCGTCCCCCACCCTTTTTTTTAAGGGTTCTTTTTTTTTTTCCTTTTGGGTCCAAAACATGCCCTTTTTCTTTTTTTTTTTTTTTTTAAATTTTTTTTTAATGTACCCTACTATTTTTCTTTTAAATCATTTTAATCATTTATTTTTCCTTTATAGGTATGATTCTTCAACTTTTTTGTTTTTTTTTTAAAAATTTAAATTGAATTACTAATAATTTTGATTAAGAAAAGTTTTTGTTAAGGTGCGTGCATGTCGCATTTGGGCGCCGCGACTCGAGTGCAGCAATCAGAGAAAATGGGTTTTTAAAAAAAACCTGGGTTTTCCCCACAATGGCGGGTTTTTTTTTAACAACCCTTCTCTGATTGGCTGCACTCGAGTCGCGGCCACCAAAAAGGGCACTGTAAACGCACCTTAAAAACCCAAAAAATAAAAAACATAACTTTTGCAACCCAAATTTTATTTTATCATCTATCACAATTTCATAAAATAATATTTTCTATGTTTGCAAAATAATGAGCTACAAAATGCTATTTTTAATGCAATAAAGCAAGGGGCGGTTCTAGCCCCCAAAAAGGGGGGGGCCTTAATTAAAATGTGGAACGCCCCTTGGGGGGGGGGGGGGGGGGCTCATACGCCCCGCCCATGCCCGAGGGCTTTTTTTTTTTTTGTCTTTTTTTCATAGAAAAGCACCTGCAGTAAAGCTATTTTTTGAAAACAAAGTGCTACAAACATGTCTTAGTAATTAAGAGCATTAAAAGCAAATTTTGAAAACATTTTTTACCACAGGTGTTTTTAGCACTGTGCCTTCCCCCCAAGTTTTTACTATATTTTTAATGTGAAAGGGGAAAATTAATTTTTTTCACTGCCAATCTTTTCCATTAGGGCCCACTAATTTTTAAAATTCTCTGGGTTTTCTGGGGACCCTTTACACCCCGAGGCCATGGGTTGGCCACCACGGGTTTTAACCATTAGCCCGTTTTATTACTAAAAGTTGACGCGAGTTAAAAGCAGATTGAAACTAGCATTTAAACAAAAAAATCGTACAATCGTGCCTTTACATACCGTAGAGAAATTTACCCGGGGTAACCACAAAATTGCATCGATCAAAAGCTGTAATATAAACAGGGTCTTTAAATTGAGGGAAAGTCAGGGGAATTTTGACCATGTAGGTGGTTTCCTTTGGTTCGTTCCCCGAAGCGACAGTCGACCACACTTTTTCGTCATAGTCGTGACATCACCGTCGTTTGCACTTTGGTCGCAACCCACAACGGGAACCTTTAAACTAAAACGTTCAATTTGTCATCGGAAAATGGCGATGGGGAAAGTGAAGAGATGCTGCTTTTAATTTGACAAATACGACTGCCAGGCATGTGTAATCTTTGTTGCTCTAGGCCAAATAATATTTATGCTTTTTGCCTCGACCAAAAAGACCCCTACGCCCGCCAAAACGTTTAGCGTTGTGGTGGGACCAGAACATTAATGGTACCTCGGCAAAGGGTAGAGTGGTCGCTCAATTTTATTTAAGGAACGATAATAGAAAACTGGTCGACCAGTCGCTTTTACGGAAAAGCAACCCTAGAAGACATTTACTTACGATTGTGTTTAAGCTAGGCCCAAAAGTTTTTAGGATAAATTTTAACAGTACAAATTTGTATAGGCACGCTAGTAGGCATGCCTATTTGATGAGTTGGGGGGGAAAATTGTGCAGAAAAACTGCTACGGCCACAAACACCAAGATATATTTGGAGAATCTAAAAACCCAAAGTACAAAGGGAAATGTGTACAGAAAAAAAAAATTGCAACAGAGATCCAAAAAAGGGGAAAACCCCTACCAACGTGCTTGAGATTTCATTGAAAGTGGCGTGCAATAACGCTCGGCGGAACGCCCGCTCCCCGCCGTGCTGTGCGCACAAATTGCGCATTGGAACGATTCCCCATCACGAATGTCCCCCCCGTCTGGGACGGGTCTTCATTTTTTTCAGCAATTTGTGAACACAGCACAAGCACAGACAAAAGGGACATACTTTCTGGGGTGAAAAGGGCCCGCCCTTTTTTTAGACACAGTAGTCGTCTTTTTTAAACACCGATACAACACTCATAAGATTACGCACATGGGTTTTGACCCGTTGTATCGTGCTTCAGCAGCGTTCCCTGTGACCAAGAGGGTGGTAAGATGTAAGTCCTACAGGGGGACCACTGTCGCAAAGAGCCCCTGTAACCCCTCGGTCCCCGAACAGCCTTCTTACATTGCTGTTCCAAAAACCCAGCGTCCCCGCACACTTTTCCAGGCCATCGAGACAAATTCCCAAATTTTTAGCCGGGGGCCCAAATAGTTGCACATTTCGGAAAAGTAACGCTTCCTATTTTTGAAAATTTCCGAAATCGCCCCCCCGGGGTTTTTTATTTGGGGAAATTTTGATCCTCTAAATGCCAGCCCTCCCGGGAAAATGCCTGTCATGAAAGAAAGCTGCTTGATTGGCTCTCATTCTTGTTCGTTGGGAAACCGACAAAATCTCCCCAACGCTTTCCCCAATGATCCCCCTTATCCGGTGTAGGCACCGGCTAAAGTGGAGGTGGAATGGCGGAGGCCCAAGGACTGTCTGTAAAACAAAAATAATGATTGACTAAAAGGGTTTAGGGGACCAACAGCAGTTATCACTGCTATATAGCCTAATTACCGAAAACCCTAGGTTTTAAAAATGTTACCATAGGGCCCAGGGTATATGATATTTTGGGATTGAGATGGGGCACTGGGAAGTTAGGTAATATTTTTGCCTACAGAAAAAACTGCAGTGGATTAAGTCAATTTTTTTTCAGAGAAAATTTCCCCTAGCTTTAAGGTTGGTTAGCGACATTTTAGGGTTTCGGGGGGCACAGGCTTCCGCTTGGTAGGCCCACATACCCCAAAACCAACACTGGGGGTAGGGGGTATGACAATTTAAAGATAAATTTTTTGAAAAAAGTAGGCCTAGGGCTAATTAGGGTTGTCTGAAAACGGGTTAGGGGTCTGCCCTATTCCTTTGGTAAAGGGAGTGGCCTTGGGGTTGGCCCATCTAGGTTAGACCTTTTCCTAGGGAAATTTGGGTACAAAAAAGCCCCATGCTAGTTGGGCCCAGCCTAGGCCATGCCGTGTGGGCCCTTTTGGTGGAGGTATAACAGCCCTATTTTTACCGTTTTAAAAAGTTTTTAATAGAGTTTAAAAATGTGTACAACTAAAAAATTAGGGTAGGGTTGGGTATTGGGTAACCCTGCCCCCACCTACTCCCATGCTGTGTGTGCCTTGTGGGTGGACCAAACAGCCCCATTTATTTCCGTTTGAAAATGTTTTTAAAAGAGTTTTAAAAATGTGTACAGCTAATAAATTAGGCTAGGGTGGGGGTTGGGTATTGGGTAAAAACCTGCCCACCCCCACCTAGGCCCCCCCATGCGTGTGGGGCCCTTTTGGGGGAGCCAAAACGCCCATTTATTACGTTTTAAAATGTTTTTACTAGATAAACAATGTGTACAACTAATTAATATGGAGGTAGGTCTAGGCCTAGCCCTACCTAGGCCCACGTATTGGTTAAAAATGTTTGACAGCTAGGCATAGCCAAAACAAACCAGTCGGGGAGAAACCTGGTTACCCCCCGGGGCTTTCCTGTTTTTTCGTGGTGATAACTTACCTGGAAGTGCCACTTGCATAAAATCTCAATGCACACAGAATTTAATTACTGGTGGAAAGGTAACTGCCCTTTGATCTCGTTGCAACTTTCAGTGATATGAAGTTCGTCCACATTGCTACACAGTTTCCTTTTTAAGCGTAAAGCAAATTGAAATTTTACATTGGGGTAGAACTCGAGGGGGTTCTCCAAAACCCCCAAAATCTTCTTTGGGCCTTTCTGGTACCGCAACTCGTTGTTTTTCCAAAAATTTTTCCACATTCCTCAAAAATCTGCCATGCCGAAGTCCGCCATGTTTAGTCGTCTTTGAGTCGGCACAAGGTACCTCGCGACCGACCTTTTTGGCGACCAAAGATCGAGCGTTAAGGATCGATTAGGGAACGATTTTTTTTTCTCATACCAAAAACGGTGAGTCTCGCTTGAGTTACTCTGCAATACTCAACTTATAAGTACAAGCTATGCTGCGGGGGGTTAGTCCTTTTGAAAGACGTGTTTTAAAAGCTAGCTAGCTTATAAAGTATTGTTTAACTTTTTTTATCTTGTCATAAATTGTAACATTATATGCTTGTATAAGGTATACAAAACAAGACAATAAAATGAAATGAAATAATACTTGCGACAACCACCTTGCGCTGAGATGCAATTGCAGCCAAGAGCAAGTTGTTGCCTTGGTACTTCCTTTGTTAATGTTCAAAGGCTTCGTTCAGACTCCCAGCACCGGATACAACCTGTGCGTCTACAATCACGCACTGTCCTTCTCGGACCGCTATGATGTCCGGTTTACGGTACCGGTGGGTACCGCCGAGGTCATACAAACGCTCCTTCTCCACTTCTCATCCAGCATACACAAGCCCAGAGGCGACTACATCCCCGACAGCGTCATGTCTTTTCAGACGACCACCGTGCGTGCGGAAACAGCACTGCACAACGTGGGCGGCGGTTTCGGTGGACCGGCATCCGCTCGACAACCGACCTCCGCGCCAACCCGACGTCCACGGGTGGGTCCTAATGCGTGTTGGAAGATTTTCTGCTCTCACTTGATGATAATGGACGTAATCCTTGCCAGAGATTCCGCCCGAATGCGTTAGTACCCAGCCCGTACTCATTGGGGACGCCAGAGACTCCCTAAGCTCATGGCCGTCCACCGCACTCCCAGCTGAGCAGACAGTACATCTCCCAGAGCACTCGCCTTGTCCTCTAGCCCAGCGATGCACAGCAACACTTGCCTAGCCTGGTGCATCCTTCGCAGGATACAATCAGTCTGACAGGTCGCGACTGCATTAGGGTTCGGGGAGATGGAAATCTGGATGAATCTCTTAAGCCTCATCTGTGGGATCCGTAGAGAAAGAAAAGTGACCCCAAGCCCACCGGACCTGACCGGAGCATGGAAGAATCCCTTTGGGGTATCCATAGAAAGGTGCATCCAGGATCGGAGCGCGCCCCGAATCCAACAGTCGTACTTGCGCAGTACTCCAGCGTTGTACCTCCCAAACACCAGCTCATGAGTGAACCGGGGCAGGAGGTACGTCACCAGAACCTTTAGCCTCTGTTGAGGTTTCAAGGGGGCCCTTGTTATGCGGTTAAGGGCGTTACGCATACGCATATCACCAGCACGACCTACGCCACCAATTTCTGAAATTTTGAACGGAAACGCCTAGGTACCGCCAAATGTCAAGCACGTTATGTGAACGAAGAAGGGCGCCAGATACAAGTCGAAACTCCCCTGGGACTACCTTAACCTTCTTCTCTCGACCAGACGGTACAAGAGACGTAGTACCGCTCTTAGCAGCATTTATAGAGAGACCACAAAAGGCCAACTCTACCTCAAATTGAGTCAAAAAAATCTTCAAGCCACGCTTGATCCCAGCCACAAGAATAACGTCATATGCGAAGGCTAGGGCATTCACACGCACCCCATTAAGATCAATGCCAACGTAAGAGCTGCACTTTCTCAAAGCTCTGTCAACAATAAAGTTGAACAAGAGCGGACACAACGAAACACCTTGCCCTACACCCCGTCAAACCCGCACCGGTACCCCGGCTCCGCCATCCAAATAAGTTATAGCGTTTTCGTAAGTTCTTTCGATATACCGCACAAAAACTGCCGGAAATCCAAGACTACGAACTGTGTCAACCAACGCAAACCGCGAGACAGTGTCGAAAGCTTTTGACACCTCAAGTGTAGCTAGATGAAGTTGTCGACACGCGCGACGCGATTCAGCAGTGAGAGCCGTGAGAATCGTTATGTACTCACCGCACCCATCAGCTCTCTGAAAAGCACGCTGGCGGATGTCGCCTACACCTTTACTTTGGACGCGAAGAGCCAGGAGGCGATGGAAGTGTCGGCAGACAATGGACCCGATCAAAATCGGCCGGTAGTCAGCAGGCTGGTCGGACTACTTCTTAGGTATGAAGACAGTCCTGGTATGAGTTAGTACCTCAGGTATGCTTCCTCTGAGTAGGAAAATATTGAAGAGAACGGCGATCGCCAACGGCGGAATCTTGTTTTACCGTGCCGCCAAAATTTGGTCCGTGCCAGATGCAGTAGAACTCTTGATGCGGCCATCTCTCACCTCGTGAGGCGAGATCGGACTTCTCACGTCTCTAAGCAATGGCTCGTTTGATGATGGATCAACAGTAGGAAGAGTTGGAACAATAGGACGACTAGGCGCCGAGAATATCGGTCGCCAATAGCCTTCCATAGCCTGCAGTGTCGGCCGCAAAGCCTCGTCCACCTCCCAATCTAAAACCAAACGTGCACACCTTGCTTGGTCCTTATACCAAAGACGCTGCACCTTACCATACTCACAACGGCGCCGCTCTCTCCTACTCACGAGCGCTACGTGCTTTGGTGCTTTCGTACTTTTGGTTGGAAGCGTCTTGGGAACAAGAGGAGCAACTAAGAGGATCCACTCAAGGATACCAGCATCGGTATCCCTCCTGGCCAACGCGTCCACGGCCTATTGCCGCAACTTGTCGACCTCCCATCCCAAGCGAGGATCAAGTTGCTCCACAAGCTCCTCAATCCTCAACCTGATATCGTCATTCACCGTCTCAGGTGCGTACGCTTCAGCTCTGGAGTCGTCAGAGTCCGACTCTGTTGGTGGAGAATCCTGCGCATGATTGGGCCGTGCACGGGCAGGCCTACCGAGAAGCTCCCCCACATGGGGATCATTCCTTTCAGCCTCCAAGAACCTGGCATAAGCCGCACGACGAAGTGCCTCCTTGATCGAAACAAAGGAGCGGTTTGGCACATTCCCAAACAAATACTCATTCATCTTCCACGTCCCAGGGGGAGCCCCGGCTTCAAGACGAGCCATCAACCGGAACTCATCCTCCGACCACCTCACTTGCCTTGGGGGAGTGTTCTCCTGCGACTCACTTGCAGACGCTCCCTCCTCAACCACCTCTATCGGCTGGGGGACGGGATCGGGCATTACAAGCCGCTCCTGCCTCATACCGACGACCATCTCACGGTTCACGGTTTGACGCCGTGCCCCTTTGATGGCCTCGAGGGACCGAGTCGGGAATCTTTCCTGCAAGTAAAGATTTAGAAACTTTTCGCCGGGAGGAGCATCGGCTTCAGCGCGAGCTAAGAACCGAATTTCCTCCTTCTCCCGCCTGACCAATTTCCTACTCACATCAATAGCTTCGTTGGCTAGTACTGGATGTGCTCTTTTCGTGTGCTGCCCCAACCCACGGTTATTAGCAAAGGTCTTATTACACGCTCTACAGCTCCACTCAACGGACGGTACCACGACCCCCGGAGGTGAAGCATGGTCCTCATCAGACTCACTTTCAATCGGAACGGTATCAGCATTCCTTCTAGGATTACCGGCGACCACGGTCCATGGACACGCGGTATTATCACCCCTTTATTAGAGGAACTTGCACCGAAATCGTTGAGGGGTGAAAGGGATGGTAACCCCAGCACCCTCATGCCATTGTTATCTGTTCACTGGTCCATATGTGCCTATGGATCCCAGCTTAACGACTCTCACGACGTGAACGTAACAATTGGCCGGGCTGGCCCCACAAGCCCAAGGCATCAATGGGCTATTGACCCATAGATAGATCCCAGCTGTTTACGATCAAGGTCAGTTCAAGATATTGGACCCCACACACCGCTCAAAGAGCGCGCCAGGAAGCATCCCAACACACGCCCCCGAAGAAGCAGGCCAGAAATTAACCCAACACACAACTCCAAGAGGGGCCAGAGCACCCAATACCCATCCCATGTCAGCAATGCTCATAGCGACTAGCTCAATAGGCATTGCCGTCGTGGCACGTGGCCTGCTGGATTGTCGAATCCTTTATCTAGGCAAGAGTGACCTTAAGAGAGTAAGACAGTCTTGTCTGCTCCCGCCATTGTCCCGCGGGAACAACAAAACGACATGATAAAAGAACTTGTATCAAAGCTAGACCGTACTTCTTCCGAATCGAAAAAGGGCAAGAAAGATTAAGATAAGAGTAAGGGAATTCCAATAGTGAAAGTTTTGGACATTGCTCAACAAGCTTCACAGTAACAAATAAATCATGCAACAAACAAGTGTAAACACACTACTAACTAAATGAAAAAAAAACCTAAACTACTAAATGACATAGATAATCCACACAAGAGAAACTGATCAAAATGGTTCAAAGAGAAAGTGAAGAGTACGGAAGCGGTTTTCTGACTGTTTCTCCCGTTGATGATGTAGACATGGTGAAGGTGGACTTGAAGTACACTACTGCTTCTACCTCTAGGGTAGACAAATTTTTCTAAAAGAAAAAGTCAAAAACTATTTTAATCGCAAAATTTAAAAGGTTTTATAATGGACGATTTAATTCAATGGACCGTAATAGGGTACTTCACCCGTTCTGTAAAATTAAAACTTTCAGTATCAAATCACAGTCCAGCAATTTTAGGGATTCAAGAAACCCATTTTATGTGTACTGACAATCCAAGACTTAGACTGTGTTCCAACCATTCTCCAGAGAAAAATAACGCCAAAGGCTCCAACTGTTCGTTTATACGCCTGACAACACTAAGTAATGATAGCCATCTAGTTTGCGATGGGCGTAGGATAGCGTGAGGTTCTGTGTTGCAGAACGCTTGAAACTCTGCAAACTGGCATTGTCGTTTTGCGCTGGATTTAAAAAAACATAAATATTGCGTGATAAGTCTTCGCACCGACGTGGGAAATGATTGCAAGCAGCACTTGCGCACAAAATGCAAAGAGTGGCTAATTCATTTTTGTATTACAATGCCAGGGTAGTCTGCCCTCAGCCTGCTCGCTGCTGAATAATGGGCTCCCATCATCGTGCTACATCCATCGGATGCAAACCCCACAATGTTATCTTTTGGTTTTTCGGCTGCGGCAAAAGTTTGTATCATAAGATTGTAAAGTTTGTCGGCGGTCGCACCTTCATTTGCACCGTCAGCGTCTTGTTTGCAAAATATCTGGACGAGTTTCCAAAAGCGAGTTTCTACCTGCCCGCTACTCTCATCAAAAAATCGTACACATATAGCCATTGTTTTTTTTGTGCCCACGTCAGTTGACTCGTCAGCCAAGATACTGAATTTATGATTTCGCAGGTAGTTCGTTAAATCTCCGGTGTGACATTTTCCCATTACGTTTGTAGCAATATTGTTACATTTAGTACGCCCTAGAGAGATTTGTTTTGCGATTTGTGAATCGGGAAAACATTCCTTAAGCAGTGGTGTTAAATGATCTGCACTTCGCATGGCAATGTTGTGTTCAGCTAAAAATGCTGATATTTTTATTTCCGCATTTAACACGGCATCTGAGGTACGTGGGTTAATGAAGTCACTTGGCCTATCGTTTTTTGGGACGATCTACCCACAAAGTCCTTAACGTGACGAATATGTTTCGCTCCCTTGCCGTGATTTCTTATCACGGGAATATCCGCCTTAAATTCAGTGTTAATGCAAGCTATGCACTTGGCCCGAGTTGTGTCACCTGTAATAAATGTAAATACACCTAACTTAATTAACCCAACCCATCTTTAGTCTGCACTGGACAATGTGAAATGTTATTTGCACAAACTTACCTGGAACTGGTTTCAGCCAAATTTTAAATTCCTGTTCCCACTCTTTACGGTAGTGTTGAACTCGAGTCTTTTGTGCTGGACGAGCAGAAGATTCTCCTCTTTTTCCCTTTCTTTTTTCAGGAGTTCCCTTTTCGTGGCTGGATTCGTCATCCCCATTACCATCTCCACCCTCCATAACAGTATTAGAACCAACCTCCTGTAAGTGTAACTGAATATAACTCACCAGATCAAGGTGTGACAGCACTCAACTCAACAACCACTAGTTGTGTTTTGACTAACATAGGCCTAACCCAGCCCTTCACCCGGTGTTGGTGACTCAACGCACTTGGGCTCGGCACTCGGAACTGCAAGCTGTGTGACTTACGCTGTAGCAGTAGCCTGTTGTTTATTTTTAAATAAATCCCGGGAAATGGAAGTTCATTCGATTTTTAAAAATACCCTTATTTTGATCAAATTTAAATTTATTGTACAATTTAACCAAAACTATGGTACAAAAGTAAAAATAATATGGTCCATTTTAGCGCTATGGTACGGTCAATATTTACTAGGGTACAGTAGGTCACTTTATGGTACGTTTTCCATAATTATGGCACTGTTGGCAACGCTGCTTAGTCATTACTATTTATTTTAGAAACGATGACACATCAGGAGAGCGAGCCAAGGGAGGAGTAGCTTCTTTTGTACACAATAGTATATATTCAGAATTGTTGCCGCTCACAACACTTCTGTAGGCAGTTGCTGTCAGAGTTAGTTAGTTGTCAGAGTCAGGTGGGGGCGGGGGAAGGGGGGAGGCAGATCCATTAGAAGATTTTGTCGGCGGCAGCTGGGGTCTGGGACCACACAACAGTTATTTCGTCATGTTTTAACTGCACTCGAACTCTGTAAGCGATGTTTTTTACAACAACTATCTGCGATCTATAACTGAAAACTTAACGTGAAGTGGCTCATTTTAGTAAATTTCAACCTAACTTTTGTTGTAATGACGAAGCATACAGGCAAACATATTCGTTTTACCAAGGTGACTGTCGAATTGTATAACCCCCCTCCCCCCCGGCTCTTACGCCAATGGTACCAAAAGGTTGAGTGGGTGACTGGGTGGTCCTGGTCCCACAGGGACCCACCCATATACTTTATAGGCCTATGACTATTTTAATTGTTTAAATCACACCTACTGAACTGTTGGCTACAGCTCTTATACGTTCTTTTGAGTAATACTGACCTGTTGTTAAAGCTTGTCAATAGCATGGGAGTCGTGATTTACTTTGAAAGTACAGACAAAATGCATGCAGACAGATATTCACCCAGTAGTTGTTATTGTTAACTAATAAGAAATTACAGGTAGTAAATCAACAATTTTTCTTTCAAAACGAACAGACACTTTCGTTATCGTTTCTTTATTTGATCGATTGACGTTGGAAATTTTAAAAATATGAAAAAAAGCTGGTGGCATGAAGCAAGTCTAAAACGTTTTCGAGTTTTCTGTTTGTTATGAAGCAGGATATACCATAAGAAGAACGTCCGTGGCCCTATTTGAACTGAAGTATTTCCAGTACAATGTCTAGAGCATTCATTTCAATGAGATCGAGACAAGTTTACATTCGGACTCGTACATGGTAACTAAACAGTTGGTCCGAAAATAATTTGAATGGTTTGGGTTTGTTAACGAGTGTTTCTCCAAAACGCACAGATTTCTACCAAATTACCTTGAACATACATTTTCTGCCCCCCCCCCCCCACCGATCCCCTCGTTTTCATATAGGCTTCTATGGGTTTTTGTAGTTTTCCTGAATCCTAAATCATGGCTAGGCTATGCCAGTATACGGAGAATCCGAAAATAATAACAAAATTGATAATAAAGATGGGTATTTGAAATAATATAAAGGCAAAGGTTTGATAACAAAGTCTCTTTCCAATATGCACGAATTTCTATCAAACGACCTTGAATATACCGTTTTTATTTGTTGTTTTTTTAAGGGGCAGGCCCCCAGACCCCGTCAAGAAGTACAATATTCTTCGTTTATTGCTTTCACAATGTATATTTTTTTTTTACAATCCTGGCTATGCCACTATTCGATGAAGGCGAAAAGGAATAACGAACCATAGGTTTGATTTTCATGAGTTCAACAAAGAAAATATCTTTCAGCAATTACATTTTAAATTTAATCACATCAAAATGGGTCAATCAAATCTAGTAAATCAGATTAATTATTAATTGCTAGTAAACGCACCCAATCAATTCTATGGCAACCAAAATTTTTATTTTAATCCTATGATGTATTTTTTTGTTATTATTTAATTAGGTGGTGCTTATTGTGTGCCCCGTATGTTTTCTTTGTTGAACTCATTGGATGAGCGTAGCGAGCGAAGCGAAGATTCCATTTCACTACACAGGAGAAAAAAATCCGGAATGTTTCTTTCTTTCTTTCTTTTTGTATTTTTGTCTTTCTGTTAGCACGATTCCGGCTAAACCGATACTCCAATTGCGATGAAATTTTCTGGAGACCTTTGAAATCTATGAACTTAGAACTGCCACGTTTTTGAGCGCAATCAAAAAACTATTTCTTGTGAAGATCGCAATTTTAAGATTTTTTTCTAAATTTCTTCGACTTCGACTTCCGACACCTACATGATATATCCGAATGTAATGATTTTTTTTAACAGAACCATAATTTTATGAATTAATATATTCGCGTGAAATTTTAGCGTAACAGAATATGTAATTCTCATGAAAATTGCAATTTTACCTTTTTTTCGTTTTTAGACAATTACGCTCATCCAACAACGCGCCTGAAAAAGCATTTGCGAAGCTTCCTAGTTAAGCCAACGATTTGTCATTCTTTTTCGTCCTCCCCTGTTTAGCCCCGCAGTGATTTTTTAAAATTTTTGTTGCCATAGAATGAATTGGGTGCGTGGTAGTTCTAAGTTCAGAGATTTCGAAGGTCTCCAGAAAATTTCATCGCAATCGGGAGTATCGGTTTAGCCGGAATCGTGCTAACAGACAGACAAAAATACAAAAAGAAAGAAAGAAAACATTCCGGATTTTTTTCTCCAGTGTAGTGAAATGGAATCTTCGCTTCGTTCGCTACGCTCGCCAAGCTCATCCAATAAATGAAGAACAAATATCACTACTAGCAATTCGTCATAACTCATGCCCCCCCCATGAGTTATGAGGGTTATGCTTTTATGGTTATTTCATCATTTGTCTAGGGGTGGCGAGAAGGTACCTGCGCCCCCCCCCCCCGCCGCTGTGTCCGACCGACACAGGAATGTCGTCGTGTGCGAGAGCATGTATAGCTGATAGCGCCTCCTCGGCCTCCAGATCAGACGGCTGCATTACGATTACATCGGAGTCGGCATCAGTTTTGCCGCTGTGTGTGAAAACGGCCTCAAATTTCGTAGTATTGAACTCGTGATTATTCCATTAAATATAGTAATTAAATTAAAATTAATAATTAACCCTCTATTGTACAGAATATCGGGACCCAAAATTTGAGACTTTTAAGAAAGAATTTAAGAATTAAAAAATGAATTTCTTGATCTTTTGCTGATTATAACAAAGTCAAAACATCCTAATTTTATGTTTATTGCAAAAAATAAAATTCTTTTGCCATTTTCCCGTTCTTATAACTTCGTTACAACATGTTCAAAATGAATCTACTATAAAAGAGAGCAGAATATCCGGACAAATGTGTTTTCACTTTTCATACACAATTTTATTTATTTATTAAGCGAGCGAAGCGAGCGTTTCCATTTTACTCTGCCGGAAAAAATAGTCAGTTTTTTTTATGTCTCGCCATAACATTCGAACGGAGGTTCGGATCGAGTTAAAATTTGGACCATCCGCAAGCTTCGTTCTCGATTGAATGCCATTAGTTTTGTGGCAAAATCGTTCAAAAAGTTACAAAGTTACATGTAAAGTTAATCGAAAGTTTTTTTTCAAACTAAACGGCGACAAAATCTGAGGTGGCCAATTTTTTTTTTAAATCAAAAACACCCTGCATTCCGTCCATTTAGACGAAGACTCAGATTACCCTGCGTCATAATTTTAAAATAATTACATAACTTTGTCAATGTTAACTGCTCGGCAGCCGCAGTAGTACTGTTCAACTTTCATTATATTTTTTTTAAATGGTTTGTTGGCCATTGATATCTTAAAAGCCCAGTTCATTTCTGCCTGTCAAGTTGCTATGAATGCAATATTCAGATGAGTGGTGATGGACTCGAACCCACGTTACTTTGGTTCGGTCCAGCCCCCAATCGAATATGCCACCGCAGACGACTTTCTCGTTGATAGCAATGCTTGGCAATAAGTTTCCCTCATAAGTCCACACCTCGCCAGTGGCGTAGGAACCGGGGGGGGCAAAACTAACTTGAGCTAAATACAATTTCCATAGTATAAATATGCACTTGTCACCTTGGTAAAACGAATATGTTTGCCTGTATACTTTATCATTACATAAAAAATTAGTCTGAAATTTTCTAAAATGGACCACTTCAAGTTCATTTTTTTAGTTTTCAAATCGCAGAAAGTTGCTGTAAAACATCGTTTACAGAGTCCGAGTGCAGTTAAAGCATGACGAAATAACTGTTGTATTGTAAAAAAAAAAAACCCTTCGGCGAAAGGGCTTCCGGTGATTGTGAATTTGCCCCAGACCCCAGCTGCTGCCCAAAAAATCTGCTTATAAATTCCCCCCCCCCCCTCCAACTTTCAAAACGTTCCTACGAAGCTCGCGGACCGCCTATGCCTTGACTGGACTTTGGCCACTACGCGTTGTTGATTAGGGAGACTCGACTCGCACAGCTCACAGCAAACTGTTACTCTGCACTCAATTTCCGACCTGAAATGTGCATTGTGAACAATGCTATAGAATATGCGATCAGACTGTCGTTTCTGACGGCAACCACGTAGGCCTACACGTCCCAGGAGCGTCCCCAGAGTTGCAACTAGGTAGGGCCTACACGTCCCAGGCGCGACCCCAGAGATTGCAACCACGTAGGCCTACACGTCCCAGGAGCGCCCCCAGAGTTGCAACCACGTAGGCCTACACGTCCCAGGAGCGCCCCCAGAGTTGCAACCACGTAGGCCTACACGTCCCAGGAGCGTCTCCAGAGTTGCCATTTGGACATTGGGGGGATGCAAATCCAGCAGTGGCAAATACCAAAATTAGCAAGGGGAGGAGGGGGGGCTTCAGTGCTAGTGGCGTATCCAGAAATTCATAAAGGGGGGGTTCAACCAATTAATTCATAGATGTACTGAAGGCTAAGTGGGGGGGGGGGTTCGGGGGCTTGCCCTGTGCGTTTTTAGGTACTTATTCGGCTAGGGGGGGTCCAACTTTTATATACACTGTAACGGAAAGGATTTCGGGTGCGCTGTTATCGATTATATCCTAGAACTAGCGCGGCGCACTGTAGCCAGCGGAAAGTTCGGCTAACCTAACGAAAGTACACCTTTAACATAAGTAGTAACAAGGCAATATAGCAGTGCTAACAAGGTGTATAAAAGTTGGACCCCCCTAGCCGAATAAGTGCCCGTTTTTAAGCATCACAATGACCAATTTCTATCTACTTATATCAAGTTTTTAAAAAGTTTTGACCCTTCTTCGGTTCAGGGGCCCCAAAACAATTTTTGCTGGGAAAAGTAGGTTAGGTGGAGAGGGGGGGGGGCGCAAAGCGCCGAGACGAGGTTCGTATACAAGTAGGCTACGCGATACTAAAAAGCATATAAAAGTTTTTGTTTCTTGGGACCCCTGAACCGAATAAGGGGGGGGGGGGGCGGATTGCGATTGGGGTGGGCACACGCCAACCCCCGAAAAAACCTAGTGACGCCACTGGCGCGTCCTCTTTGCGTGCATTGCGTCTGCCGCGGATTTTCCAGGCGGGGGTAGGCGTTTTTTCTCGTTTTTTCTTTTTAGACGTACCAAACGTCAGTTTTTTAAATAAAATCAGGCTCCTGTATTGCGCTTGGTGCGCGTTTAAGGAAAGGAGTGGACTAATTGCAATACCGAAATAATGAAGTTTTTGTTTAAGTAGAAACTAGAAAACCACCAAAAATAATTCGAACACTGACTTTATTGAAAATCCGGGGGGAGGGGGTAGTGCGCCCCCGGCCCCCTTGCCTTATGTGCCGACGCCACTGTGTGTAGGTAGTATAGTGGAGGTAAGTTTAAGAACTAAAACAGATTACTAGAAAGCGAAATACACACAAAATTTAACAAAACACCCAAAACATTCGTCAAAATTGCGACTTTCATACGAAATATTTGACATCACAACGCGAGTTTCACGTTTCGAAATATTCCAGTCCAGGTTCTCTGAAAATTGGAATAGCAAACAAATACATCGACGCCCACTCCACAACAGCAATCAAGAACACAGTACAGAGATTTCATTGCACCAAGACTCCCTTGCTGGCGCCACCTTCACCGGCTTCACATTCATACTACGAATTAAACAATAAAATATGTACAGTGTATAGAACATACCTCAAGTAGTACTAGAAGAACGTCGTTAACGTTGTGAAACACTCGCTAGAAAAATATAAAACAAAACATTAACGTAAATAACACTTAAAATTATAAATATCACACAAAAGCAGATTTCTTCTTATCACTAGAAACTCACATGCACTTGAGCTCTGGGAAGGCAATGACGGGACCGGTGACAAGAGCCATGCATGCAATCTATCTGAGGTGAGGGGGGACATCGGTCAGCCAATCAGAGCAAGCGTTACATCTTTCAATACTAACGTAGGCTCCGATTCGTAGGCCCCACTCGGAGTAGGCTAACCACGTTGCCTACTTTCCAGTGGCGTATGAAGGGGTGGGGGGGGGGGGGCTTTACGAGAGAAAAACAAAAGTGTATTTGTTAAAGGGGCTATTACCTCAAAAAATTATTTCGTTAAAAAAATTATATCTTGTAACTATGATTTTACACGAAGTTTTCATTTTTTTGATCCAGAAATTTGAGAAAATTGGTGTTTTGGGAAATTTCTTAAACCTAAAAAATATGCATTCCAAAATCACACCCCATCTTGGTAATCAGCATAATTTTGACCGGACCACTTGCCCAAATTACAAAAAAAAATATAGATGATTTACGCTGTAGAGTACGTCAATAATGGCAAATATTTTTTTAGATCAAAATCCTCCAAGGTCACGGGGCATTAAGATCGTCCCCGTGTTATTTCTTATCGGAGATTTTTGCCGATGGGACCTAGCTCGAAAAATACTAAGTTTGACAAATTTTTTTCAGGTTATGGTGTAACCCCAAAAAAGTGTGTTAGTTTACATTCACTATTAGGCCAAATTGTTAGCCTGGAATGAAAATATATTTTTGAGTTTAGCGGATGAATACTCCTTGAACCCAAGCACAGGTAGACTATGCAGAGAGGGAGCAAAGCTACTCAATCAACAGATCGTCGAAGAAGAATACAAAAATAAACTAATTCGCCGAGCGTTGTTCTTTATGGTGGCGGCGCCGGGTTTGGTTACCATTGAAAAAGGTCATCATTTTTTACTCGCATTCAAAATGGGGGATGTGCCGGGTCACGAATTTACTCACTTTCTGGGTAGCTATATAGCTACTTTCCTCTTAACTCCCGAGCAAAAAGACAAAAAAAAACATTGGATATTGCTTATAACGTCTCATATTAATGCACTTTGGCTATTCGAGACGATGAGTGGTGATGGATTGCAAAATTTGCAAAATTGGTAAATGATCAACTTTGGCGTGCTTTGTCTGTGGTCTGTAGGCTTATAATATCAAATCGTAGATGTACAGTATAGAGTGAAAGAATGAAAGAATAATAATATAGACCAACGATCAAGGTGCAACAAGGCTTACCTCCTCTTTCTCCTTGGCAGTTTGCTTCTGTTTGAGCCATCGGTGCCGGTCTCTATGTTGGCGGTCTCGTAGTCTCCGTTCATTCTCCTCTTGCCCCTCGGCTTCCTCGAACAGAATACGCTCTCTTTCCGCATTCTGAGCCTCTGCGGACAACAAAGAAAACCACTCACCACTATGTACAGATTGTTCATGCCATCAATCTAGTATTTTATATTATTTATATCGACGACGACGTGAGAAACTAGGGCGCTTCAACCAGTTAGGTCATATTGCGCCGCCTGTGATATTGAAAGTTGATGAGATGAGTTAATGGTGTATTTAGGCCCTATTGATTTTATTGTTTTCCAAGTGTAAATATAAGAAAATAAAATGATAGTGATGATAGTAATAGCAAACAATAGTTAGTATTTATTGAAATGGAAATAAAGCAATTAAAGAAATGTGTATGATGTGAATTAAATTTTCTTACAAAAATTACTTTGAATGCATGAATGAATTTGTTAGTGTAGGCCTATAATAAGGAAAGAAAATGATGATGATAATGATAGTAATAGCAAAATAAAAGTTATTTATGAGAATTGAAATAAATAAATAAAATAAATGTATATGATGTGAATTACATTTTGTTAAATAGATTACTTTGGATGAGAAATTTAGAAAGTGTGTCGCCGTTATCATATGATAGAAGTTCTTCATATGATTGGGAGAGATCACATTAGCCTAGGAAGATGCCAACTAATTCTGCCGTGACCGTGATACTTGTTTGTTTGAGGGTTTTAGGGCAGGTGTTGTGTTGTTTTGTGCCGGATGTTAGTTGGGCACTGATTGACCCTGTGGCACCCACCTTCTTGGCCCGAGCCTCCTCACGGGCTCTAGCTTGGGCAGCCAGCAGCTGTGGGCTGGGGGGTCCTTGGCGAGGCCGGGGCACTTGTAAGCGGTTGCGCCTAGGGGGTGCGTGCGGGCCGCTCCACCTCCACGGGGCCGCCTCCACCTCCACTTCTGCCGCCACCTCCATCTCGGCCGCCTCCAGCTGGATGGTCTCCCAGGACACATCCATCTCGGGCCAGACTTCCTTGTCCTCCATAGCCTGAAACCAGATCACATTCATTCCAGAAAAGCTCGTAGTCACTAGCAGTTATATGTTATTATTTCTTAAATAATAGTAGACAATATCAAAATTGATTTAAAATTTACATGAATAACAACAGTTCAAATTGTCATATTAGTAGCAGACAGTGTTTCAGTCACAATTAATAAATAAATTCGTCTAACCCACTCGTTCACACAACTAATTATTAAAGCCCACTAAAACCAACCCTATTACCACCGCGACAACATTGACGCGGGAACAATGGCCAACCAGAGTCCAGTGTTTTAAAAGGTTAAGAACGAAAGCATGTACAATGAACAAAAATTCCATCTTTAGTTTTTATCAAGTTCTAAAACCGTAAAATCCAATTTACTTATATTTACTTTATTCAATTAAATTATTAAAAAGAATGTTACTGTAGAGCTTTTATGCCATCCGTACAAAATTTCAATCAACTGTGATGCCAGTCAGCCGAGTCAGCCACTACGTGTTATAGTAAGAGATGAATGGGTGATGCATGAAGATGAAAATGAAACTCTGGAGTGAATGGAGGACCATGTTAAAGATAACAAATGAGTGGACTGTAAATGAAGGCCCTGGTTCAGCGATCCACGGACACAATAACACACACTTTGAATGGCAAATCACAAGTAAAAACACTATATTTATTAATAACTTATCGAAAGTTAACAGAGAATAACACTAGACCATACGAATGGCCGATGCAGTAAGTAATTTTAGTGTGATGATAAACATTGTTGAAAACAAAGAAAACATAGCGTCCTTTTCAACACAAAGAAATTGATACAAAAGTATTAGGATGGCGGTGAGCAATAAACAATGAAGTTAAAGTGCACGAATAGTACCAGGATGGCTGTGAACAACAAGGCAGTGCAAGTGTTGCATAAACATACTGGGGCCCAAAAAATGAATATTTTTTAAGAAAGGAAACATTGAAACATTTTAAGTTGGAAGTGGGCACAATTTCACTATTGGGCGTTTGTAATGTCCTCGAGAAGTCTTGATTGTAACCACTCGAACCTTTCCATCGTCGCCATGATGTAGAGCGGTGATTACAGCAAGCTGCCACTGGAGAGGAGATAGGTTGTCTTCCTTCACCAGGACCACTGTGCCTTCTAGAAGATTTGGACTACAACTATACCTTGTGTCGACCCAAGTAACACTCTGTCAATCATCAAACTGAAAAGACGCAGGTTGTATTGAGGTCTCCCGCCTTCTTTGTTGAAACTAATGTAAAACGCAACCACTTCTAAATCCTTATGTACGAGCAAATTAGTGGGCACACAGTTATATAAAAGGGGACGTTCTCAAATACAGGCTTCCACAGATTCCAACGAGGTCCATGTGGTTTGAAACTGTCAATACGGGTCAAGATGGACAGGCCATTATAGGTAATGGGGATTATTTACATTTGTATTGTGCACAAATCCACCAGTTCCCTTTCACTTAGATGATTGACAGAGTGTTACTTGGGTCGACACAAGGTATAGACCACTTCTGTCTTTGTTGCAAAGAGTGTAGATAATCACTTGACCATTTCCTCCAGATGAGATGAGCTGCATGGAGTGTTGAAGTTGCTTCCATCTATTCAACGTATGAATTGAGTTGTCAGTAAAGTTGGGTTCTGGTATAGCGGTGATTGCCTCGCCGATTAGAAAATGACCTGGACTAAGATAAGATATATCATTAGGATCATTGTTAAGGGCAATAAGTGGGCGTGAGTTTAAGCAAGCTTCAATCTGTGTAAGTAAAGTTACCATTTGTTCAAACGTGAGAGAGTTATTTCCAATTACCCTCTTGAGATGGTATTTCAAGGATTTAACGGCAGCCTCCCATAAACCTCCGAAGTGTGGAGAACGAGGAGGTATGAAAAACCAGTTACAATTATCGACAGAGCTATGGTTTTTCAGAGTATCTTGATGTAACTTCGATTTTAACAACTTGTTAAGGTCAACAAGCTGGTGATTGGCACCAACAAAGTTTGATCCGTTGTCGCTATAAATGTTTGAACATTTACCTCGCCGTGATGTGAATCGTTTTAAAGCAGCAATGAATGCCTCGGTAGTCATATCACTGACTAATTCAATGTGGACGGCCTTTGTAGCTAGACACACAAAAATAGCGATGTATGCCTTCAATTTAACTTTGATACGTGTAGATCCTTGTTTTGCGAAAAACGGTCCTGCGTAATCGACTCCTGTGTTTAGAAAGGGGCGATCTGGTTGTATTCTAGGAGCTGGAAGTTCTCCCATGAGTTGCTGCGTTACAGATGTCTTCAATTTGTAGCACGGCAAACACTGATGCAATGTCGATCTCAGGATACGTCTTATGGATGGTATCCAGTAATGTTGTCGAAGTGATGACGTCAACATTTGTGCTGAAGCATGTAACAGTCGTAAGTGTTCATTCATAATGAGCATTTTAGTGAGATGATGCTGTGGTGGCATTATGATTTGATGTTTTGACTCAAATGGCAGTAATGATTTTCGGAGTCTACCTCCTACTCTTAAGATGCCTTCACTATCCAAAAATGGATGGAGATTTTTGATGTTGCTTTTGTTATGAACTTCCTTTGATGCTAACAAAGCTTGGATGTCTGACGCATAAGCTTCACTTTGCGCTATTTTGATGCATACTTTAAGTGAGTTTTGCAGCTCTGCGGCAGATAGTACGGAGTAGTTTCTCTCCGCAGATGGCTTGCGAGCGTTGTAGCAAAAACGAAGACAGTGTGCCGTTACACGTCGTAGTTTGATTAGTTTGAGAACTTGCAGATAATGACATCTTCTTGCTTGATGGCTGTGAGTGTGGTAACAGTAGCCTTTTGTTCCGGCATGTCTTCAATTGAAATTGACTGCACTTTGGAAACTGGACACAATAATGAATCTAGTGACAACCATTGTGGACAGTGCCACCATAAGTCACAAGTGGCAAGAGTTTCTGCAGAAGTTCCTCTTGATATAAGGTCTGCTGGATTTTGTGCTGATGCGACGTGTTGCCATTTTGCATTTGCAGTGAGTTCTTGTATTTCTGTGACTCTGATTGCAATGAATGTTTTCTATTTGTGTGGATGAGCCTTGATCCATGCAAGAACTATTGTAGAGTCTGTCCAGAGAAAACTAGAACCAATGTCAAGACGTAGAGATTCCACTGTCTTTTTTGAACAATTTGGCGAGTAGAAGTGCACCGCATAATTCCAAGCGTGGAATCGAAATTCTTTTCAAAGGTGCGACCTTTGACTTAGAGCAAAGTAAATGGTTTACAGTTTGACCTTCTGTGTTAGTGGATCGGAGATATATGCAAGCTCCGAAAGCCCTTTCGGAAGCATCGGAGAATCCGTGAAGTTGATTGTCAGAAATGATTCCTGTGACTAGAACTAGTCGTTGAACCTTTATGGTGCTTATGGTAGAAAGTTGATTGCAGATACTCTTCCAATGATTATTCAGGGGGTTGGGTAAAAGATCATCCCAGTCTAGCTTTTCTAGCCAAAGGTGCTGTAGAAATATCTTGTAGTTAATAACAATGGGACTTATTAATCCCAGTGGATCGAAAATAGTAGATACGATCGATAGCACTTTACGTTTGGTAGAGTTAGTAGCTTGTTGTGGCTGAGGAGTCGAAGAATCGATCATTATCTGAAAGTGATCAAAAGCAGGGTGCCATAGCAAGCCTAGAGTTTTCACAGACTCATCTTGTTCCAACTGGAGTAGAAGATTAGTTTCACGATCTTCTTCTGGAACAGCCTCCAAAAGAGCCGAATGGTTTGAACACCACTTACGTAGTGGGAACCCTCCACTGGAAAGCAGAGATCGCAAATCTTGCTGGAGTTGTAGAGCATCTTCCAGATTATCTGAACCTGAGACAGTCGTCTACGTAGAAATCGTTTTTTAAAACAAAAGATGCGCTGGGATATCTTTCAGCTTCCAGGTCTGCTAAGTGATGTAGGCATCGTGTAGCTAGAAATGGTGCTGTTTTTGTGCCGTATGTTACTGTTGTTAGTTGGTATTCCTGAACAGGTTCATCCATGGATTCTCTCCATCATATGCGTTGTAAGTTACAATCGCTAGGATGAATTCGTATTTGTCTATACATCTTAGCAATGTCGGCAGTGAATGCTATTAGATGTGTTCTGAACCGTAAGATAATTGAGCATATATCGTCTTGTATTGTGGGACCGAGTTGCAATAAATCGTTTATTGACTGTCCAGTGCTGGATTTTGCTGACCCATCGAAAACAACACGTATGTGAGTAGTAGTAGATTCCTTGAATACTGCATGATGTGGCAGGTAGTAGCACTTATCAGATGTGTCGACAGCGTTGTCGACTCGTTGCATGTGTCCAAGTTCACGATATTCTCGTAGAAAAGAATTGTATTCTTCTCTGGCATTGATATTCGCCTTAAGACGACGTTCTAAACTGCTGCAGTCGTCGCAGCGCTTGGAATCTGGAATCACCTAGTTCACTCCTGTTTTCCTTAAGCGGGAGACGAACAATGAATTTCCCTTCGGAGTTACGGGTTGTATTGTTTAGAAATGTGTTTCACATTCTTTTCTTCTTTAGTGGCGATAAGTTTTGGGATTTCTTCTATTTCCCAAAAGCGCTTGAGTTGATGATCAATGGTTTCATTACTAATGAATAAACTGTGTTGTGGGTTGCGGAGAGTGATCAGTAGTCGAAACTGGCATCCTTCCACCGATGATCCAACCAAGCTTCGTATCTTGAAGTGTGGGAAACCCTGGACGAGATAGTGAATTCTGTCGGAGAAGATCGTAGTAAAGTTCTGCGCCGATCAGCAGTTCGACTTCACCTGGTTGATCGAATTCGGAATCTGCTAGTTGAATATCACGAGGAATGTTCCAAGTGCTGTAGTCAATCGGAGAAGACGGTAGGCTGCCAGTGATTTTGTGCAGAGTAAAACAATTCAAATGTGTAATATAATCAGTAACCATAGATTTGACTGATATGTTGACACTGTGGGTGGTTGTCGGTGTTGTGGTTGTTTACGCCTTGTTTGGGTGTATGATTGACTTCCTTTTTAATTGAAGTTTATTAGCTAAGTCAAGTGTGATGAATGATGCTTGGCTTGCTGAATCCAGTAATGCTCGACATTTGATTAAGTTACGAAACTTATCCTGAACGTATACCTGAGCTGTGGCCAATAATACTTGTTGAATAGGCTTTGTCTTGTACGAACAGTAAGTACCTGTATTCGTATTATTTTCCGAGTGAATAGTACTGGGATGGCTAGTTTCTTGCACTGAATTATCAGTGTGCTGACGTTGTCGCTGCATCTGACCTTGATGAGTAGACCTATCTGTAGAATCGTGAAGTAACGTGCTGTGCATAGAACCACACTTGCAGTAGCTACGAGCTTTGCATGCATTGGCTTGATGATTGGTAGCAAAACAATTTGCAAAAGCATTTTTAGATTTGATTACATGCCACCTGTCAGACAATGGCAGATTACGAAATGATTTACAATTGTACAAATAATGGTCATTGTTACAATGCAAACACTTATTGGTCTTTGTGGAAACATACGTATGCTTAGACTGGTAAGTATCTTTAGTAGACTTGTTTATTTTAGTTTGAGAATTGTCAGACTTGGACTGAGTAAGCTCGAATGTCTGTGACCTCTTGTCAAGGAAATCGCATAATTCCTTAAGTGAAGGAAACTCTGAGTCTGCATGTTGTGTTGTTTCAAATTCCCGCCTGGTGTGTATGTCTAATCTGCCAAGGGTAAGTTGAATAAGTAAGAGTTCGTGAATTTCAACACTCAGATTGAGAGCCTTGATAGCATTTAGATTGCTTGTTACTTCGTTAACTAATTGGCGAAGATCGTGAGACGAGTTTGCTCGCACATGTGGCAGATCGAGAAGAGCATTGATGTGTTTCTGAGATATTAATTTTTTGTTTTCATATCTTTTTAGAATCAAGTTACATGCTATGGTATAGTTAGCAGACGACAAGGACAAATTCTTGATTAAATGTAGTGGATCATTACGTAATGAAGACAACAGATAATGGAATTTGTGAATGTCCGTAAGAGAAGTATTCTCATGTATGAGCGCGACGTAGGTGTCTTTGAATTGTGACCAAAGACTGTAATCACCTGAGAATTGTGTAAATTTATACCAGGAAGTTTGATCAGATTTTATTATGAGTGCTAAGAAGCGACCCGTTGCCAGAACCATGACTTGATGGTGTATCAATAGGTACCATGGGTGGCGTGAGTATGTCATTAGATTTAGCATAAGCCTCAAAGTATAAAGTTTCAAAATCTGTTCTGTAGGTTTCATGATTCGAATCGTCATTTGTGTCTTCTATTTCAAGACGTGATTGTATTTCCTCGAACTGATCCCAAATAGAAATAAGAGTTTCTGCACCTAACTCTGATTGCACTCAGATGTGAGTGGTTATGACATCGTTTATAAACGTGTGTGTGCGTGTAAGCGAGCTTTGATTATTCCACGACGTTTAATTAAATCACTTCTCTCTTGCGCTTGCATGATGGAAGTTATTGAAGATCAATGAAAGTATAGTAATAGGCTATTATGAAGGTACAGCAGATAGCTTATCTGAATTGTGATGATGTTGCCACTGGAAGACACGCGTCCGCCACTGGGTCTTGAAGATGTCCTGATGACGCCGTACTTCAGCTGCTGCTGGGGCCCGTGAGAAGACTTGCTACGTCGGTAGGCCTAGACGTTCAAACTGCGTTGTGAAGTCGCCGACGAAACGATTACTTGCGAAAGCCGATTAAAGTTTTCCACGTGGAACCATGTTGATTGTATACGGCCCGGATGGGACCAAATTTTGTTGGGGCAAGAGATGAATGGGTGATACATGAAGATGAAACTCTGGAGTAAATGGAGGACCATGATAGAGATAACAAATGAGTGGACTGTAAATGAAGGCCCTGGTTCAGCGATCCACGGACACAATAACACACACTTTGAATGGCAAATCACAAGTAAAAACACTGTATTTATTAATAACTTATCGAAAGTTAACAGAGAATAACACTAGACCATACGAATGGCCGATGCAGTAAGTAATTTTAGTGTGATGATAAACATTGTTGAAAACAAAGAAAACATAGCGTCCTCTTCAACACCAAAGAAATTGATACAAAAGTATTAGGATGGCGGTGAGCAATAAACAATGAAGTTAAAGTGCACAAATAGTACCAGGATGGCTGTGAACAACAAGGCAGTGCAAGTGTTGCATAAACACCTACACACATGTGTTTCTCAATTTGGTTGGTCGAGAAACACTCCCGTAGGTATAATTGTTATTATTTACTACGATTCAGAAATTAAAAAAGTCCTCCCCAACCGGGAATCGAACCACGGATCTCCCGCATGTTTGATTCAGAGATTAGAATGTACCCGTCCTGATGGTCTAGTGGTTAAGACGCCTGTCTGGAATGAGGGAGATCCGTGGTTCGATTCCCGGTTGGGGCGGACTTTTTAAGTTCTGAATTGTAGTAAATAATAACACATGTGGCCTCGGTACTCATTGCAAAGCCAGGTTTTAAGTGGCAGACACAAAGTTTACTACACTGTCATGTTGCTCGAGTCTAGTCTGGCTCGGAGATGATTGCGCCCACCCCGAACCCGGGATGTCGACCTTGGACCTCTGGCCGCGCACGTGTGACAGACACGTTTAGCAACAACAGATGAAACGAATGTAGGACACGCCACAGGTTGGCTAGGACGTCAACAAACTAAAATATTACCTACTAATTTAATACTATGAATTAAAAAGTAACATCAATGGAATCTACTCAAGAATTCAACTTTGAATTCATTTAAAATTGTAATATTTTAGTTTGTTGGTGTTTTAGCTAAACATGCTTGTCCTTCATTTCAATCCATTTGTTTAATTGTAATAATAAGTGTTGCTATATATTTTTCATAATTATAGAAAAGCGCTAACGAAGACAGGTTGAAAGGGGTGGGGGGCTAGCTATTAGCTAGGCCCGCTACATTCAAAGATTCCAGCAGCTCAAAATGATTTAGCGACGGCTCGTTTAGCACAAAAGTGCACAAAAATGTGACACGTGTGCGGTGAGGGGGGGGGGTCAAGTTAGTGGGCATTAGAATCGCGCAGGTCTTCTCCACAATGTTCAGCCCGTCATGTTTACATTGTTGGGCGCGCGTGTTCATTTAATTGCTTGTATGCAGTGTTGTACCGTAGTAAATAGTGCAGTGCTAAAAAATTTAGACAGAATCGTACAATAAAAAACTCGCAAGGTTTTCTACAAACATATTGTCGAAAATCAATCCGGTTTCAGCTTTCCCAGAGTTTTCTTGCAGTTGCCGCCCAGTAGTTTCTAGAAAGCATGAATTCTTATCAGTCAGGCTTGTCAACTCTCCCCCCCCCCCCCCCACCATCACAGCTGGCTGTCAGATGTCAGTTTTAACCAAAGCAACGATAACAAGAAGTGGCAGTGAGCGAGGGTTATGTATGGAGAGTGGTAACGCAAGGACGCCACATTTTACATTTATTTACGAACATAATATTGTTCAACATTAAATCATTTGTGTCGGGATGTAAATAATGTACTTCAACACTCTAGCAACACTGCAAGAGTGTATTGCCAGTGCATGTGGAGTGTGTGGATTCGAACCACTTGTTTACAGTTCACGTGATGTGTGATTGCCCAGTGACCGTGGGCTGTGAAAAATGTTGACAATTGCAATATTGAGAAATTGATTCGACGTTGGCAAATTCCTCGAACCTCGGACCTTCACTACCAGGAACAACATTGGATTACAGTAGCTACAGAAGGGCAAGTCACTAAGCTTTCGTAGGCCTACCTCTTCTAATTATTATAATCAGGAAATTAGATTAATATTGATGGACGAGATACATATTAAGCAACGTATCTCTAGCTAGATTTTTTTTTTTTTTTTAATTTTTATCGTGGGAAACCTGTTATAGGGTGCAATTAGCCCCTCTTCAGGTGAACTAGGTATTTGCGGATAGGAAATTGTGAAGGGATGTCCGAGGGCTATTTAAGAGGACTCAATCCCTTGCATTCGCCTTAACGACTGAGGAAAACCTCGGAAAAAACCTTCAGTCAGGATTGCCGGTCTCGACGGGATTTGAACCCGGGACCTCCCGAATCAGAGTCGAGCGCTTAGCGCCCGAGCCAACACTGTCGGTCTCTAGCTAGAGACAGCTGTCCGCGGTGGCTCTTGCCGTTGGAGCTTAGGTCCTAGCCGCAGTGTGTGACTCTTGACTAGGGGTGGCGCGGGTTCGAATCCCACACGAAGCAGATACTTTTTTTAAATAATTGTCCTTTATTATTAAAACAACAAACTTTTGAGGCATACAAATTACTTAGCATATTATTATGTGTTGATAGAGATCATACCCAAAATAGTAAAAAAAACTTGTCAAATTGACGTTTTATTGATTTCCAAAGTTCCAACATCTACTGATCACAATAAAATAAACTTGTGAAGGGGTGTGAATGTGATGCAATATAATTGCGTTAGATTATGATTATTATTATAGTTACTACATTTATGTCATTAATGGGTTCCATCACATTCACACCCCTCTCTAGCCTCACTTAACATTTAATGGTGATTTTGAAACAACATAGGCCTCCGCTACTTTTATGACGTGTGCATCAT
Source organism: Sweltsa coloradensis (assembly GCA_024449915.1). Taxonomy (NCBI): domain Eukaryota; kingdom Metazoa; phylum Arthropoda; class Insecta; order Plecoptera; family Chloroperlidae; genus Sweltsa; species Sweltsa coloradensis. The sequence goes on along the minus strand of JAMZAV010003192.1, from coordinate 213,264 downwards.
TAATCATAGAAACAATTCAAACATTTGACTGTAAGATGTAGCCTAATCAACATGACGTTGGCCTATGTAAACTGGACTGGTATTTCAACTGCTGTAAATGAAATACAATTAATTAGGCGATCGAGTCTAATACAATTTTGGAAATGATTTGCACCACAGTCTCGAAGAATCTTGAACCCTGGAAACTGATTAATACCCCTAAGACCTACTTTTGCCTACTAAACTATCTGCGCTTGACTATCTTGATAATAATAATTAATGGCAACTTGTATAATTACACAAAATTAATCAATATGCGTAAATCTATTGACAGTTAAAACGGCGTAGACCTTATTAGCCGAGTTTCTGCAGTCTTTTCGTGAACTTGACAATGAAGGTCGGCCATACAAAGTGGTGGCTGGACTCAGGTGCAGCTTGGGATAGACAAGGAGAAGCTGGGGCGGGGGTGAACAAGGAAAAAAGAGGGATGGGGGTGGGTGCGGCACATTGGAGGGGTGCTTAGGTTGTCCTACATGTGAAGTCTTTAAGGTTACGGGAAACGCGGGGGGGGGGGGGGCAACCGCAAGATGGGCTTTTTGAGGGCAGGGAAAATCATCAAAGAAAGTTTCAGCAAAATAATGTAGCAACAGATTTGGGCAGTTGTGGTTTTTTGGAAAATGAATGGAATACTTTTAAGCTAGTGGGCAGTTAGAATGCCGGATGGGCTCAACTCACATTGAAAATCGATTACTGAACGTTGGGTGAATGTTCATAATAGGCCCTTGCACAAGCTCAAATTGGCGGCCAAGGTCGTAACGGTCAAATTCGAATCACCACTGTCTGGTTGATGGTCTGAACTTTAATACAAGTGTTATAAATCGAATGCATGCAATTAAGAAATTAATTTGTTGGCGGAAAAATGAAACATTTTATCCAAAGCAGGCATAGATCAGCTTAGACCAAGCCATGCATTCACCTTGAACGTTGTTTGGTAAGCAATTTGCCCTTGCTCGAACTAAAAAAATGGCAGCCAAGGGCATAACAGTCAAAATTAAAATGAACGTTCACAGATTAATGGACAGGACTCGCCCTAACACATGCCTACTCGAGCTGTACTTACTTCAGTAGGAAATTTATATCACTTTGTTACTTGTTGTTTCTTACAAATTTAACACGCTTTGGCCTCTACACATGCAGAAAACTGACTAGGGTCGCTCGTCGATCTTTCAATTCAAGATATCCATTGTTGGCACTTACGTCGGCGTCGGGCCGATCTCGGCGTCTCGGCGCCTCCGCCCGCATCTCGGCGCCTCCACTACTCCCGGGATCTCCCATGATCCAATTCGTGTCCATTGTCGTGTCAAGGTGAGAATTAGCAGGGGTCGTCGAAGTGAAGTTTATTTCGAGGGTCAACAAGCGCTAGAAACGAAAGCGTATGAGTACCACATGGACTTACTGTGGTACGTGAGAGAAGGGGGGAGTTGTCCAAAGAATGTCGAGTGTCACAGCAGGGTTTGTCAAAAGTTGAAGTTAAATCAATAGTCACTTGCGCAAATAAAGCGTTTTACCGTGGTGGACTAGACCGACGAGTGTGAGAAAAACAGTGTAAAGTACTTAACGTTACAAGAACGATATAGAAACAGAACACAAAACACAGAACTCAACGCACGCTTGAGAGAAAAAGAGCACTTTGAGCTTGGGATGCCTGATGTTCGAGAACTTGAGAGCTAGAGAACAAGGTGAACGCTTTACGGCCGGAGCCAGACTGGAGACTTGTATCAAGGTTTACCTCGTCACATTTTCCCGACATTTTATCGCGCCCGGCGCATCTGGAATTTGTGGCAACAACAACCTTTTAAGATATACTTGCATATTTCCACAAAATTTACATTTATAATTTATAATTTAATTTTTTTTTAAACGATATCTTAATTTAGTTAATAAAAGATTCAAAATATTGTAAAATGATTTTGCAATGTCTATGAGAGGATCTGTGGACACGCCTTTTTCCACTGCCTTGTTGATGTTGTACATGGAAACACTCCCACCCATTGATATTGAACCCCTATTGTAGGCTAGATTAGCAGTCGGTGGTCCACTTGCGTGACAATTAGAAGCCATCTTGAAATTCCAGTTTACATGTTAATTAAATGGGATCGATTTGTAGCCCAAATAGTTCTCAAGATTGCCGTTAGGTTGATAGGTAAGCATACTAGCCTTTAACACCAAATGATTACTAAATTCCCTTATGCAATAACTTCGTATTGTTTCTTTTTGTTTAATACCATGCTGCACAAGCTAAAACCGTATCAAACAATCCAGTAAAATACTTTATTGCATTAAAAAAGCACCAATTAAAATGCCAAATCGCCATCTTGAAATGGGCCGATTGACTCTTCAATTTGCTACACTCGCGCCTGTGCGGAGGTATAGGAGACTGCTAATCTAGCCTACAATAGGGGTTCAATATCAATGCTCCCACCCCACCAGAGTCGATACAGGAAACTTCTGTGTCGACTCTGTTAAACTGTTGCCCTGACCACTTGGGCCTACTTCTACTACTAATAATAATAGTAGAGTTATTTATAAATCTTTCCAGGTACAGGCACCGCAAAGAGTTTTGTACCCACTTGCATACTTTGGCCTCGGTGACGATGAACGTTTTGGCTCGAGTGCCGTTTTGGGGAGAGCACTTATTTACCGGATGAGAAAAAAAATGAATAAAAATACAAATTTTTAATTTCGTCTTCTCACGTGTGGACATTTCTAATACGCACCCGTAACCGTCGAGGGCATGTTTTCGAAACGACCTTTTTTCTTATTTTTGGACATAGTTTGGATTTTCCGCATAAATTTTCTAAAAATTCTAGGTGCACGGTAGAGCCCCAAGTTTTGTCAATTCCGAATGTCAAAGAAATGGCGAACGGGTGAGAAAAAAAAGAGACGATATCTTTGCCGATTGCGCGAAAAAAAAAATTACAAAGTCGGAAAAAGTTTTAAATTTTTAACATTTTGCGGTGCAACTTTAAAAGCTTCAAATAATGGCTTTCCTCTGTTTAATTTGGAACGACCAAGGCTCTTTTATATAGCGGAAGGATGAAGGTATTTAAATAAAATTGTTTTTTTTTGAACCTGGGTTCGAATTCGGGCTAGATGGAAGCCTTCGAGTTCGGTCCGGGTCACTTTTTGAAAGTTGAACTTTGCATTCAAGTTCACAAAAAGCACGGTGAATATTTTTTGTAAAATTCAAGAATGTCAAAAAACATTATTTTCGATCTTTACAGAAATTGTCATAATAAACATCACGCATCTGGTAACGTTTGAAGGGTAGAAGAGGGACCGAAAAATTGAAATGCGTGCCCGTTTTTGCATAGAATAATCATCTTTTTTCAGTTGAATGCAAATATTATTATCAACAACAACTTTTTCTCCCGAATCGTGAATTAGATGGAATTACCAGTTGCACCAAACGTTTTTTTTCTGATAGATCTAATTTCACAGTACAGAGGATACACAGCGTCATAAATACCCCTCCTCTACAACCCGCGCCTGCTGGTCGCTGTCATTGTAGTGGACGCGTAAACACTGCGGTGTACTACGTTCACTGCAGTGTCTTGGCTCAGTGAACCTTGACGTCAGTATATGTTTTGCTGGTTGAACTGATATTTTCGTTCCTTTACAGCGTTATTCAAGTGCCCAATAGTTATTATTATGTACGTGACAACATGAATGTTATTCCGTGATACCTATAACAAGGACTAATGACCATGTGATTGTCGAATGAAATTGTTCAGAATTCAGCGCGGGTTTGAGGGGGGTGGGGGCATATAGACAGTGGCAGACATGGCTTGACCTTGAGTGAACTATACAATATTGCTACATACATACACTACATAATGTACTACACGAGTGTTATGCAATGACGTTTGGCTGAAGGCCTACGAGTTAATGATGAATCAACATTCAACACTACCATTAGAAAATGCAGTTTGGCACTTCGCACACGATAAAAATATCATTAAATAACAATCGATTACTGATCAATGATTTCCGGTAAACGATTACACGCTTCGTAGTATGGACACGTGTACACGTTTTCGAGTACCATCTCTTACTTCAAAATTGACAAGATCTACAAAACGTCATTATTCGAGGAAAGTTTGAGTTATGAAATACATTAATAAATACAGAAATAAATTTTTGAGTGAATGTTTAAGCATTTCTCGCATGTACGAAGTGCATCATGTCTCGCATGGACAAAATGTTCAATACTTATGATTCCTTTACGATTGCCTGGGACAAGGATGGTGGGGGGGGGACTGTTTTAATTAATTGAAATCGATCAATCGATCGTTGTCAAAACGGGTCATTTTTTAAATAGAAACGCTGATCTGGGCACTCGATGACCATTTATGGGGGTATTTTGGACATTCCTGTTATCCGCCAATTAAGCACAAATTCCCTACAAGGGTAGCCCGGTCAAGCATGAGCATGCTCCACAACCAATATTTACAATCATTTACGGCAGGAAAAGGGAGGGGGGGGGGAGGGGAGGAAAGGCGCAGTTTTGAGTACCTACTTACAATATCAAAGAATAAAAGTGTGAGTAAAAAAATAAAAACTATCTTCGTCAAAACAGTGATCCGGGCACTCTTTGACTACTTTTGGGTCATTTTGACCAAAAAGGAGTTTGTAGTTTTTTTTGGGAGGTTAATATTTGGACCTCCATTGACTGAAAAATTTGCAAGTGTGGTAACATTTCACTTTAGTGTGCTGCAATCAAGAGAGACCTCGTTGGAGTGGAAGGGACCGCCCCCCCCCCCCCCCCCCCGGGGGTGCTAGGATTCGAGACGACAATCTTCAACAAAAAGAAGGTTTTAGCCTCCTGAATGCAACAAGGGTATCGAGACGGTGTATAGTCTCCTTATTATATCGAGGTTTAGCCTCTCTTAACACAAAGAGGGTATGGAGACGGACACAGTCTTCTTCAATTTGAGGGGTTTACCCCCCTGAGTACAACGAGGGTATCGAGACGACGCAGTCTCCTTCTAATAGATGGTTTAAGCAACACTGAACACAACGGGGGTATCGAGAGGACACAGTCTGGTCCCCATGAGTGCAACAAGGGTATCGCGACGACATAAATTTCCACTAATAGAGGGGTGTTGCCCCACTGAACACAGCGACGGTATCGAGAAGAAACATTCTCCTTCTAAAAGATGGGTTTAGCCTTTTTGAACACAACGAGAGTATCGAGACGACAAATCTACCACTGATAGAGTTGTTTTTTTATAACTTTTGCAATTGTCTGATCGGATCTATCTCGAAATCAATGAAAACGGGCTTACGAGGCGCAAATTATGCCGTACCGGAAAAGCGTCCCAGAACAACATTTGTACCGGATTTTTGCAAAAGGGGTAAAAATGCCTCACCTCTTCGGGGCGGCGGGTGTAGTCCGGCGGCGTACCGGAAGAAATTGGTTCTGGAATGTAAAAACGCTGGAACTGACAGGAAATGACGCAGCGCTACGTCCAGGAAAATCGTCCAGGAAAACCGTCCAGGAAAAACATTTCCCCAATTTTTTTAAAACTGCTGGAACTGATCCGAAAGGAAGCCCAACGACCCGAGGGGAGCCCGAAAATCTATCAGACCCGTCATGAATGGCATACCGGAAAAGCTTCTCGGATTTTTAACGTTTCACTACGTATTGTTTTCGTTAAAATAAGGTAATTGAAGATTATTCAAATTCGGCATTTTTTAATAAGGAAAAAATTAATAGAAAAATTTGATTTTGAATAAGAGCTACACTTTAATTTACAATTTTTATATTAACATCATTCCAAAACAAAATTTTTGTGAATTGTTTGCATTTGCATTTGATGTGTGTGCTCTTTACCTTTCTGTTTTGGCACTTGCGTGCAACGCATTTGCAGTTACCTCGGCATTGTGAAAACAGTCTTTTGCAAATGCAGCTACCGCCAATACACAGCTTGGTCCTGTTTTCTGCATCGGTACTGGTACCACATTTGCATACGGGGTTTGCCGATTGGGTCTGTAAATAAAGTGTAATAAACAAGTTGATGAATATGTGATAGAAAGGTTATGAAGATTTTTTTATTTTTATTAAACTAATAGTAGGCCTATTAGGGCAACGAATTTGTTCTTGCTCTTCAAATAAAAAAGTTGGGTGCACAAACATAAAGGTTGGATTTTTAACCAGGTGTTTTCAACACCCTCATTAAACTACTGTATAAAATTTACTGAAATCACTGTAGCGGTAAAGGGTTAAAAAAATCCAAAAAACAAACAATTTCAGGTTGAATGCAGTTTATAAGTCAACTGTAAGAAGATTTCGATACCTTGAGGTCTGTCAAAAAAATTTCAAACTTTACCAATACACATACATATAATATGTAAGAGCACATAACGTTGTAGGACATACACACCTTACACTTTTCAACCAAACTTCGGCCTACTTGATTCTTGAAGGTTAATGATTCTTGATTCAATCTTTTGGATTTACGTTCTGTGAACAAAAATTATTGTAATATTTAGGTTCAAGAAACAACAGGGACCGAGGGGGGGACCCCCGGCCCTGGGGGCACGGAGTAGGATTTTTTTCTTTTTCGAAAACCATTCACAAAATTAACCGGAAAATGATGGTAAAATTTTTTTTTTTAAAACTAGTTTTCTTTTTAAATTCAATTTTTTTTTTTTAAAAATATAAAAAATTTGGGGGTATCAGATGTTTAAAAGGGATAAAACCATGGGAATTAAGAAAGAAGGCCCCAGGCGGTAACTTTTTGTAGAATTTTTCCTAATTTTTTGACTTTTTCCCTTTTTTACTTTAATTTTTTTTTCCATTTTTCCAATTAAATTTTTATAATTTTTTTTTAAATTTTTTTAAATGGGAGTTTATGTTTTCCGTGATTTTGAGGCTCTTTTTTGTTGTTTGGTTTTTAAGGGAGTGAACTTTTTTTTCTTTAAGGTTTTTTTCTTAACATTTAGTTTTAACTGTTAAACCCCTTTTTGTAAAAATGCCCCCCAACCGGGGAAGAAAATTAAAACAAAAAAAAACTAATTTAAAAAAAATTTTATTGGATGAACAAAAATATCGTTTTAAAATTTTAAACAAAAAGGAAACAGAAAAAAAATAACATTATTGGGAAAATGGGAAAAAATTATTTTTGGCCCCTTAAACCCTTCTCCCAAAAAAATTTTTAAATTTTTAGAAATAAATTTTTGTTTCCAATAACTGTGGGGGAAGGGGGTTTTTTTTTTAAATTTTTTTGAAGTTTTTGGGATTTAAATTTTTTAGATGAGGAAATACCTATCCCAGTCTTCCTTTCAAATTGATTTGTGATAAAAAAATTTTTTTAAACTTAAGAAAAATTCATAATTTTTTAAAACATTTCTAATTTTTTGGGTGTTTATTCCCCCTTTTTAAGTGGTAAAGGCCCCCGGGATTGTAAAAAGGTTTTTTTTTTGTTTTTATGGAATTTTTATTTACAGACTTTTTGGGGCTTTTTTTTGGGGAGAAGGTGCAAAATCTGTTTTTATTTCGTTTAATGATGTAATTTATCCCCTTTTTATTTTCTTTTTCACTTTTTGATTAGCCCTTTTTAACCAGAAAATTGCGTATATCGCAAATGTAGTTTTGTTTTTATTGGGAAAAAAATGAAAAACCAAACAAAAGGGCCCGACAGTCCGGGGCCCCCTTTTTGGGGCTAGAAATTTTTTTCGAAACCCCGGCCTGCCCAATTTTCTTTTTTGTTTTTTGGCGTATGGCAAACACAACAAAAAGCTTTTTTTTAACAGGTAGGGGGCTCCGGGCCCCCTACCAAACCCCAAAAGGTGAAATTTTTTGTTATCCTTCAAATATTTTTTTTTTTAACAGGTTTTTTTAATAGCTTTATAAAGGGGATTTGTTTACAAATTACCCCCGGTTGGGGGAATTTTAAGATTTTTAAATTTTTTGGGAAGGATGGGTGCTAAAATAGGATTTTTAACTTTTTGAAAATTTTAATGCTTTGATTTTTTTACATTATTGTTTTCTCCAAATGCCAAAAATTTTCCTTTATTTCAGGAAAAATTTTAAAAAGTTTCCGTGGGGTTGCCCTGAACAACCGACATGCTTTCAGTAAGGGCCAAAACACCACAGTTAAAATTTTGGGGACCCCTTGGTAAGAAAAAAAAGGGGGGAACAAACCCCTTCCCAAATAAGACAAACCAACCCAAAAATTGGGAAATACAATACAAAATTTTTTCAAAAGAGTTTGGGGAAAATTTTAAAAAAAATTACGATAAAAACTTTTAAAATTTCGGAAAATCGAAGGGGAGGTTTGCACCCCCAAAAATATCCAAAATTTAATGTTGTGATTGAAATTTTAAAATACGTTTTTCTAAAAATTTGAACTTTTTACAACTGCTTATTTAGGTACACAGTGTTTTGGAAAACCCTTAAAGATTTCTTTGCAAAAAAAAAACACCAGTTAAAATTTTCCTTAAACTTTTACAAATAATCTTCCAAAAAGGGAAAACTAACCTTCCTTTAGAAAATGCAAATTTTTTTAAAAGGCAAAATCCACTAAACTTTTATGAATTAAAAAACTGTATGTAATTCAAAAAGATTAAACTTTGTTGGGAGCAGAAAAATGGAAACAAAGAAGGGTTTAAAAAAATCTTTTTGAAAAGCATATTACGGAAAAAATTTTCCCTTCCAGAAAATTTTAAAATTGATTACAATAGATCTAAAAAAGGGGGGTGTGCTTTCTAGTTGGCCAATTATTTTTTTTAAAATGATTAAATTAAATAATAAATTTGGGTTTAAATATTAAAGGGGTTGAAGGGGCAAAAAACAAAAAGGTGTGAAAAGACAAGAGGAAACACTAGAAAAAATTTTGGGGGGGGACAAATTTTTGGGTTTTGTGTTGGTGTCCAAGGTGTGGGTGGGAAAAAGATTTGTTTAATGGTTTAAAAAAAAAAGAAAAAGGAATCCTTTGGTTTTTTTCAACTTTTTTTGAGCACCAGAAACAGACACTAAATGATGATTAACCCATTTTTCTTCCCCAAACGGGGTTTTTCCTAAACGAATTTGCAAGGGTTTTTTTTAATTTTTGACGTACGTCGGATTTTGGAATTTTTTTTTCAATGCGTTTTATTGCGGCGAAAGTTTTTTTTTTATGTCCATAGGATTGGAAATTTGAAATTGATCACTCAAAAAACTTTTGCTTTCTGAACGAAAGTTTTGAGTCTTTTAACGCACTCATATGAGGGACTGATGCCGGGATCATTAAAAATTCCCCTAAGTTGTAAAGATAGAAGATACTTTTGCTTATCATCTACATAAAAAATCAGGTTCATCTTAGTGGGGGGCAAGTTATCATTTGTAAATTATTTTTTTATTGATTCTTGGTTTCATTTTCCTACAGGGCATGTCTATGACCCCAGCATTTTTCATCGAATGCATTTTATGAATTGCTTACAAATTCCACGATATCTGGGAAGAAGGTAAAGATGGTACATACCCCAAGACAAAAAATTCAAAACATTTTTGGAAACAGAAACTGGGTACAAATTTACACACTTGGAAAACAATATAGATTTCTCTTTTGTCAGCTAGATTACGGGTAAGTTTTTGAGACACTACCCCATTGTGAATTAGCACCTATTTGAACTTCAAAATCTGGAATTCTAAGCCCGGCAGTGTGCGCTTTAAATTGAAAACTGGTAGGTCTGTTTTAGTAACTTTTGTTTTAAGTTTATTGGCGTGAAAAGGAAAACATCAACTTCTATTTCAAGGAGAATTTAACAAAAAACGTTACTCGTTTTTTTGTTTCCGTTCAAAATATTTTTTTTTATTTTTTTGTGCAGTGATTCAGCGTACATTTTTTGTATCCGTATTACCATGGGAAAATTTTTTCCCTGTAACACTTTCCCAAATTCACATCTGTTCTTTAAAATACTTTGAAAATAGTCAACAAACTCAGGACAAATGTTTTTAAAATATTTTTCAAATTTGTAAAGAAGAATATGAAATTTTTGTTTAACTTGTTTTTAAGAGAACTACAGTGCAGAATAGCCGTATTTGAAGGATATGATGTGGACAGGTTCGAATCTGCCGCTCCCAACTCTAGGATATGCCATAAGCAAAGTAATTTTACTTGAGCCCCAAAAACATTTTTGACAGATTCCATCCATATTGTCATCCTGATTAAAACATTTATGTCTATTTCCCGGGGGCACCTTTCTAATGTGTTAACATCAAGCTAAACATCCCATCTGCTTGTTACTAATGAAAGTGCTACCGGGTATCCTACGCCAAATTCGTGGGGAAAACTGGGAGATTTAAAAGGAAAAAATCAATGCGTAGCGAAATGTTTTAAATCTAGAATAAATTTTTTTACAGCCTTGCTTCATCATTTCAAGCGGGCTTGTGTTTGGTTTCCTAAAACAAAAAAAGTCGACATGTGGGGGGTTTGTAAAAAACCTTTTTTTACCATTCATAGTTGGAATTCCCTTTGTGGTTTGTAACTACAATTGAATTAAGTCCTCCTCTGCTAGGCACTAACCATTACAGATAGTGCTGTGGCATCATAGCTACCCTTTCCCGAATTTTTCATGGGGATTTCCTTGATTCAGGAACCAAAGTTACGTAATTTTCCTTACGTGGAAAGATTTTATATTCTTTTTCCCCCTTGCCCCGCTCCCCTGAATTTCCCTTTTTTTAAAATTTTCTTTGCTAATACCAAGAGAAAAATTCCCTTTTTCACAAATGATTGTACACTCTTGGATTTTTGATTTTTGGTATTTTCAAAAGTTAATCATGGTTAGGGGAAGAGATGTACTGAACAACAACTTTAAAAACCCGGTAGCACTTTGGTCCCCGAAAAACAAGCAGCGTGCCGGGCAAGGGTTTATTAGGATTTTGACCCTTTAACCATTTTCTGGAGGTTGTTAGTGGCATAAATTAGGTTCTTGAGTCTTTTTCCTTACAAAAAATTGAAGGTAAAATACATACGATCTTTTTTGGGCTTTTAAAAAAATTAGAAAGTAAAAGAAACAAACTTGAGCTCTTCTTCCTTTTTCCTTTGAAAGAACGAAGCTAAATCTTGAACGTTTTGCGTCAACATCTACGTCACAAAAATTTATGGACATTTTTCATGTGCTGCACTATTGTGCGATGGTAAAACAAGTGGAAAAATTTTTTAAAAAAACAGGTTTTTTTAGCTTTCCCTCCGGGCCACAATTTATTATGTCGTTTTTTATTATGTTGAAAATAAGTTTTATGCTGATAAGTGCAATTGCATGCTGACAAGTACGTGGTTAAACTAAAAACATCATTTGCCCACCATTTATTTAATTCTTATGTAGCCTACGAGGTAAAATTTTAGCCCTGGGCTCTTAGTTTTGATTTTTTTGGGTGGGATTTTTTTAGGTTCGCATAATTATGATCTACCTCAAGGAGGGGGGTTTACTAATGACCTTTTGGTTTGTACTGCTTTATTGCGAGTTTTTAAATTATTGGATTTAATGCACTGTCATGATTGGGATGGGTTGGTAGTATGAGACTACGTTGGTTAGGTTTGATCTTGGCTGAGTAGCTTTAGTCTTGGTTTGAGTTGGTTTGATAATGTTTGAGTTGGTTTGACTTGGGTTTAGTTGGTTTTTGTTTTGGGTTTTGAAGGTGGGGTCTTGGGTTAGTAGGCTGCACTTAGATTGGGTAGGGTGGGGCGCAAAAGACTTTTTAAAGGTGGAAAAAGAAACCAGGGGTTTGCATAGATGATAATAGGTTTTGAGTGAATAAATAGGTTTGGGTTTTTGTTTGGCGGGATAAAAGGGGTTTGGGTGGGATACAGAAGGCTGGGTTGGGAGGGTGTGGCTGAGGTCTAGGCTTGGGGGGGGTGGTTGGTGAAAGGTTTGGGGGGGATCACAGAAGGTGTAGGTTGGGTAGGTGGGGTTCGGTGGGCGGGATGAAAGGTTTGGGGGGTATTACGGTAGGTCTGGGTTGGGTAGGCTGGGGGTTCGGTGGGCTGAATAAAAGGGTTTTGGTGGTACACGGTAGGTCTAGGTTGGGTAGGTGAGGTTCGAGGGGCTGGTAAAAGGGTTTAGGTGGATCAGGTAGGTCAGGTTGGGTAGGCGCGGTTGGGGCCTGGATAAAAGGGGTTGGGTGGGATCACAAAAGGTTTTGGGGTGGGTAGGGGGGTTTGGTTCGCGGGTGAAAGGTTTGGGTGGGATCACAAAAGGGTAGGTTGGGTAGACGGGGGTTGGGTGGCTGGATGAAAGGTTTGGGTGGGACACAGAATGTGAAGGTTGGGGGTAGCGGGGGTTGGGGTGGGCGGTGAAAGGTTTGGGGGGATTCAGAAGGCATGGGTTGGGTAGGCGGGGGTTTGGGGGTTGTCGAAGGTTTGGGTCAGTTTGGGGATAGGAGTCCAACGGATCGAGCGGTAGAGGTGGATACTCATCCAACGGGGGTGAGAAATCAGGAAGCTAGACAAGAGATTAGAAGCCCCTCTTCCAATCCCAGAGGATAAGCCCGAGAGAACAATTTATGAAGCTTGTTTTCCCTGAAACGAGAGGTGAAGGCCACTTCGTTCATGGCCTTGGGATAAAGAAATCATCACAAAGCCAGGAAGTGGATTTCAATGGTGCACCTGTTCTTCAGGGTTTTTGCTCAGTTGAAGAGTTTTTAAAATTTAAAGTTCCCCCAAACTGAACACGCCCCTGCTTCCGAACCCCCACCTTCTCGACCCTTTTATCCTGAAATCTAGAAGAATACCTGAAAAAAAAAATGTTGAGATCGGGGCAAAAAACCGCACGGCAGAAACTTTTCCTCGAAGTCCTCTGCAAGGGCACGTGTAACTGGGGGCCGTGGGGTTGTTCTTCCCACAGCAGCACCAAGGTGTCGATCGATTTCTGGCCCTCCTGAAGGGGTTTTAGCGAAAACACCCGCACCTAAAAAACCGCGCAACGGATTAAGGGATCTGTGAAGTGAAGGTTCGTCACAATAGAGTCGCCAAGGATAAGTGCCATCCCCAAAAAAAGCAAGCCCAAGTGTCAGATAAAAAAAAAGCAGTAAAAGGGGACGATACTAGAAGAAGCTACCCTATTTAAATAAACAGAATAGCTACATAGGCTTCCCTAGTATACGTCATAACCGCTTAAAGGAAATGGGCCCTATTTAAAAAAAGTAACATTATACATTTTGGTCGTACTTAGCCTATGTTGTCATCATGACTGATGTGCCCTTTTTGGGTTTGGTTTGTCGGTTGTGGTCCTAGGCCTACTCCTTCCTAACAGGTTTGATGCCCACGGATGTAGCAGCAGGCAGGCAGATTAGGTTCTAAAAGAAAACACAATAAACTTGTACATTTTATATTCTAGGTACTTTTTCGGTTGGGACGGGACAATTTTTCAACTCAGTTTTTCTCAAATAAAAACAATGAAACACCACTTGAAATGATTCTGAAATGAAGATCAACTTTTATAAGTTTTTGGGCCCCTTTTTATACAAACATCTGAAAATATCCAAAAATATATGGAAAAATTAGGCCCTAACACAAATTGAAAAAAAAACACTCGTTCATTTGGCACTTAACATCCCCATCAGTTGGGATGGCCCATATGCGGCCCACTGTAGCAAAAACATTTTCGAAAAAACTGTGCTGCTTTTTTTGTGACCACCCCCGCTTATGGGCCATAGCCGGCGATACAAGTTTCCCACAGTTCGCCGCTTATGGTCCACAGGCGGGCCGCTGTACAAATCCGACAGTTGCTTCACTTTGTCACAGGGGGGATGTTTAGGCCCCGGGCGGTAGAAGTTTCGGGAACACTAGTTCCATCTTGTAGGATGCGAGGAAGTCCCCCCCAAACGAAAAATTAACGACAAAAGTTTAAAATTAATATTTTTTCAATTGTGCTAGCTTTTTCAATTTCGTAAACTGTGTGAAAGAAAAAAAATTAAAGTTAATACAGGGGGGAGAAATTTTAAAATACAAAATTTTTTATCGCCCATCGCCGTACTCGAACCCCAACCTGCTGCGCCGGATCGGAAGTGACCGCTACACCCCCTGATCACTGTAGTGGTGCGCGCCAGACCTTATGAAGATTACCCAGCGTATCTGGGGGAAGTCTTTTTCAATTTTTCGTCCCCTTGTTTATTGGGGAACCTAGTAAATGCCACTCAGGTTGTTATAAAACAAAAGGTTCTATAAAAAATTAATGTATTCAATTGAGTTTTTTTTTTTTAAGGTAGGCCTACTTTTATTCATTTTTAAAATTTAAACCCAAAGAGAACACCCCATTTCTGTAAATGGTATAAATTTTAATTGAGGGAAAGTGTTAGGAGCTCAGGTTGGTTTTGTATTTATGTTATTTTACATACACACGGGCAGAGGGGACAGACAGTAAAGTAATCGCTAAATGTAAGCCCTTCTCCCTAATTTGATATGGGCCTACCCCAAATATTCCCTCCCGGCCTTTTTTTTTTGTTTTCCTAAAACAAAAACGGATTTATTTTATCAATAATTATGATCATCAACTTTTTTAAAAACTTTTTTTTTTTTTTTCCCTTATATAGATGATTAAAAGAAATTAATTACGAAACCCCCGGACGTCTCGTGGTCTCGATTGCTCAGCGTTTTTTACGGGGATCCTCGCGCCGCCCCCCCTCTCGGTCGCCCTTTGGACCTCCAAGTCGCTGTCGGGGAAAGACAAAGACGAAATGTTTTTACTCGCCCCCTGCGTGTGCCTAGCGCCCATGGGCGCCGTAACTTTCCTGCTAGCGCTGGGGGGCAAGGGAAAAAAAAAAAAAAATTAACCCGGGCCCAAGGACATCTCTTTTTACGTATGAACCGGGCGCAGCATCTGGGGTAGGGAAAAGTTGGCGCTTTTAATTTCGCACTTCTCCAAAACGCGAGGCCGAGGGTTGTGCTTAACTGAAATTGGGGCTCATGAAAATATATACGAGGCGAAATACTCGACAGTAGTCAGAAACAAAATACATCGAAGAGACAGGCCTCGGGGGTCAAACCGGCGGGGGGCTGGCGCGCCTGGGGGGGTTTGATGATCGCCCGTCAACAGAGTCTTGACGCTAAAAGTAAATGTGTCCTGAAATGCCGCTTGCAAAATGCTAGGGGTGGAGATTGCACTTACGAAAAAACAAGTATGTTTGTTGGATGTGCTATCCCCCCCCTAAATTCAACGCCCTGCTTGAAATTTTTCAGCAATCAGTTGTTCAAATTCAAAAAGCCCGACCACAAGACGCATGGTACTGTGGGGGGTTTAATTTTCCCGGACATAATTTGGCAGCCCTGCCCTCACAGCCCTCCTCGCGCTCCCCATGTTCTGGGAAAACCCCAAAACCAGACCCCCGCCTTTGTATTCATTGATGCGGTAAATGAGCTGACCTTCACCAAGGGGTTTCCTTTACAACAAGGGGGGACAATTTCCCGATTTTCTGTTTACAAAACTGAAGACATAACGTCAACGTGACCCCCGCAACCAGCTGTCACCCCCGATCACTCGCTTTAAAAAAACTTTTCCTTACCAAAGACACGGAAATTTCCTACGAAATAAAAAAAAAAAAAACACCAAACACCACCCCAAATTGGGAGAAATCGTTTTAAAATGCACTTAACAACTGTTTTCTCGTGTGACTGGGAAAGAAGGGAACACGCGCCACTGCCGACGGTATGTGCGAGTTTTTTACGACCTATGAATAAATGCGTATCTGACACTGTGCCCAAAAAAAATTTTAAAAACCCCGAAAAATACCCCCTGGTTCGACCGTGACGTCATAACGCCTTAAGGAAAAAAAACCGCTCCTAAGGCGCTGGTGCCGAACAAAAGAGAACAATGAAAAAATTGATTTTTAAATAAAAGAACAGCTTTTAAAAAAACTCCAACAGTTCAAATTTCAACAATATATACAAAAAGTAGATTGCCAGGTCCCAAAATCCTAATCTTCTGGGGGGTATTAAAAAGGAAAACTAAATCTAAAGAATACCCTTTGGAGTAGAATACAACAAAAAAAAATCAACAACTATCGACGATTGCTGCAAATTATTTTCTAGTACTTTCTAACCACTTCCCGCCCGAATCGAGTAAAAGTGAAGCCTTCCCCCTGCCCCACAGTTCGGTGAGAGTCATTATAAATATTCCGTGTCTCTAAAAACGAAGGGGAAATTTTTTCTCCAAAATCCGTCAATAGAAAATCCCCCGGGACCCTGACGCAATTCCAATTTCGAGCCCTCAAACACTGTCGTAAACGTTATCTCTCCCTCTCCTACTCTTTTAACATGTGTATAAAAACCCGGGAACTTTCCCTTCTGATGGAAGGAAGCAAACCACTCCTGTCTTGAAGAAAGGTAGCCGTTACAATTTTTGGGGAATTACACCTATATCGCTCCTTCAGTCATATCTCAGGTTTTTTAAAAACTTGTAACGCAGGGCTATACCAACACGTGTCCAGGCATTTTGCCCAGAGAACATGGTTTTTGTTAAGGGCCCCCCGACAACACTAACAAATTTCCTCTGAATACAGGGGAGACATTCTAACAGTTTCAACAAAAAAAACCCAATTAGACTCAGTGTACACAGACTCTCCAAAGCCTTTGATAGTGTAGACCCGCCTTTTTTCATAAATCACGGGTTCGGGATAGTGGCCAGCTTCACAATCTCCTGAAAAAGCTACCTAGATGTCGAACCCAGCGTGTCGTCATTGGGGTTGCTCGTGGGGGGACTGAACACGTGACCTTGGCGTGCCGCAGGGCTCGATCTGGGACCTCTTTTTTTCCTCTATATGTAAATGAATACCGCAACACATCAAATCTCTAAATGCCTTATGTATGCAGATGAACTAAAAATTTAACCGACCATAAAAAACCTTAAGAGAGTGCGTCGCCTAAAAAAAGTTTGGACAGGCTTGCTATGTGGTCCCACACATGGAAACTATTTTTAAATGCCCCCAAAGGGGAAGTTTTCTTTTTTTTTTTTACTAACAAAAAAAGCACGTCTTTCCTTTCGCTTACGCGATAGACAACATTGTGTAAACGGGGTTTCAGAGCATTCAAGATTCGGCGTCCATATGGAAAAGCGATTGTTTTCAGCAAGCACTTCGATACCCCTAGGCCTCAATTTGTTAGGCCTAATGGGAGAAATTTTTAAAAGTGTTCGCAAAAATCGACCAATCAATTTTATATGCGCATTGTCGGGCCCCCAAGGGGAGTACGCGAGTACAATAGGAACCCCCACCATATAACAAAAATTGAAGCGATTAAAAGGGGCCCAAAAAAAGATCTTTAAACTTCAATGTGCTCAATCAATATTCAGTACCACAAAAAGACGATATTAAACACTGTTCAACCACCAAATTTAATGACCCCTTTGAAACAGGAGGACTTTCATTGACGGGTTTATTCTTATTCAAAATTTTCCCGGGTAGCAAAATTTCTTTTTCTACAACATTTTAATTTTCTCGACCCACACGTTTAACAGAAATCAACATTTTTTTAAAACCCGAAAAAAAGCGGGATGACGAACACAGATAGATGTGTTCCCTTTACAAGCTTCTTTAAAGAATTGTCCCCCCAAAAACAAAACCCTTGTTTTAATTTAATAGCTTAAAAAATTTTCAAAATAAATTTCTTAAATCCAATTGTCATAATTTCGCAATAATGTATTTAAAAAAAAAGTGTAACACATCACACGAAACAAAACACACGCACACGCACAAGCACTGCCCTTTGGGTCGGAGGTAGACGTTTTCTTTCCGCTCCCGCTCTCTGGCTATTTTTGTCCTATAGCATTGCAGGCATTGGGGGCCCCGCATTCCAACCAAAATTTGGGTTTTTTTTGATTGTGTTTTGGGCGATTTTTTGTCGTTATCTACGGATTTCTTTTTTTTAAAAATTTATTTTGTTCGTTTTTTCTCCTCTTTCGTTTGGTGAGGTTTATTCCCGAATTTTTTAATTTTTAAGCAAGTTTTGGCTTGTATATTTTTTGCATTTTCTAGGTTTTTCTTTCGGTGAAGGCCTTTCTATAGGCTTCACCTGAAAGTCCTTCTTTGTTTTGTTGCATAGAGTGAACCTCGCACGCATTTAGTTATTTTCGTTTGAATTTTTTTAAATTTTAAACCCTTTTTGGACTCTGCCATTTTTTCTCAATTGAGAAAATTTTTATTTTTGATTTTTCGTTCTTTTTTGTTCAGCTTTCGCCTGGGCCTCGGGCCAGGTGCAACTGGTTGTTGCCTTGTAGGCGTGGTAATTTTTTTTTAATTCAAGATACTTTTAGGTTTTTGGGTGGCCATGAGTCAATCAAAGGGCCCCAAGATTTTATAAGGAAGACCCCGTCCCCCGCCTAAAACTGGGACGGTAAAAAGATTTAAAATCAGCCTAAACCCAGGGCTCAAACAGGTGGTGATGTGCCCTTGATCGCAAAAGGGGACCCCAACCCTGAGATTTCAAAAGGACTGCCCTCAGGCCTTCTCTGGCGGCATCACTGCCACGTTTTAAAAAAAATGCCCCGCTGCCTGACTGAATCGCAAACAGTCTGCAACCCTTCTTCCGTTTTTTCCGGCCCAACAGGTCGCTATTGCGTCCAGGTAGCGCCAGCCCTGTTTAGGCTCATCAACAGTTGCTGTGGTGGGGTTCCCAGCGCAGCAAACTTTTTTGCCCCCGACACCCAAACCCCCACATTTCCAGTGGTGTCACAAACCCCCAACCACCAAGGTCTACCTACCCCCACCCACCATGGTTTTCACCGGCTTTTGTTCCCGAGGCCCATACCCCCAACGTTAAAAGCCCACCATGGCCAGGGTGTGTGTCGGGCGCGGGTACACGGCCCCCGGATCGGCCCGATCAACCCTCCACTGGTCGGCAGCCAAAGAAGGACCAGGCCATACTGTTTCCTTCAATAGAGAATGTCACCATCCACAGTACATGCGGTCTTGGCCGATGTCATCGGGGCAAAAAAAATCCCTTGCCTCCCGGATTCCCAGGCCGCGTGTGCTTCTATCTGAAAAAATAAGCCTTGGTGGACACCCTTTATGCTTGGACCCTGAAGGGGTACAAGCAAGGGCCAGTTTTTATCGGCGCGCAGGCTTTCACTCCCGCCGAGCGCCTGGTACTGTCCAAGCCCCCCCCATATCCCCACCGAGCCATGAGGCCAGTTGGCCAAACTGGTTCGAATCGTGTCCCCCAAAGGGTACATCCCGTTGGTGTGAGGGGGTTGACATTGGCCACGTTACAGTTTTCGCCGTCAGATTTTTGTCGTCAAGGCTGAAAAAAATAACCTACAGACTCTGTTTGTAGACTTTGATTTGGAGCGCAATCACGTTTCCTCAGCTTTTTAGACATTAATGCTTCAATTAAACGACTGGACCATTTCCAGGGGGTTGCCAGTCACAGTAAACAAAGCCCCCTCGGCGGTGGGGCTGCACCCCCTACGGCTGGCGGGAAAAGAGGAAGGACATCGTTGGGAATGGGGATCCATTGCTCCACCTCGGCCCCGGGTGGGGGGTGAGCCTTCAGCCACTGTGGGCCCCGGCCCCTCTTCTGCAAAAGGCTCTCGCTACCCAAAGGAAGGACTGCGGCGACACTCCCTCTCCCATATCCCGCTAACCCCAGGGAGGGAGATGGTTTCACTCCAGGACGAACGCGGAAGCCACCCCAGTGAGTCCCCCCCTAAGGAAGCGTCAAAAGAAAACGAGGGGCAACACAAGGTGAGGTGACCATGCCCCCCGGCCGCCCTAGAGCTTCTAACGCGAGGAGCCAAACAACGCGCTGTCAAACCCGCGCATTCCTGCAGTTCTTTGCGGACGTTAAGGGGGCGATCGCCCCTTAAGGTTGCTCATCGCTTCACCCAAGACATCGAGGACTATCCAGATGCTGGTGTTGATCAAAACCGGGGTTAGGGAAAATGCGAGATAAGGGCCAGGGTTTTTAACGCCTTCGGGGACCCTGCTAAGGCACAAAATTCTTCTTAGGCCGGGGCTACGGTTTCTTTCTCCCGGGCAAACTCGCAAGAGAGCCTCGGGTCCAAGGGGTGGAGTGATGCCAAACAACATGGGGGGAGGCAACAAAACTTAACCCTAAACACAAAGAGCGTCCGAGCGACTTTTAAATGGAGTCGCTGTCTAGTTTCCCCGATCGCCATTTCCCGACGTCGTCCTCTTTCGGAGACAAACCGTTCAGCACCACTTCCCTTTCTTATATCCAAAAAATCATTCTATTTCAACCCACCAATTCAAATGTGTACGGGGACCATGATTGGACTTCGCAAGTCGTCCCCCATGGTGTTTGTGCACACAACATTCTCTACCCCCGCTACCTAAGAATTCTCTTGGGTTCCCGCCACAAAACGGGGCCCTTTAGTCGTTTCTATTTATTTGCCTCACGACCACACTTGGCTTTGAAAAGTTTTAGGGCTCCCCGAGCGAACACCAGAGTGCGTGGGGCTGCGGGAGCCGATGCCCAGATCCTTTTTTGGGGGGGATTTCAAAGCCGTTGAATCCCAATATCGCAGGGCCCGGGGGCACGAGAGGGATCCGCGCCTTGTCGTTGTCCGAACACTGTCCGGCCGCAGAATTTTCCGATTGTGGCGGGAGTATCACCCATTGACCCCGGGTTTTTCCTTTTTAGGGAAGCCCCCTTTTTAAACGCTTCCCTCGATGGGTTTTACGTTCTCCCCAAGTCACGACAACGGTGAAAGGAGTCCGGGTTTTGCCCTCGTTCTCTGTCACCTGGCCTATTACCCCATGTCACGCAAACGCCCAAGTTTGCCTCTCCCCATTGGCGTCCGATAAAAACCCCTTCTCGAGGACCCGACAAAGGGGATTGCATGCGAAGCTCTTTTTCGTTCGAGGCTCGGGGCGCCACCTCTATGCCACCCTACACCCGGTGGGGAAAACTCTCAAACAGGGGATTGGACCACGACTACCGTTTGTTCGAACGCAGGAAAAACAACACGAGACTTTCGCCGTCTGGGCGACGAGTCGATCAAACGTGTCCCGGGCCCCCGCTTGCCGGAAAAAACCAGGCTGACCTAGCTCGCGCCAACGAGCAGGTGCCGAAACATACACTCGTAGAAGGAAGAGTGTTTACAAAATCCCGTTACGACAGCTACTTTCCCCTGACTCCTGCAGCTCCCAATTGGGGCGGGACATGGCACCGATGTTTAACCTTTGAAACAACTTCGCTTTGAGGGTGTTGGTTCCGCGGCATGTCCTCTGCACAGCCGCACGGCACATTTTCAGGCGCTTCAGTGCCGTGCCCGTGGTCTCGAGGAGGACTCACCCTTTTACGAGTCTCTGCCGGCGCTCTCTCATCTTCAGCGAGAGAACCCTTTACCCCCCTTTTACCCACAAGAACTCTCGGAGGCGCTGGGGTCCCTGAACAAGGGTAAGGCCCCGCATAGACGGTCTCACTCCGGAGTTCTTTCTCTTCTTTTGGGGGTGAGCTGCGGACCCGTTAGGGGAAATGCTGGAAACTCCGGAGTTAGGGGTTTCCCCCCAAAGTTTGGTCAAAATCCGTCCTGACCCCCCTGCCCAAAACAGGAGACAGGATGGAGATTAAAACTGGCGTCCCCCTCCCTCCTCACCGTGGACTAAAAATACTAGCCCGCGCCCTCCCACACGCCTGAGCGAGGTGGTTTGGTTTGTTTGGGCACCCTGACAGGGTACTTATCCCCGGCGGCCATCTTCGTAGTCTTCACCTGCATCGAGACGTCCTGGGGTACGCCAAAGCAGAGGGTGTGCCCCTGGGCCTCCCGTTCTCGACCAGCAAGGACGTCGACGGGTAACCCGACTATTATTCCACCTTCTTCGTGCCTTTGGTTCGGGAGTCTTTCCCCGTCTACCCTGCGAACGTCTACCCCGGTGCCACGTGCCATGTCGGGTGGGGTGTAGCCTGACGGACCCTTTGCTTTTTGGGCGGGCATACGACAGGGGTGTCCGCTGTCGGGGCTACTTTCTCTTGGCCCCCCGAGCCGTTTCTCGACTTGCAGGTCGAGGGTGGTTTGGGTTCCTCTGCCGGGCCAAACCCGGAGGAAGGGTGGTCTCTCCGGATAGCAGAGACTTCACTGCCTTATCGCAGAAACCGGGACTTCGACCGCCTCCAAATGTGTACGGCGTTTACTCCGCACGTTGGGGCCCAGCTTAATGCCGTTAAGTCCCGGGCCTGTGGGCAGGCGCTAGGTTTTGGGCCCTCAGGACACGCCACTCGATTTCGCTTGGCGAGCGAAGGCACCAAGATTCTGGCGTCGTGATGGGGAACACCCTCCCTGGTGGCCCGGGGGCCCAGAGGATTTTTGAGAAGTTTTTTGCAGCAATACTCAGGTGGGGGTTTTAGGGCGCTGCCAGTCGCTTCGTGGCCCCGCCCTGTTCAAACCAGTTCCGGCCCCTAGGGTTTTGGTACACTTTCCAAATCGTGCCCCCCCCTCCCGGGTTTGTCAACCGGAGGGGAGGGGGAAAAAAAAACCCAACTTTTTATGGGCGGGGGAGGGGGCATTGGATCGTCTACGAGACCCCGTGTGCCCGTCAAAACCCGGGGGGCTCGGACTGGTTTTACCTTGCGTCCCAAGGGACCATGTTTTCCCGGGTGCTTTTTCCTACCCATTTCTGCCAGCCGGTGACCATCCCTTCACGCCCTGACCCCGGGACTTCCTCGGAAAGTTCCCACTCTGGGCTTGGTGGCGGTCGTTTTATCCGCAAAAGGTGGGCCTGCAGCCCGGGGCACGTCCGAGTTTCCCCCCGCACGGTTCTGGTGGCTTGGTACTCCCTGCAACCAAACCGAGAAATTTCCACCCCTTTTTGGGGTCTCCGTGACGTTCCACTCACTCTACTTCCCTAATCCCACAGCCACCCCTCCCTTCATCCCTTTCCCGGTCTTTACTGGGATGTAAGACGTTTGGGGGACATGTGTCGGTGACGGGGGTGGTTTGGGGGTGGATCCCTTTCAGGGTTTTTACGAACGCCCCGTCGCACCGCGAAGCCCTGAGAATCAAAAGGAAACAGGATCCGAGCTTTCTGCAGCCTCCCCTTCCCTGGGGGCAGGGAGATTTCCCGGGCCTGACCCTGGCCACCCCCTCTTTTTTACCGCCCCCGCTTCCGGCAAGTGGGTCCCTCTGCTTCCGCTTTCCAACAGGCGGTCGATCCCGTTTGAATCATGGTCAAGGGGCTTGGGCATAGACGGTTCCGCAGAGGGCCAATGGCAATGACCGGGCAACTGGGAAAAGGCCCAACCCCTCACCATCCTTTGGGGCCATTCCGAGGGGTGTGGCGTTCAACAAAAAGTCTAGCTGACCCCCTATTCCTTTATCATGCAGGGTTGGCCGCCTCCCGCCTGTGCCCCTGGTGCCCTGGTCGAGGGGGCAGCTGGCACAGTGTGGTCCTGTCGGCAGGGAACACCCATGTGGCGTTGGGTGACTCCCTATAGGGGCACTAAGACGCCCTAGAGTCTCTGGGGATTTTTAGTCGGTTTTGGCCCCACAAATCACCTCTGTACCCAAATCGATCTTGCCAATTTTGTTCTGTTTGGCCAAAAGCACGTCTACAGGTCCTGGTCTGCTATTTCAAGGGTGGCAAGTGCCTGCTCCCTACGAAGTTGTCCTCAAGGCCCGTCTGAAGTCCCGACTCCTCAAGGGAAAATGCTTGGCACCTGGGGGGGGCAATAGCGGCTTTTAGGGAAAATGGTGCGAAAGAGAGGCGCTCTGCCCCATCCTTTAGGGGACCCTCTTTTCAGGCACTGAACCAGTAAGGCCTTCTGTTTTCATTTAGTGACCATAGGTTTGCACTCCCCAAAACCCCAACTTTTTATTGTTTTTTTTCTCCTTTGGTTTAAGTATCTCGAGGAAAGGAGAAACCCTCAGGCTCTTCCTCTTTCATTTTTATTTTTTGTTTCTCATTAATCTTCAAAATCAATTTTAGTTCCGTCACCTTTTTGTTCTTTCGGTTATCGTTATTGAGAAACTTATCCTTTTTTAATACGTTATCTCTCCCCCCGGCCCCCCTTTTTAAATAAATAAATAAAAAAATAAATAAATAAATAACTCCACGCCACGCACACGCCGGATAGACGTGTTTTGGAAGTCGCTCCGGAATCAGTGCATATAAACAGTTTCAGTTTTCCCATGGACGTTTTTTTCTTTTCATGTAAGCCAAATGAAAACAAAGCACAAAAATAGTGTTGTAAGTGTTTTTTTTCTGTGTTAGGAAGGAAGGAGGGAAAAAGAAATGATAACCCAAATGTAATACAACCAAGGAAATCGACTCACAAAATGAAAACACTATGGACAAAATGAAACGTACTCTCCAAATAAGAAAAAAGCTTAATTCTGTCACCCTAAGATTTAAGGGTTTGAGACTACTTGAAAGCAAGCTGACGAGGGAGGACTTCAAAAAATTATTGCTGATCCCGTCTGAGTGGGCAACGAATATGTGTTTATTTAAAAAAAAAGCATGGCCCAATCGCCCAACGGAAGATCAGGGAATTTAAAAAAGGGGGGTGTTTTTACAGCCCGGAAAATATTAGTTCATCAACTAAAGTTATTTTTTCCAATGTTTTACCGACATTCCCCCAACACCCCGCTCGAAAAGTTAAGTCTTATTGGTAAAAATTACAAGTCCGATAAAACCCTTAAAGTAAACAGCCATTGTGACGACTTTAAACACAATTCATTTCCCACGCATTGCGTACATTATTTTCAATACCCAGCCCAAGTCCCAACTCATTTAAATCACCCATGAGGAACAAAGTACATTTATATCTCGCAAGAGAAGACGCAAAATGCTATCGGTGCAATGGGAAATGGCCACATAGCGAGGAACCGTTCTAGTCTTTCAAAACCAAACACCCCTGCGAACCAGGGCTAACGCTAGCACAGGTTGGAGGGAACGGACTACAACCCAACAGTCAATCGTAAACAGACCCGGGGGGGAGCAAAAAAAAAGTGTCGAAAACAAGTCAAAACCAAAACAACAAGCCATGCAACCGATAAAAACAGACAGTCCTGAAAAAATAACAGACAAGCCGACCCCCCTTAAAATCCAAACGAAAGAATACTCCCGGGCCCGATGACGATAAAGTGAAAAAAAAGGCGCAGGACTCGCAGATACTATGCATTACTGATGACTCAGAAGAGAAAATGTAAAAACACTTCAGACGGCCGATGTCCCAACTATTTGAACATGACACTGGTGCCCAAGGGGGACACTCACACATTACCCAAAAGTCAGCTGACACATGAACGAATTCTTAAAGGAAAATTTAAAAGGAAAAACCCAAAACAAAACATACCGAAACAGTCGCAAAAACACTGTAATTAGAGCCCTTATAATTGCTAAACGTTCTAAAAAAAAAAAAAAATTTTCAAGTGGGCAATGCTATCCCTTTTAAAAAGTCTTAAATGGGGACTCGCAAAGATAAAGAAAAAAACGCATAATGATATAACAACATTAAACGGCAAGGTTTTTGCAATGCACCAAAAAATTCGCACTTGAAATACTTAACACGCCTCAAGTCCGATTTTTATTTCAAAGGAAACTAACCCGAAGGATTTCCAAAATCCCTTTGCCTTGCAACTTTTTTTGCTTCTCATCAACCCTCCCATTTTAAAACTGTTTGGCAAACATAGCTCTAAGAAAAAAATACAAACATCACCCTTATCAGCCATACAATACTTGTCCCAGGATATCTACAAACAGCCAACCTAAAATTTTTGCGGGGCAAATTGATTTTTATAAAAAGTATACTGCCGCACGACACAAAAATAGAAAATTTCATCCTAAATCAATTCAAAAAAAATTGTCGAAAACAAAAGGGAAAAAATTGTAATAAAAGGGGGAGATTGGAATCTCACAAATACATTAAGGAAGATTTAATCACACAGAGGCGTTACAATGAGGGTAAAAAACTAAAACATTTTTTAAACCAGTACTGGCTTTTTTTCGCGTGGCGTGAGTTAACCCCAAAAACGCAATACACCTTCACAATCACTCAGGCACAATGTCAAGATGGGCAGAAAATAACCAAGAAATAAAATTCCAAAAATAATCAGTACAAAAAACACCTCTTTTTCTGATACCCCGCATTAAAAAATTAAATACGGACCCGCCCAAAACCACACGGTTCGCCATATTGGAAATTTAACAATAGCCCGCTCGAAAAAACCTGACTAATAGAAAATAAAAAAACTTTTAAAATCATTTATAACGAAATAGACATACGTTCCCATGCAACCGTGCATGGGACTCACTGAAGAGTGAAATAAAAACACACACAAAACCTTCATTGGGGCCTTTTCAAAATCACATCAAGATGTCCTACACCAATCTAAACAACAAGTTAAAAGCTTACAGTCCCCAAAAAAAAGTTGTCGCCTCAAGAAAAAAAAAAACTCAAAAAACTTCCATCAGAAATTAGAAAAACATCTTGTCACGAGCTGAAGGTTTAAAAGTTAGAAAAAAGTGCGCTTTTTTTAAGAAGGTAACCAATTCAATACTTTTCTACAACTCGAAAAGGAGAGAGGCCCCGCACAAACACTCTCTCAAATTCGAATAAAGGGTATATTGAAACAAAAACACATACAAATTGTAAAAACAAAAAAAGAACATTTTTAAAAATTTTTTCAAAGATGAAACAGTCAACCTAAACTATTCCCTGAAAAATTTTTTTGCGCTGCCTCCCTGTCAGACTTTACGTGAAAGGTGACGCAGAGAAAAAGAGCAAGAACTAACGATGCATTCTTAATTAAACCGCGGAAGTCCCCCGGGCAGACGGCTTAACAGCGAGTTTTACAAAGTGTTTTGGCCAAGCATTAAAACATATTTTTTAAGAACCGTTTTTTTAAATTTATCAAAAATGCACATTGCCGCCTCAATGCAAAAGTCTGTATTAAAATTTTTCCCAAGCCGGAGACCGCCTTGAGCTATCCCCCTGGCGCCCCATATCTTATAACACGATTACAAAAAATTAGGAAAAGCTTTAGCAAAAAACCCCCTAAGAAAAAATTATAAACACATAGTTCAGAAGTCAAACTTTTTGCATTTCCCGAAAGAAGGGTTCAAGACAACCTACACTTTGTTTGAGACATACTCTACAAAACAAACTTGACAAACAAACTAGCCATTATTCATTAGATCAACAGGCGCGTTTTTACAACATACGACATGAGTACTTGTTTCACACATAAATGCTTTGGCTTTGGACAATTTTTTATCAAAATTAATAAAAAATTGTATAATGGTGCAAGAAGCCTACTTCGAATAGGCCCTACTTTACGCACCCATCCATCACCTGACGGGTATAAGACAAGGCGACCCTTTTTCAGCATTTGGTTTTTAATTTCTTTCGAACCTTTTCCAATATTTTTGAACATCCTACGGGGTGGGTTTTTAAAAATCACGCCCCCCTTTGAACCGCCCCAAACGACACACCGAGCCCTTAGAGGTCACCCTCAGTGCTTACCGGGTTGGGAAATTTTCATAAATAAAGAAGATGGGTTCAAAATATGATTGACATGGTTACAAGTACGGATGCATATCAGGCGCCAAATTAAATAAAAAAAATCAAAGGGACTTTGGGGTTGGAGGCGGAGAGGTAGAAACCGATTCCCCAAAGGGCTTACATGGTCATCCAGGGCATGAAGAACTTAGGGGGCTCTTAGGGAAAAACGCCACACTATGAAGAACAAAACTGGAAATATTACGCGGAAAGTAGAAAAAATGCTTTCGAACTATAAAATAGGTACCATGTTCGTCAATAAAGGGAGAAAAGTGATAGTGAACCACTAGCGCATTTAAAACTCATACATTCCTATCAGTAAAAACAGACCCAAAACGTTTTCGGACAGAGTCAAAAAAAATTTTGTTAATTTATTGGGGGGGCTGTCACTGGCTACACCAAATTAAGTATATGCAAGCAATCAAATAGGGGTTTAGGGTTGTAAATATACAGCTTTAAACATAAAAGCGCATAAAAATTACGTATTTTCAAATGTGATTTGCGGCAAAATGAAACTTCACTTAAAGGTGATAAAATCCACCTTTTAAATCATATGACAACAGGTATCCGTCGCAGCATCCTCCTCTCACACTAAAGAAGAAAAACTTTCCAAAGTCCCACCTTTCACCAATCATTCTAAATCGTGGTTGAAATGAATTTTCTCCCGAAAACGAAGCCCAACTCATACCCAAACACTCAAAAACTACCACCCCGGGGGAACGTGCTCATGCCCGAAATCGTTTTTGCCCCAATGGAAACCGCTAAAGTACCTTCCCCGGAGATTTCTTTAATGCGACGGTGTGTGGAGGCCTTTGAGAGTTTCACTTTTTCCCCAATATCAGCTCTTACGAAGACGTCTGTGTTTTAAAAATACAAAAAATACAAAAAATCCACAAAGATACTTTCCCAAACCTATCAAATTCCATTTCAACACTCCCAACAGGATCTATACAAAAGCCTCCTGACAAATAAACGAAACCTTCCCCCAAAAAACAATAGAAAAAATTTTTCAAAAAAAGCCGGCAAGACTGATGCACACACCGACCCAAACTGGGAATGTGTGTGGGGGCGACGCTCAGTAAATTGGAAATCACTTCAAAACCCCACTGATATCAAAGATAGCGACATGTTGGCGTCTTCTCCCCGATAGACTGCTAACACAGAACGCAGCACAAAAAGGAAAAAAAGAGACTCTCCCCCGTGTCCTTTTTGTGATGAAAACGGATCAGTTTCATCCATATACGAGTGCCAATCTTTTCCCAGCTGGCAACTCGTTACCTGTTGATTAGCGAATTAAAGTAAAAATGGTACCACGTGTCCTCTCGGTGTCTCTTTCCAACGACGTCAAAAACCAGCCTGAATCCCTAGCGAACTATTTAAACGGGGCGAAGCGGCGTTTCCATTTGACTTGCCGGGAAAAATTTGTCACCGTTTTTTTTTTTTTTTTTTTTTTTTTTTTTTTTTTTTTGTATGTCCGCCCTAACGTTCGAAAAGGAGGCTCGGCCCAGTTTAAATTTTGACCCTCCCAAGCTTTTTTCTCATTTAATCCATTAGTTTTGTGGCAAAATCGTTCAAAAAATTAAAAAGTTACATTTAAAATTAAACGAAAGTTTTTTTTTCAAAATAACCGGGGACAAAAATTTAGATAGCCAAATCATTTAGAATGCCGTTTCCCGGCACGAATATGTTAATTTTAGTTTGTCGATAAATAGTGTAGATGGAAATTACATTATAACAAAAGTAACGTTGCCATGGCAACGAAAAGAGCGCGAAATTTCTAACCTGCCACCTAGAAGAATCAAAATACTTTCGAGGGAAACAGTCTATTATTTGTCACCAAAGGTTTAAATATTTTTTCCCAAGAGTCAAGGTCCTCTAGATGGCGGGGATTTTATCCACAAAATAAAGATTTTCATACGGGTTTACCCAAATCCTTGGAATAAAAATAATATCGGAAAAATGGCCCGTGGACAGCGAACGTCGCAAATTTTAAAAATTAAAAAAATGGGCTTTTGGGTCTAGCTATAGCACGTGCTCGCTTTCAACGCGTCCCAACTGAGCGTTTCTAGTTTAAAAACACTAACCATAGCAACAATCTATCGACTACAATATTACTACCCCAGTTGACGGACAACCCCAAACCCGATTTCCCCAATCTCTCGTTTGGAACTGAAAAAAAAAAGAATTCTTTCCGAATTGCATATAATATTGGAAGAAACACTATACAAGTTTTTTGAAATTTTTTGGGATATGAGGAAGTGTTTGTGTATAGTCAACAACTGTACACTGTCCCTGAACCCATTACTACAATAGTCTCTGCAATCATATTCCACCCCCCCCACTTCCACCTTAAAAAGGGGGGGGGGGTACAACACAGAAGAAAAGAAGTTAAAGAAGAACAAGAAACTGAACAAATAGAACTATAAAAATCCAAAATGTGTTATTTAATTATTAATTTTTATTTAAAAATGTGATCTATATCAACGTTTCACAACAAGAACAAAGAAAGACATGATTATTTAACAGTTTAATTTTAACCTTTTGTTTTTGGTTAATTGTTTATTTGTTTTCCCTGTACATGATTGTGTATTTTTGCAACTTGACATAGATGTATTTGTACCATTTGATGTAAAACACACACACACGCACACGCACACGCACACGCAGACGCACACGCACACGATTACGTTACGATCACGCACAAAGACAAACACACATACAAACAAACACATCTAAAGCTTGTCTAGATAAGTAAGTAGTTTTTATCTGTGTTTCTGGCAAAAGCTATAACTGTTAATTTTACATGTATATGTTTGTTTAGTGTCCTATATATTAAATTTGCGCTAGTGGAATGTATGTTCTGTTGCAAATAAAGGCTTAATAATAATATCCCTGCTCATAAATTTTGGTTTGAAGGATGATTTTTGTTTCTATTACTTGGAAAAATTTTGTCGTTAATATCTTGCACTTTCTTTCACCTATTCGTACCGGCGGAAAAAAAAAACGTAAGTGCAAGATATTAACGAGACAAATTTTTCAAGTATGTCAGTTTGTACACAAGAGTGTGTGTTACAAATTAAAAAAATCTGCTTTTCAACCAAAAAATTACTAGCAGGAACAGTTATGTCCGGGATAAACGTGAAATAATTTTTTCTGTAATCGTCTATACTGGTCGTACTGCTCATCCAAAATATAAATAACTAGTAGTTTTGGCAATGTCATAATATGATCAAATTATTGAACTATTTCCGGTGTTTTGATAAATTAAAGATTTAGGACAATTTTAAATATTAATTAGGTCGATTTATTTGCCGTAGTTCTACAAACATAAAATATATATTTATTTATTTATAATGAATATATTTTCGTTTTCTTCCATCTGCGTCAAGTATGTGAAATTTGCACTACGAAACGGCAAGTGCGAAGACATATTATAGATACGTGACAGCATTATCGACAGCGGATGATTTTTGCATATTGCAATGAAATTAATTATTTTATAAACATGTTTGAAATGAATTTAAAAATTATGTCGATTGAATGCAATAATCAAAGTATTATTTTGGAAACCCTACGTGGCGTATTCGGTATCGGAATGATATAATATTAATATTATCAAATAATAAGTTTAATAGGATGAGCGTAACGAGCAAAGCGAAGATTCCATTACACTACACTGGAGAAAAAAATCCGGAATATTTTTTCATTCTGTTTGTATTTTTGTCTGTTTGTTAACACGATTCCGGCTAAACCTATACTCCAATTGCGATGAAATTTTCTGAAGGCCTTCGAAATCTCTGAACGTAGAACAGTCACTCAACGGTAGAACTGCCACGTTTTAGGGCGCAATCAAAAATTATTTCTCAATCAAATCACAATTATACGATTTTTTTTCGATTTAAAAAAAAATTATTCGACTTGAAACACCTACTTGCTTTATCCGATTGTAATGATTTTTGCACAGAATCTTAATTTTATGAATTTCTATATTCTTGCGAAATTTGAGAGCAATCGACAAAATTATTTCTTATGAAAATCGCAATTTTACGATTTATTAAAATTTATAAACATTCTTTGACTTACAACACAAAAATGCTTAATCCGATTATAATGATTTTTTCACAGAACCTTTATTTCATGAATTTATATATTGGTGTGAAATTTGAGTGCAATCGAAAAATACCTTTTCATAAAAATCGCAATTTTACGCTTTAAAAAAAAACAAAGAACATAGGCCTACGCTCATCCAACAACGCGCCTGAAAAAGCGTTTGCGAAGCTTCCTAGTACTAAAATGATATACATTGAATGTAAGAGCGTCAATATTCCTCACATCGACGAAGAAGAGCGAGAATGATTTACGTAACATGATTAAATTGACAATTAAATTATTCCTTTAAACATCCATCATCTAATGTGTTATATACTCGCATTAGATTCCCGTCGGTTGTGTGCTTATGGGCCATAGGCGGGCCGCCTACTGTTCGCCACCTGTCGGTTGTGTGCTTATGGGCCATAGGAGGGCCGCCAACTGTTCGCCGCCTGTCGGTTGTGTGCTTATGGGCCATAGGCGGCCCATCAACGCAAAACTTTGCCATCACTTTGCCGCTGATGGCCCATAAGCGCACACATTTTCTGTGCTACTTGGGTGGGAGCCTGGTGCAGAGTCAGCTTTTAGTTTGTTTATATGACTTATTATTTCTTCTTCAGTATTAATAAGAGACGTTAAGCAATATCCAATCAATCTTCTTCAGTAGTGGGACTAAGAATTATCGAGTTTCTTTTCTAGTTGGCTGCTGAAAGTATTTTGATTAATTCGGTCATTATTTTGGCTGAGTGGTTAGTTCACTTTGAATTTTTTCTGCCATATCTTTCCCTAATATATTGCTAAAATAGCTGAGAAATGTTTCAGCTACTAGCAGGGGGTCGTCACTGGTATTTGTTGTTTTGTTATTTATTTGTTTGTTTGTTTATTTATTTATCCATAACAGAACAAAGTTCCAGAGATACATGGATTTGATTTTTGAAATTTTGAAATTTTTCTTTACCTGTTGCTTCGTTGATGACTCCCCACACCTTCTGAACATGCTATTAGCATCAAACATTTTATTCCTGAAGTAATCATTTTTTTCTAGTTTAATACATTTTGTAAGTTGATATCTATAATTTTGGTAGCTTGCTTTTAGTAAAAGGTTTTCCGGATATTTTAAGATATTTTTGCTTAACAAATCTCTTTGTCTGATTGATTTGATAAGTCCTAGTGTTATCCATGGTTTAACCCTCTTGTTTGTATAACTTATTTTAATATGTTTTATTTTAATATGTGTTATTTCTGTATTTTGGTTTATGTGCTTTTGTTTATGCCGATAAAGTTATTAGCGGCAACTGTGACACTACGGCTTCTTGCTCAGTGGAGAAAGTGGCGTGGTACTTCCGTAGTTGTACAGCTGTTAAGCGCCACGTAATTCCTAAAAACTGGTTACCAACTTGTACTAGTATCAAAAGTGGAATGACGAAGGACTAATAATGATACTAGAACACAAGATGTAAAGATCGGAAAGATTTATTGTCGGATAAGTGCCGACGTTCCGTAGGATGCATAACCACAAACAATAATAATAACATAAAATACAATAATACCCAGCAGAGTACACAATTAGCATAACATAATTCAAGGCCTGCCTCTCTAATGAGACTAAGGTTCGGCCACCACTGCACTTACCGGAAAATAAGCGTGGGGGTCAGGTTCTAGCCTGACGCGGCTAAGTGCAAGTGGTCTCCGACACCTTCGGCCATCTTGACCAAATTAACAACATTTATGTCACCGAGTAGAAATATCACAGGAGAATATAGGTAGGGCCTTTATAGGCTTAGGCCTAGACAACCTAAGTCTTCAGGTTAAAACATAGGATATACCTGGGTTACACGTACCCAACATAAGATTGTCCGAGTGAAAATAATTATACAATTTCTATTACAAGTTACACAAAATCTATCATCGATAAGCGACAAATGCCTTGTAGGCTAGGTACGCATGTCACACTATAAGAGACCTGCTACAAACATGACAAAGGTAATTATGTTTGCTAGGCCTGTGACGTACCATTAAATCAATAGGCCATAGGGAACCTTAGTTTTGAAGGCGGGAAGGAAATTGGTTCTCTCTGGTCTCAACGCCCATAAGAATTAGCATGGTACGAAAATTAAAACTCGACGTATCTTTTGACTCGCGCAAAAGAACTCAAAACCAAAAACCAAGATGCATCATTCTGTGACGACGATGATGGCATTCTACTTTGCTCGATGACGCTTCCTAAATTCAACCTATTATGAGTTAAATGGACCCATGTTTGCGCGCTGTCGCAAATGTACTCTGACTGAGCGGCAACCTAAGCGAGACGCAGCCACGTTGTGTGCAGCTGTGGCATCCTCGCATACCACGCGCCTGTCCATGGTTGCTAAATGTACTTTGCGTTCAAGATTTTGTTGGCACATTAAAGGATATTTTATTAGCAATGCATAATCTAGTACAACCCAGTGACCTCACAGTAGCCACAAAGCAAGTCGGATTCCAAATGTTATGCTGATACCAAGGACAAAATGTTTTTACGTGCTTTTTCATGAGCAGTTAGGAAGGTTTGGCACCAGTGTAAATGTAGAGTTCACTTCAACTCAACACAAATGTCATTAATATTTGTGACAGAGCAGAGTTATGTATATCCACGCAAAGAGGAAAGATTATACTTTCTAACATAGCATCCATAGCATCCGATCTGCCCTAGCAAACCAGCTGAAACTCAAAGGTTTGGAAGTATATGAAGAAGTCGCGTGCTTGGGAGCTAATGACAGTAGCCGTCGGGTGGATATAATTGCCATTAACCGAATAACTAGCCACGGCTATATCATTGACCCTACCATAAGATTTGAAGGAGATACTGGACATGCGGAGAAGGTGGATCGAGAAAAGAAAGACATCTACGAGGTACCGTTCCATATTTTCTCAACAAATATGATATAAAGGAAATTGAGGTGATCGGGCTCTTAATAGGAGCAAGAGGAACGATACCGGATTTTTTTGTCAAATTTTGCAAACGTTTTAGACTTAATGCGAGTTTTATTTATGACTTGGTGCTCCTTGCTTTAAAGGGATCGATTTTGATTTTTAGAAATCATCTATATGGCCAAAGCAAGAAGTAACAAGTATAAATCAGTATTTGTTATTTTTATACTTCACAAATCATACTTCTCACTTCATTTTTCATTTTATTCTATTTTTTCATAATCTGTAACTTATTTTACTTATTGTTAAACGTAATTTGTATAAATTTAAATTAATTTCTTTTTGTTATTCTGTGTCTTCAGGCAAACTTAATGTAAAGGCAGAGTATTGTTTAATAAATAAAGTTGTACTACTATAATTCCGGTCCGTGGTAGGGTTCTCGCGCTATCGCTTACGAAACATTTAGCACGGGTTAATCGCCTATACCTCGCTGACGGGAGAGAACCGGACAACGCCCACTAAGGTTCCCTATATGGACCAACGTAACTTTCCGTTACTTCAAAAACTAATAATCGATAAGCGACAAATACCTCGTAGGCTAGGTACGCATGTCACACTATAAGAGACCGGCTACAAACATGACAAAGGTAATTAAGTTTGCTAGGCCTGTGACGTACCATTAAATCAATAGGCCATATGGGCTCTCCGGAATATAGGCCTACTGAAGGTAGGCACCAAAAAAATTATGGTTCAAGCGTTCTTCTAATAGTCAAGTCCTGGACTACTAGGAAAATAAATGCCGGGTGGGACTATATATAAAGCCAAAGCACTAATCAAAAAGTCCAACGTAAGACTAGCCGACTAGAAATAGGCTAGGCCTACTCTCAAGCTACTAGTAAATCTGAAGCCTGGCTCTATAATCTAGTTTATCAAATTCTAGTTTGGGCCTAAAGGGGTTCTTTCAGATAACTAGTTCATGGGCCAACTGTAGGGCCTAGGCCTAGTGGGGACTGTAGCAAGATGTTCAACAAGGGAAACGTCAAAGCTGGTGATGTGGGCTAAAACACCCAGGGACACAAATACCACGAGTAGGTGTGAAATCCACAGCTTCCATCCTTTGAACCTAGGAACATGTCACGAAATCTTGATTCTCTTCTCCTACCCTAGCAGGCGTTAGAAGACTAGAATCTTGGGCAAAGTCGCCGTGTGTCTTCCCCTGAGATATCCAACATGGCCCGGAACAAAGGTGAATCCTACTTCCGTGTAAGTTCTGGTCCGTACTACGACCTAAAGAAATCAAAAGAATATCCCACAACACCATTACAATCCGTCTATGGAGTGTGACCATGCCAATGCATGTCCTAGCAAAGTTAGGATTGCAAAGCTATATTCAGATAAAAACTTACCCCAACAGGGGACTAGACGTGCAAAAACTCCCACATCACCACACGAGGCGTCGAACCAAAGCCTTTCTCATAGAAAGATGACTGTATTCGATGAGAATCTGGCTGGAAAGAACTTCAGTTCTCAACCGGAACAGCTGAACGCCCCTTGACATCCCACCGCCGTAGCAGGGCTCACCGCCTACCATCTGCGTCGCGAGACAGGTGTGCCAACCAACACTTTCCCGCGGAATAGGAGCCAATTCAAATGGGTGTACAGAGCAAATAGTCAGATCGGAGCAGTATGCTGTGAGTAGTTCTGGCAAACTACGCGCAACAGTATTAGTGATACCTAGAACCTTAATAGATGCCAGTCTATTAATTTTCTAGGTGTCACACCGACACGATTTTCGCTTAAAACAGATTCCCGCGTTTCTCTGCAGAGACCTTTTTCCAGATTTGAGTAATTAATGATTTTCGTATTGTTTTTTCTACCCTTGTTTTGGTTTAGGTATTTTGTTATCTAGCCCTATAATTACCGGATAGTGATCAGATATGCTGGTATATATTATTTTAGTGAGAAATTAAGAGACTTGGCGGGATTTTAGAAATATTTGGTCGATGCATGAATGGGATTGTTAATTAACTCGTGTACTTTGTTTTATCATAGGTATGAAACCATTTGTGTTTAATCTCAATCTTAATACAATTTGCTTGTGTTTATTTCTTCTACCTTTCATATTCGCAAGTGGTCACAATCCCTATTTTTTATAAGTACGTATTGATATTCCATCAAATCTTGTTATTTTATTACTGAAGTGGTGAGTCGCGTAACTGTCAATGTTAAATAGATTTATGTTTGTGTCTAGGAGTTGCGTTTGGAAAACCATTATGTTTGGGTTGTGAGGAGTTGTTGGCTTTGTGATGGACTCTTTTCTTTTGATCCCGCTTGGCTTGGTAGAGCGGTAAGGTCACTGGACTTGGTGATTCGAGCACGCTTCCCATCTACCTTCAGGACAACAATCTTCCCATCTTGCGTACAGCACTTATCTAGTCCAAACTTTGCCCGGGCAGGAGATCTTTTCTTTTCCCTGCGAGAGATTCTGTTACCGATATATGCATTGGTGCGTAATTCTTGAAATATCGCTTACTTTTCCAGATTTCGTCACTGGCTTGGTGAGTTGTGAATTTTATGATACCCACTTTGTCCTTGTTTCGGTTAACCGAGCGATTATTTCAAATAATTTTTAAAACTTGATAATTTATATCTCTTACAATTTGAATGATGAAATTAAAAAATACTGAGGTACCTCAATTGGTTTATGACCTTAATTTAAAATAATTTAAAAAAAATAATTTTGATTGGTTCTCTTCGAAACATTTCCCAGGTAAATCATTATTAAATCAACAATGAAAAGGATTAACAATGCCGTTAATAATAATAAAAATAAAATACATTTTTTTTACAAGGAGAATCTTTTAGTTAACATACACACAAAAATCAGATTATTTTAATGAAAACTATAGAAGTTATGATTTTCAAAGATGTCCCACCTTAAGAGAATATAACACATGTGAAAATAGGCAGTTGAATATTACGTTGACTTCCAGCAAATTGCTGTTTTCTCGGCCGTTAATCAACCGATTGGCATGAAATCTTCAGCAATACAATTGTGAAGGTTTTCTATAGAGCCCTCTAGTGCCAGATTTTGAGAAAATGTATACATTTATCTAGCATGAATTTTTTTAAATGGCAACAATTTTACAAAAAATACTGTTTCACGCGCTGTTTCATGGAACTTTAAAAAATACCCCCAGACTCTTATTGGATGAGCGAAGCGAAGACTTCAATTTCACTGACCCCCAAAAAATTTAGCTCGGGTGTTTTTTTTTTGTTTTTTTTTTTGTTTGTTTTTTTGTTTGTTTTTTTTGTCTGTTTGTTAACTCTCTCCCAGGCAAACGGCATATCCGATCTTGATGAAAATTTGACAGGACCTTCGAAATCTCTGAACTTAGAGGTGTATTGTTTTTAGGTACAATCGAAGAAATATTTCTCATGAATATCGTACTTTTACGATTTTTTTCGATTTTTTGTGCGATATTTTCGTGCCATTTGGGCCAATTCTGACCAAACGGGTGGGGCTACAACGTTCATGTTATACATGGACATTGAGGTTATGATGATGTAGTACATTTTTAAAGAAAAAGTTGAAAAAGTTAGCCAGAATCTATAGAAAAAAAGCTTTTAATATAAGTTTTTTGATTTTTTGTGCGATATTTTCGTGCCATTTGGTTTAATTCTGACCAAACGGGTGGGGCTACAACGTTCATATTATACATGGACATTAAGGTTATGGTGATGTAGCCTATTACCTTTTAAAAGAAAAAGTTGAAAAAGTTAGCCAGAATTCATAGAAATAAAGCTTTTAATATAAGTTTTTTACGGTAAATAATAAAAATTGACAATAAACAATAGAAACTTGACAACAATCACTACAATGCGTAGGCAACAAACAAAGCACTTGCAAAAGTAAAGATATCCCACGCAAACTAAAAACTTTAAAAAGCTCATCCATCAACGCGGCGGGACTTTAGCGTTTTCCTAGTTTTAGAAAACTTTACTCTATCGCCCTGAATTGAGGAATTTGCTCTTCAACCCAGCCCAACAGAATTTTTTCAAATCGCCAACCGTTTAGGAAAAAACAGCAATTTCCTAGCATTGTTTTGCGTTATTTCTTTCGACTGTAGTCCGCTAGTTTGGCGTAGGCGCTGCGAAAAAGTCTTGAGACGATTTCGTGTTCGAGCGAGGGGTTTTGTGGAATTTGAGGGGAATTAAAACTGACAGTATCTTGTTACGCGTAGGAATCAATGTAACTGGCCAAAGGAATTTCCGTCGTAAAATCTATGCCAGAACCGGGATTTTGTGACAAGGACTTTGGAGCTTTGGGATTGGAACTATGCATATAGGACACTATTTTCATATTATTTTGTCCCCCAACTATTATCAAAATAAATATTTTTATTGTTCTTGTTCTTGTTTGTTGTAATTTAGTCTAAACAAATTTTTAAATGTTCTATGCATTGTGTTTAGTGCAAGTGGTGATGTCATGTTTGTTTATTTTTCCTTTGAAAAAGCGAATCTTTTGGCCGTATTAATCAATTTGATCGGCGATGACAATGGTGAAATAAAGTGCCCCCATTTAGTTTGTGAAACTGACGGTCTTGCTGAGATGATTGTCAGAAATAAGATTGATTGATATTGACCTTTACGACTTACGACTTCGCCATGTGAGTAGCGCACTTCACTCGCCAAAAGTATCTGCACAAACAAGAATTTGAACCCTGGACTTTGTGCATCAGAAGCAAGAATTGTCCCTAAGGACCTCATTTTTCATTTTCGTAATTATTTATAATTTATTATTGCTGTGATGAAGGTACAAGTAAATAATTATAAAATATATGATTTATTTACCTAGGTAGAGCTCGTGCTAACGATGATACGTTTCACCAGATAGATTCTTTAATGTTGGCGAATACACAACTAACGGAATAGAAGAAATCAAGATCCCTTTTTTCGGTTTTAAAACAGTCCCTGGCAGCCTTTCGGATACGAATTGTCTCCACGTATTAAAATATTTATGCCCTTACGCTAACGGAGAACGAATAATTGTTTGTAAAAACGAATAAATTTATGTAGTAGTGTGGAGGATTACTGTAAAAAATCATAACAATCGTGCACTTTGGGGTGGGAAGCATAAAATTTTGGGGGACCCCTCCACATACTAATAGGATCATTTTAATAAATAGAGGCATTTCTGATCGGCCCCAGGGGGGGGGGGGCATTCCCCCCTCCCCTGAATAAGACCCGAGAATTTGTGTACGAATTAATAAAAATTGGCATTTTGACCAGAAGCATAAAAATTGGGCGGACAAACTCCACATACGCATAAGATCATTTTAAGAAATAGAGGCATTTCTTATCGGCCAACGGGCCTTCCCCCCTCCCCCCTGAATAAGTCCCAAGTATTTCTAAAAAAATTAATAAGAATTATGCCTTTTTGGCTAAAGAATGAAATTTGGTGGATACCTCTACATACCCATAAGATTTTTTTAAAGAAAGAGAGGCATTTCTGATCGTCCCAGGGGTGAAAATCCCACCTCCCCCTGAATAAGAACCGAGTTTTTTTGTAAAAATTAATAAGAATTGTGCATTTTGGACGAGAAGCATGAAATTTGGTCGACACTCTCCACATAAGCATAATAATTTTCATAAAAGGCATTTCTGTGATAGTTGTGACTGCTGGGACTAGGCCCTCGCCATGTTGATGACGTAGGGGTGGAGTCGAGGAGGCTGTGGAACCGGGCTGGAGAAAATATTGGGAAAGGGCAGTGGTTCAGAAGTGGGCGTGAATATGGCAGTTGGCTAAGGTGTATGAGGATGGACGCCAGAATAAATTATGTTATCACGTACAATAAAGCATTGTGTTTCTTTATTTAATAATTAGTCCTGTAAGTCCTAACATAAGACATGGTGTCAGAAGTAATCGAACCAGCTCTCATTGATAAGTAAATAGGCCTAAGTCATATTATCAAACACACGAAATTCTAGGCTAGGGCCTAGGCCCTAAGGCTCACAAAATGGCGGAATCCTTCAAGCCACCCCAAGAAAATGTCATTTGAAGGCAATGTGGCACAAAACTGGCGCAAATGGATACAAAAAATTCAAGCTATACCGGGAAAGCCACTGGAGGTGATAAAGATAAAGTTGAATGGGTGAAAGTATCCAAATTACTATGCCTAATCGGGGACGAGGGTGTTGAAATCTACAACACATTTACCTACCAAACCGAGGGGACAAGAACAAGCTTGAACCCGTATGAATAAAATTTGAACTTTACTGTGAACCAAGAAAGACATAGTCTATGAACGCTTTAAATTTTTTTCAATTATTCAAAAACAAGGCCAGACATTTGAACAGTTTCTATTAGAACTCAGAATGGCCAGTGCTTCATGTGAATTTGAGGAACAAAAAAGCCTAATTAGGGACAGAACACCCAGGAACGCCTGCTAAGGGAACCGAGTCTAACCCTGGGAAAAGCCGCAGATCACTGCAGGGCTACGGAAGAGAGTCAACGTCAAGCGAAAGCTGTCCAAGGAGAGCCAGTGGCCATCGATCCGTCCACATTGATAAGAAGCAAGCTAAGTGGAGCAAGAACAAGTTTTAGAAATAAGCAAACTGACCGAGCCTACCGTGATGAAGCCTCGTCTGAAAAATCCCACTTGCCGTAAGTGTGGATACGAACACAAGGCCTACCATTTCCAGCATTTTTTGGGAAAACCTGGGGCCATATGTGGCAAGAAAAACCATTTCGCGAAAGGGATGCCCTACAACGGAAAACAAAGAAGGTACCGGTACACACACTTCAGAAGATGAACCAGGGATGCCTACCCAAGACTCGTCAGCTGATTCTGAGGAAGAAGAGGATCCTCACAACCAACTGAATGAACTCTACATTAGCTCTGTTGAGAAAACAAGTAGGTGTAGGCCAAGCCCTAATGGTAATGACAGGTCGTGGACTGAAACCAAAAAGGTAGAGTCTACCCCTATCACCTTTAAATAGGTAGTGGCGCCGAAATAAGCGTGATGCCAACCATGTTCTGAGCAAATTGAACATTAAACATGCAGGTATAAAGAAAACAAGTTCAAAAACTGGTAGCCTTTGGCAGTGACGTTTAAAAGTGAAACCTGGGGGTTTTCCATAACCCAAATTGTAAAACCAAAAAAGGTATAGTTCACAATTGAATTTGTTGTTGTTAATGTTAAGTCTTGCCCACTTTTAGGATTAAATGCATGTGTCAAACGGGAAATTCTGATTAAGTGAATAGATAAAATTGAGGTAGAAAATTCCAACAAAATGTGATTAAAACCCTACAAGGATGTGTTTGATGGAATAGGTGCGATGCCTATAACCCAAAACATCGAGGTCAAAGAAGGTGCAATTCCTGTAATTCACGCTTGTAAGCGTGTTCTCTAAGTTTACATTCTTAACTAAAGGAAACTTTTGTCGTATCACAATCACTGCCCCCTTTGGGCGTGATCTGAAAAAAAATGACACATTGTGGCAATGGCATCCCAGACATGATGCCGCTTTTTGATAAAATCAAACAGTCTTTAAATAAATCCTCCCTGTTCCGGGCATTTATGACAGTACCAAACCACTCGTGCTACAACTGACGCTTCACAGTCGGGCCCTAGGGGCCTGCCTTATGCAAGGTGGGCAACCCCTGGCATATGCATCCCGAAGCCTAACACCCTCAGAGGTGCGTTACTGTCAGATAGAAAAGGAACTTCTCTCTATTGGGTGTCGGTGTAGAGAAGTTCCACCAGTATACTTATTGCAGGCCAGTCAATGTGCCATACCGACCCAAACCCCTGGTAACAATTTGTGACAAAAACATAGACAAGACGTCTGCCAGACTACAACAAAATGCTTCTCAGGCTATTAAAATTCTACTTGCTATTACATAGTAACCCGGAAAGTTGCTTCATGCTGCAGATACCTTATCACGTGCCTATTTGACTGACCCAGTCAGG
Source organism: Sweltsa coloradensis (assembly GCA_024449915.1). Classification (NCBI taxonomy): domain Eukaryota; kingdom Metazoa; phylum Arthropoda; class Insecta; order Plecoptera; family Chloroperlidae; genus Sweltsa; species Sweltsa coloradensis. Next base: position 170,812 of record JAMZAV010003192.1, on the reverse strand, counting down.
ATGATCCCACCCTAACATGTGTAGTTCACTCTATTGTAAAACATCTGCCCAATGTCTGAACCCCGGGAAAAACCGGTTTAAACAGGCAACTATGCAAGACACGACTTTACAAACGCTGACTTCCCTATCATCAAAAAGGGTGGCCCAAATACAAGTCACAAGTTGATGACAATACCAAATACTATTGGAACCTGAAGGACGACATTCACACAACGGAAGGGTTAGTATTCCTTCGGGCAGACTGATTGTGCCACAGAGTTTAAGACCCTTTTTATTATCACTGATTCATGAGGGACACTCTGCATCGAGCGTAGCAAAATGCGTGCTCGTAAAACTCTATTCTGGCCGCAGATGACTGTTTTACATTGAGGATTATGTAAACAAGTGTAAAACGTGTTTAAAGTTCCGTAAGACTCCCAAAGGAAAGAACCTATGATCGGTCATGCTATACCTGACCGTCCTTGGGAAAGATTAGCAACAGAAATTTCCCTTTAATCGGGAACAAAAAATCTTAGTTGTGATGGACTATTATAGCAAGTGGCTGGAGCTCATACAGATAAAATCCAAAAAAGCATCAGAGGTAATCAACACCCTTCAGTCTCTCTTCCCCACGCTTGGGGATCCCGGACACCCTAGTCTCGGATAATATGCCATTTGCCAGCCGGGAATTTAAATCCTTTGCAAGAATTGGAATTTTGAATCCGCTACAACTAGCCCTACATATCCACAAACCAACGGCCTAGCTGAGCGAGCCGTATCAATGGTAAAGGACATGTTACGGAAAACACAAGAGGAAACAGAAGTGTCTATGAGGGACTCATGGAATTCGTAGTACACCAGTAAAGGGATTGGGATTAAGCCCTTATGAAATTTTGTTTACAGAAACATGAAAACAAAGATACCTATCTGCTCAAACTCTTAGGCCTGTTCTTCAAACAGGTATCAAGGACAAAAATTACTGTGCGTCAGGCAGCACAGAAACACTACTACGATAAAGGACATGGTGTGCGAGAACAAACCTTGCTGACAAAAGGTGAAAATATTCTAGTTCAAAAAGGAACAAAACCTGGGAACCGGCACAAGTAGTAGCCATACACCCAACACCACGGTCATACATAATCAAAATTCAAACAAAACCTACTGATACGTAACAGAGGAGTCCTTTCCCGAGACACTACCCCCCCAAAGTTTTCAATCCAGAGTTGTTAGCCTATGAAACAGTCAAAGACAACCCCCAACAAGGACCATGTCTCCTGTGAAAGAAAACCCCAAAAGGCAAGTGGCCCCTGTTCCAAAACCCCATCCAACGATAACCAATCCTACTATCTCGGCTAGCACAGCTGCACCCGTAGTGCAGGAATGTTAAACGTCCCACAGATATCTTAACTAATGTAGCCCAGTATCTGTATGTTTGAAAAGTAAATTTAAATTGTTTTGTTAAATCAATTGAACTGCGTAAATGCCATGATATCCATACCTATGTATGTTATTGTTAATAATATGTATGGTTTATAATCGACGTTATATTATATAATTATATATCTGGTTATGTTAAACGCCAGTTGATACTGGTGAGTGTTTTTGGGAAAAACGTAAGTGGTGAGATGTGAATAGTTACATTCTGTTTTAAAATTTAAGAGGAATTTAAATTGTTTTTAAATCAATTGAACTGCATAAATGCCCATTATAAACCATACCTATGTATGTTATTGTTAATAATATGTATGGTTAAAATCGACGTTTATTATAGATTTATATATCTGGTTATGTTTAAACGCCAGTTGATACTGGTGAGTGTTTTTGGGAAAACTTAAGTGGTGAGATGTGATAGATGTGACAGCTGGGACTTGGCCCTACCGCCCCTGTTGATGACGTAGGGGTAAAAGTCAAGGAGGGTGTGGGAAACCAGGCTGGAGAGAAAATTGGAAGGCAGTGGTTCTAGAGGTGAATATGGCAGTTGGCTAAGGTGTGTGAGGATGGACTACAGAATAAAATATGTTATCACGTACAATAAGGCATATGTGTTTCTTTTTTTATTAATTACGTCCAGTGTAAGTCCTGAACATAAGACAATTTCTGATCGGCCAACGAGGGGCATGCCCCCCTCCCCCTTAAATATTAAATAAGTGCCGAGTATTACTGTAAAAATTAATATGAATTGTGCATTTTGGGCTAGAAGCATGAAATTTGGTGGGTACACTCCACATACCGTAGGATCATTTAAAGAAACAGAGGCATTTCTGATCGCCCCCCCGGGGTTGGGGGAAGATTGTGCATGCCCCCCTGCCCCCTGAGTAAGTCCCGAGTTCATGTTAAAATTAATAAGATACATAGGTTGCCAAGTTCGCCAAGGAGGTATTGAAACATTCTTTCAACACGAAAATCGGGAGTATCCTCCAAGTTTGTCCGACGAAGGGCTCTCAATCCCGTGACAAAGCTATCCTGTTGAAGTCTCTTGAGCGTATTCCCAACAACTCAGGAGCATTTAACTTGGAGAATGAGTAAGCTGACGAAATGCATAACACCGCACTAAATTCACCCGAGGTTGATATTGCAGTCTTTGACGGAGCTGCTGTAGTGCACATGGTCCAGCCAGGAAAGGGCGATACTTTTAGCGACTTCAGTGACAAGATCGTTCATTATGTCGGGAATAAATTTTCCGGATTTGTACGCAGGGTAGATGTGGTCTTTGACAGCTACATTCCACTTTGCTTGAAAGCTTCTGGTCGAGAGAAGAGGCGAAAGAAACCCTCATCCAAGTAAAAGAAAGCCACAAAACTCCTTCAAACTGGAAGGGTTTCTTCGAGTCGATTATAAGCAGCAAATTTTTTTTCATTTGCTAACATCCGTCCCTTTTAACACCTCCCTTTCCCGGGATCTTCTTGTCACAGATGAGAAGACCCTTTTTCTGCACTCATAGGAACACCGCTTTATGTGGTGTCGCCCCATGTTCGCATAAGGAAGCTAACAACCTGGATATTTCTTCACGGGCAGATGGAAATAAACACGGGAAAAGGAGATTTTTCAGTGCAAAGTGTCGACATAGATGTTGTGGTTTAAGCAGAGGTCTTCTATTTCCAACTTGCTTGTGACAACCTGTGGGTAACCTATGGTATAGGAAAGGACTACCGCTACACCAACTGCACTCAAATTGCTCAGGTGCTAAAAGAAGAAAGATGCAAAGCCCTACTAGCGTTCCATGCACTCACAGGTTGTGATACATCCTCGTTTTTCAATAGGATAACCAAACTGCATGCATTGATACAGTGGGGACGTTTCCTTGATTACTTAAAGCACTGCTTGTGCTGTCTAAACGTCGCTAAAACCGATTAAATTGAGTCCGTACTGCCAATAATAGAGCATTTTGTAGAACTCCCCTTTTCGACAGATGCAGCTTTTCAAAGGTCTCACTCAAGTCACGGTCTTTTATTGTACTTGTGGACTTGTTCACTCGTAAGGGTAGACAGATTAAAAACATTCCCCCAACTCAAGTTGATCTCCAACTCCATGTTTCCCGTACGCGCGGTGGATGCAAACAGGAGTAGAGAAATCAGACAAAACTAGACTAATTTGACCTTATGACTAATGCATATTAATATCGAGATTACTTTATAACGGTGAAATAAATATTATGTATCTTTGTGGTAGTTTTTCCCTTATTTTAGTACAATGAAATAGATTAACTTTGTACCTGTTATCAAGGAAATGACAACTTAAGATTGTGTAATGTTTTTCCAATCATTTTGTGTTCTAATTTTAGGAAATGAAATCTTTAATCGAAATAAGAAAATCATATTGGCACTAAAATCTTCTTTAGAAATTTTGTAATGGACATTGAAAATAAAGACCACAGTCCACACGAGAGTCTACTTATTGGGGGCATATTATAGGGAATTATAGGGGGGGGGGTATTATATTATGCCTCTTATAATGTTCAATCATTGTTATGTTATGTGGCGTCATTGTATTACACATAATGTTACTATGTTTGCATATTTTTACAAGGAAAATGTATTGTGATATTAGCGATAAAGGAATGGGGAATGATGCCGGCCCATGGTAGCCATCATGCAAGGGGTCAAATGACACCCTCCTCTGGGGCCGATCATAAATGACTCTTTTTCTTAAAATGATCTTATGACTATGTGGTGAGGAGTGTGTCCATCAATTTTCATGCTTCTAGCCCAAAATGCACGATTCCTATGAATTATTACAGAAATACTTGGGACTTATTCAGGGGGAAGGAAGCCATGCCCCCCCCCCCCTGGGGCCGATCAGAAATTCCTCTATTTCTTAAAATGATCCTATGGGTGTGTGGAGAATGTGTGCCAAATTTCATGCTTCTACCCCAAAATGCACGATTCTTACAGTAATCCTCCGGACTATAGGATCTGGTTCTGCTAGATATCGCAAGTGCGACAACGATTATCATAATCATTATCGGTGATTATCGTTCGGTGAATGTGTGATTGTGTTGTCTTGGGGACGGGGAACGGGAAGAGGAGCGAGCATGTGCGTCTGGCTATCATCCTACAGCCGTCAGATAACACGTGCTGTATCACGCGAAGCGTTGATTACTTCATGAAGCATGTGCGCGTTCTTTTAACCATCTACGTCTATTGACGTCAAGGTGGATCAAAGGGAGAGGGAAAAGACAAAGTTACGTTTCAATGCAAAAATGAGATGCCTTTTCATTGAATTATAAATTAGAAGCTCGGCTTGAAGACTGCAGGTCAGAAAAAATCCACGGACAAGAAAGAACGGCAAGTTTCTTGACTATTATGCCTAGTTTCTTGTTGTAGATAATCTCCTAAAAACTTGTATCGACCCCCCCCCCAAAAAAAAAAAAAAAAATACCAGGAGTTGGAACGTTTATTGCTCTTTGAGTCCCGTGTCGTAGGACTACATTCGGCGATGTTGCACTGTCAAAAATGAACACTAACAACAAAATGTAATACAATCATATTCATAGCCGCTGTTCTAGAGATTGTTAAAGTGATGAGAGGTAGGACATGCGTTTTAGGCAAATTGCTTCACCGCAGGCGTCTGAAATTTCGAACATATATCACGATATACTAAATATATGGCTCTACAGTAACACATTTCTAAAATTTGTTTTAAAATAATTTATACAAAATCAATTAGTTTAAACGAATTTCAAATTCAAAGTCAAAATTGACTATAATATATTCGTGATTTTTTTCTGGATGATTAAGAAAGAAATTGTGAAATCTATGACCGTAGGGCTGTGTATGTATGCTTTATTGACAATTTGCAAAGTTTCATATATGTCGGATGCTTCTTGGCCGAGCGAATAGCTTTTTGCGAACTGCAAAATGTGTCCTATTCTCTCTGAAGGCGAGATTACTTATTGAAATTACAAAACTAATATAATATAATCTGCTTGCGCTGTATATCACACTCACGCTCCGCTCACAAAAGCGGCCACTTCAATTTGAAACTAGGAGAACATTCAAAATATTTAAACTTACACCTGCCAGGTCTTTGTCTGGTATAAAATAACTTTGTCTCTTGAAAATCGCACTTCTATACATTTAGTTCATATCAATTTTTCCAAGAACACTCATGGAACGATTGCAGTCATTCTTCACATCGAAATAAAAATCAAGTCTGCAAAAGTTCTACGATAATATTTAAATCCCACACACTCACAGAGTTGAAACTATTAAATCAATCAATGACTACATCTAAGAGTGTGTACGATATTTACAAAACGATGTCAAAATGTGACGCGTGCTACCCACTGGTGGTGTCCAATGTCCATGCACCCTCAAGATAACGTATAGCGTGTTCCGAATACGATCTATTTTGTTCGTCAATTCAATATAATATAATTGTTAGATTGAAATCATAATAATACCAATATAACTACTTTGTCCTATATTTGATCCGGAGAGGATACTGCCACAGACTACAAATTCTCATTTCACAAAAATAATTTGAAGAACTCAAAAGTATTCATTCTAGAATTTTGATATTCGCGATTCACATATAATTAGACTTCAAAATAAAAGAATACATTGGAGACGATGGTGATTTTTGTTGCTAAACCTATTAGACCGAGAGCCAGTGACAGTTTCTATTGCCTCATAAGGTACATATGTTTGGACCATTGGAGTAGAAGCGGAAATTCAAGTCATTTTCAAAAATGCGCGTCTTACGAGTCAACGTGGGGCGTTTACCCGTCAGACGCCCCCAAAGTGGGCCCAAAAAGGGTCAAATCTGCCCCTATTAAGTATACATGATTAAAACATACGAAACTTTATAAAATAAGTTAGCCCAAAAAAGAATATCACTTGTACAAAGAGCTGCGTTGGGCTGTTGACCCGTCAGATGCCCCCAAAGTGGGCCCCAAAAAAGTAAACTCTGCCTCATGAGGTATACGTGATTCAAACATACGTCATTTTATAGTGAAAATTACCAAAAAAAAAACGAATATAACTCGTCAGACGGGGCTGCATTGGGCCGTTGACCCCACAGAGCCCCCAAAGTGTGCCCCCCCAAAAAAGTCAAATCTGCCCTCAATAGGTATACATGATTTAAACATACGTCATGTTGTATAAAAAATTACCAGGAAAATGAATATTACTCGTCAGACGAGCTGCGTTGGGTCTTTGACCCGTTAAGTCACCCCCGAAGGGGCCCTCAAAAAGGTTGATTTTGTCCCCATAGGGTAAACATAATTCAAACATAGGTTCTTTTTATAGAGTCAGTTACCAAAAATCGAATATCACTTGTCAGACGGGTTGCGTCTTGCGTTGGGGCTTTGACCCGTTAGGTTACCTCCAAAATGGGCCCCCAAGATGTCAAATCTGCCTTTTAAGACTGTTTGCCAAGCTCGGGCCAACTTTTTTTACAATGTTAAATGCCCACGCAAAAGCATGCTTGATCATCAATCCCTCTAATTTCACATACAGAACGTACCGTTTTTTACCTTCAATTTTCAGCCAAAAAATCTGTATTTTTGGGAGCTGTTCAGAAAGCATGAGCGTATGTCGCTATTAAAGCACATTTTGAGATTTCAAATAATTATCTCCTACACAAAATCGGTAAATTTCTACAAATTAACAGTGTTGTCATATTTACGGTCATTTAATAAGAAAAGTGAGCAATATTTGGAAAATGTGCCTAGATACCCCCCATTACACATTGTTACTTAACATTTTGTTGCAATGCACAACCCGATAGGACCACCGATAGAGCTTCCAAGTGATCCAGAGTCCAGACTTTGCCTCTGCGCTCTGCGTCAAAGCCTGGTTTTCTCGAGCTTGCCCCAGAGCATGGCTCTGCTAATCGTAAAAGGCGATCAAGAGAAAAAGTCCACCTCGCAATCATCAGCTCGTAAGATGGGTAGTATAATTCTCCCCGAATCTAGAGCCGAGCTCTGGCACTCGTCGTCGGGGGCCTTGCCCTCTTCCCTTGACTAGTTCTCCGACGACGATGACTATGACATAATGACCGATGACAACGACGATGACCGCGACGTGAGAACGGCCCCCTTTCCTCTACTTACCTGTGGCTGGTTCTGACCAGCATGGCCCCCCCCCCCCCTAGGTAGAGTGGTGTATTATGACCTAACGGTTGACACTCCTTAATCCAAATAATCCAGAAAGTCTTAAGGTATACATAATTGAAACATTCGGCATTCTATAGTAAAAGTGACCATGAAAAAGAATATTACTCATCATTATTTCATCATTTTTGGTATTTATGTAGGCCCAAAATTATATATAATATGTTTAAACCTTGGTTTTATTGTAGGCGACAATGACGCTGTTAAATTGGGTTTCCCTAGACAGAAATTTAAAAAAAATTCCATTATGTATAATATATAGAGATGTTAAATACAGACCAAGATGGTTCCTTTATGATCTGTCCCCTTCGTCACTTGATGAGATTATGCAATGCTATTTAGAAGGAGAGAATTTCGATGATGATGATGTTGACAAAGATGTTTCGGAAGCAGCGTACAGTGATGACGAATGTGATAACAGTTTTAAATTTTTTCACAATTTATTTATTCTAATGCTCAATTGTCTTTAATGAAAGTATTTGCATGTTTCAACGCATGTAAAAGATTATTACGTATGTTATAATATGATGATGATGATTTGATGATGATGATGATGATGATGATGATGATGATGATGATGATGATGATGATGATGATGATGATGATGATTGGCGATGATGATGGATGATTGATGATGGATGATGATGTGATGATGATGATGATGATGATGATGATATGATGATGATGATGATGATGGATGAGGATGATGATGATGATGGATATTATGATGATGATGATGATGATGATGATGATGATGATGATGATGATGATGATGATGATGATGATGATGATGATGATGATGATGATGGTGATGATGGATGATTGATGATTACTAATAAAATGTTAAAGCGTACAAGCGTACAGTGATTACGAATGTGGTAAAAAGTTTGATATTTGAAGTTAATTATAACAAACCAATTTATATATCCTAATCTTCAATTGTTTGTAACTTATAAACACTATTTGCATGATTTAACACATTAAAAATTCTTACTTGTGATATGATGATGATTACTTCTGAAGATAACTATGATAAAAAGTTCAAACATACTGTGATAACGAATGTATGGAAGTTTTGATGTTTGGAGTTAATTATGACTTACCAATTTATATATTCTAACCCTCAATTGTGTGTAACTTATAAAAACTATTTGCACGATTCAACACATATTAAGATTATTGCTTAATAGGTTATCATATGATGATAATTACTTACGTAACTTCTGATGACTATGATCTCATTACTTATTTCATAAAAGTAAATGATTGTCAATGATTATCTTGTATCGTTATACAATATGCAAAAGTTTAAGCTAATCTGTGATTTAAAAGTCAGAAACCGTCATAGTATCATGCAACAAGTAGTAAATTAAACACAACTCTTCATTGGTTAAAAAAAAAAATTACAACACTCTTTACACACTCTTTACAGTTTACACCCTAACATACTATACATACACCATTATTATTTAAATAATTACCATAAGACGAAGTATAACATGTCTTCCTGATTTATTCATCGATCTATATCCCCAAAAAATAAAAAAAGTGGTAGTTGCAGGGCTCAATGACCCAAAATATGCATAAACATCATGACTACATATTATCGCCACGAATCCGATTAAATCCAACATAATTTCGTAAGTATTCGAGACAAAACATTTTTTAACATATTTTTTGAGGGGGGGGGAGGGGGGGGGGAAGTGGCGGGTAAGGGCATAACACAGCCAGTCTGACAAGTGATATTCTTTTCCGAGGTAAATTTTTCTATAAAATGCCGTATTTGATATGATCATTTTTAGGGCCCAATTCCGGGGCCGTCTGACGGGTCAAAGCCCCAACGCAGCTCGTCTGGCGAATGATATTCGTTTTCCTGGTAACTTTTTATACAACATGACGTATGTTTAAATCATGTATACCTATTGAGGGCAGATTTGACTTTTTTGGGGGGGCCCACTTTGGGGGCGTCTGTGGGGTCAACGGCCCAATGCAGTCCTTGTACGAGTAATATTTTTTTTTGGGCTAACTATTTTATGAAGTTTCGTATGTTTTAAATTATGTATACTTAATAGGGGCAGATTTGACCCTTTTTGGGGCCCACTTTGGGGGGCGTTCTGACGGGTAAACGCCCCCACGTTGACTCGTAAGACGCGATTTTTGAAAATGACTTGAATTTCCGCTTCTACTCCAATGGTCCAAATGTACCTTAGAGGCAATAGAAACTGTCACTGGCTCTCCGTCTATATGTTAGTAATCACTATAAGGCTATTCGAAACGATGAGTGGAGAAAGATGAGGGTGAAGGACGAATAAAAAAAACATGCAATATACGGAATTCGAACCCACGTCCTCGTAGAGCCATACGCTGACAATGTCGGAGTTGAAGAGATATTAGATAATCATTTCTTTTCAATCGGGTCGCGACCTGATGTTGAAGTTGTAAATAAACGAATAACATTTTGGTTTCTCATCGCATTCGTTTTTGTTTTTTTTTAAGTTAGTGCGTGTGAGCTGCGGATGGAAGTTTCAGTTCTGCCAATCGAAACAATTCAAAATTTGTCACTTTAACAATGTAAAATTACGTACTAGTTGATAGTGATACTGTATTTTACAATTATCTATTTACATGCTAATTTATGAAAGTTACTTTGGTAGAAAAAGCGTCGAATTAGATATTAACAATTGGCTGAATGGGGTCGGCCGGAGGGCACTGGGGTAGGGATCTATCGAATTCTTAAATTTTGAAACTTTTAAAAGCCTAAAAAAACTTCAAAAAAATGTGAAATTATGCAACGTAAACCGGAGAGTCATGATGGTCGTGTTCGCCCGCCCCCGCCCTTCCCCATATCTGCCCTTGTCGTACTCGTACAGCCACTGCCAGTTATAAACTTTAACTTTTCCTTGACCATGGCTAAAACTGATTCAATTTTGAAATTTTGGTTCGGAGATAGTACAGCTTAACAATAATTATTTTGTTACTTGTACGCATAAATTACTTTTACGCGCTAGTGCGTGTCATGTCATCTTATGTAAGTGGATAGGGGTTGATTTTGATTTCTAGTTCAGTAAAATGCTTGGATAATATATTTTTCGTAGTAAATCATAGATAATGTATAACTTATTATTATAATATATCGCAATTATTCAAAATGAGCACATTGCCATAAATTTTCTCGAAAAAATGTACTGAAATATAGTAATGAAACTACTCTATCAACAAACAAAGTTGAAAGCAGTATTGAGAAGTCAGTATTTTATTCACCCATCACCCCCCTCCTCTATATTTTGGATATGACAATAATTTCAACTCACTGTTTTTAATGGCACACTTCCAACTGTGAGTGTACTTTACACTATTTAGATCAAACAAATATGTGAAAATATATTATTTTTATTAATTTTTGTTTAACATTGTAGTAAAATGTAGTGTTGATACTGATGATATATCTATAAAATAAAACTTGAAGCACCAAGAGATTGATAAATAATCAACCTATCATCCACCATTCAAAAAGGCTAGAATTTTATTTTTCCTCCTCTCACCATGATGTCATGATTGCGACGCCTAATTGCCGGTGCTCAGGGCAGGTGGGGGTTGGTAGAGTGGGGCGTGGGATTGGGGTTCACAAAATTCATAAATTATAAATGTGATTCAAATAAAAAAATAGGGCGCCACTTTGTTTAGTCAATCATTACCCACCATCTCACGGCTGATACAAACAAAGAAAGATGAGCCGGAGGGTTTAGTCATGAGAAAGCAGAGGGGCAACCCACCACGTTGTCCTCTGATTGACCTTGATATAATGCTAAAGGGTAATGATATAATATAATACATGAAAATATCCAGGGATACAGAAATTGTTCCAGAACCTTACAGCCTTAAATTAACACAAAAGCAAACATATGTTTCCTTAATTAGGGCTTAACTGCCTTGAGGTTATGTGCAATATAATTCCTTGCAATAGTTGATGACTAATTATAGCAATACCTTGCATAAGAAATGAGTAATTATAACCATAACCTAGCAAACTAAAAATCAATAGAAAACAACTTCATCGTTCCTTAAATTAAGACTCAATTGTCTTGAGTTTATGAACCATATTCTGTTCTATGATGTCCTAAATCATGCCAGACTACGACGTACGTCAATTTATAATCAACTATGATTCCGTGTCCACGCCGCAAAATCGAAGGTAGGCGCGAAGCACAAAGAATTATGACCAAAACACTAGAGTATATCAGTTCATACGATACCAAAATTGCAGTCCTGGGTTGACAGGGTGTGTCCAAGACTCTTGGGGGGGGGGGGGGGGGTAGGGCGTACAGTGAGGGTAGCTGATGATTGGCAATTGTAACTGCCAGAATTCCAGGGGGCCTGCTACGTCCTTCGGTTGAGATACTTCTTAATACTTCCAGCTTTTAAGAATTCTTCTTAAACATATGCTGACTGGATAGGAAGGCTCGCACACGCAACACTGTCTTCATCCAATAAGAGGCGTAAATTACCATGTAAAGTTCAACCACTAAACAATGCACTTTTGTGAGGTATTTCAAAACTGAACCTGCTTACAGCAGAGGACCAGACGTCCACCCTAGACCGTTGACTAGCTGCAAGTGATCGTCTCTCAATGCACTCTGAGCTCAATGCCTTCAACTAAGGTCACAATCACTAGCCTATTATACAATGTACCTGAGTCAAACTCCGAGTTGAGTTGTATGGATTTATACATACATAAACAAGGTCAGGTGATAAGGTAGGGTTATTATGGAAGTGTGGAATGTGAGGGAAGAGATAGTCATGGGTGTATGAGTCATAGTGGAGTGGGGAGCATGAGCATGGCTATGAAATAATATTGTGGTTGTGATGAGTTGTCAACAAACTTGTTACACTCCCTCCTTCCTTGGGCGAATTAGACCTCGTCTAATTAGAATCTTGTTGATTATCTTCGACTTCTTTTAAATCCTTAACGTGCCATCTTCCGATAGACTTCCCATTCTCGTTTTCTAATTCGTACACTAACGATGATAACTTTTTGCGGACAGCGAAGGGGCCGATATATTTAGGTGCAAGTTTACTACTGTAGTAGTTGACCGCATCCGACTGAGAGAAGTTTTTTCGCCAAACCTTTTCGCCTTCTTCAAATTCCTTAGGCCTTCGTTGCAAATCATAAATTTTCTTATTTGACTCATAAGCCTTCTTGATCCTGGTAGTCACATCGTCAAACACAGTCTGAAGTTGTTTTAACTTTCCTGCCATGTGCTCTCGCGATTCAAATGTTAACTCTGGCCTTGGACCGGGTACTCCGAAGGTTCGTCCAGAGAGGAAAATTTGTCATCCAAAATTCAAGTAATTTGGTGTAAAGCCGGTGACTTCATGAGTTGCCGCACGTAGAGCATAACCTAACTCATTCAAGTATTTGTCCCAGTGCCGGTGGTTGGTTGCTACATAACTGGCAATCATAGTCTTCATAACTCTATTAACTCTTTCGGTTGGATTAACCTGTGGATGATAATGTGGATTGTAGAGTGCTTTTGATTCGTACTTTTCCAGGAGCTCTCTAAATTCATGACTGGTGTACTGGGTCCCGTTATCGCATCGTACTAATTGTGGTGCACCGTACATGAGTATTACTTCTTCTAAGTGTCTTACTACTGCTTTTGCTGTAGCCTGCCGTAAGGGAAAGATCAAGGTAAACTTCGTAAAGTAATCCGAGATGACTAGTAAGTACCGATTTTGTTTTGTTGATCTCGGGAATGGACCCATCAAGTCTGAAGATATCATTTGCCAAGGTTGACTAATACTTATGGCATTTCCCATTAGTCCTCCTGGTTTCCTCTGTTCCACTTTGTGTTGTGCACAGATACGGCATCGGCTCACATACTGGTTGATATCACTCCTCATCTTTGGCCAATAATATTGATTTGACGCTCTTTTCCATGTTTTTAAACTTCCGAGGTGTCCTGCGGTAGGCACATCATGACATTCTTTCAGTACTTGCTTCCGTTTCTCCTTGGGAACCACTAACTTCCAAGTACTTCCATCGCTTATGTCGACCTTTCGGTTATCAAATAGCTTGTAAAGTTGAAAGCGCTCCACTCTCCAGGCAGGATACTTCTCTGGATTCTTTTGTACTTGATACATTAGATCAGTATACCATGTATCTGTGCTCTTCTCTGTTACGGTAATGAGATCAACTGGTTCAGGTAAATGGTTTACGGCCCTGGACAAAGCGTCGGGAACAACATGTTCAGATCCTTTACGGTGAACTACTGTAAAATCGTACTGCTGTAGTCTAATAGCCCATCTAGCTAACCTTCCAGTAGGGTCGCGTAGGTTATGAAGCCACAACAATGAGTGATGATCGGTGATGACGGTAAAGGTACTTCCTTCTAGGTAGGGTCGCATCTTTTCAATTGACCAGATAACTGCGAGACACTCCTTCTCAGTAACAGTAAAATTCCGTTCGGCCTTTGTCAGAGATCGGCTGTAGTAAGCGATAACTTTCTCACCATCGTCAAATTGTTGGGACAGAACACTACCTATTCCGTATGCTGAGGCATCTGTCTGTACAATAAACGGTCGACTAAAATCAGGGCAAGTAAGAATAGGCGCACTAATGAGCAATTCCTTCACTGTACGGAAAGCATTCTCCGCCTCTACCGACCACTCCCACTTCTTATTTTTCTTGGTCAGCGAATGTAAAGGGGACATCTGAATAGCATAGGTTGGGATAAAGCGTCGATACCACGAAGTCATTCCAATAAATCTCTTCACGGCCTTGACGTTGGTTGGTGCGGGATAGTTCACTATTGCTTCTACTTTTGCAGGGTCGACGTGTAGACCAGATTGATTCACAACATATCCTAGGTATTGAAGCTCCTTTAGACAGAACTTGCATTTCTCTCGGTTAACAGTGAGACCAGCTGCCAGTAAACGCGATAGAATTTCCGAAAGGACTCGCATATGTTCTTCGAAGGTAGGCGTGACTATGATAATGTCATCAAGATAGATAAAAACAAAGGGCTCTAGATCAGTGCCTATTATACTATCAACCAAACGTTGCCATGTAGCGGGGCTGTTGTGCAATCCGAACGGCATTCGGAGGAAATGGAATAAACCTTTGCCGGGAATAGTGAATGCTGTTTTCTCTCGAGACGATTTTTCAAGGGGGACCTGCCAATAAGCACTTTTTAAATCTATAGAAGACAGATACTTGGCTCCTCTTAACCGGTCCAGAATACTATTCACGTACGGTAACGGATAGGCGTCTCGCACTGTCACTTGGTTCAATTTTCGGTAGTCGACCACGAATCGGTGTCCTCCATCTTTCTTCTTTACCAACAGCATCGGGGAAGACCAAGGACTGTTGGACCTTTATATAACCCCCAAACGAAGCATCTCGTCTACTTCCTCGTGTATTGTCTTAAGAACCACTGGGGATACTGGGTAGTAACGCTGTTTAATGGGTATGGCATCCCCAGTATTAATTCGGTGCTCCACTAAAGCCGTGCAGCCAAGAGAATCTCCCATCTTGTCAAGGTATTCTTCTGTAACAGCCTTCAATCGAACTTCATCTTGTGTGGTTAGAAAATGTAACGCAACAGGACCTGATTGAGAGATGCAAGGGTTTTGTGGGTTAGGTGAAAACGTAAAAGAATTAGCGTTAACATCAGGTATAATTCCCATTTTCCTCCAAAAGTCTATGCCGAGTATCAAGGGGGTTGCCACTTGTAGCACCACGAGAGTCGACAGTAGACACACATGTTCATTAAGCGTGTAAGGTACCTCTACAACAAAATCTACCTTACAATGTTCTCCATTAGCAACACTTACTTCTAATGTACTCTTTGTAGTTTTCAATCCTAGTGTCGAGAGGATGTCCCAACCTTGCTTTCCTATGATGGTCCGGGACGCTCCAGAATCTAACAAACCTTTAAACGACATACCATAAACTTCTACTGTAAGGTATGCTCGGTGTGTGTGTTTCCTAGCAAAGACATAATCAAGGCGACTTTTCTCCATTACCTGGCTAACTATCTGTAACCATCTTTTCCATTCGGACGAGGTACGAGGGTTGGAACACCTACCTCGCATTATCGGTGTCCCCTTAGCTCGTTTCCCGAACTACTACAATTTGGGCAGTTACGTCTTATTGCATTTGGATTTCCACATCCATAACAAAATCGTCCACTCCGGGGTTTCGTGCATGAACGGAATGAATGTCCTTGTTGATGGCAATTCCAACAACAAAATGTAGAATTACTGATCTCATTTCGACTAGGTACGGCCTCATCCACAGTTCTGGGTGGTGCTACACTAGCCACCGGGGTACT
Organism: Sweltsa coloradensis; assembly: GCA_024449915.1. NCBI lineage: Eukaryota > Metazoa > Arthropoda > Insecta > Plecoptera > Chloroperlidae > Sweltsa > Sweltsa coloradensis. The sequence goes on along the minus strand of JAMZAV010003192.1, from coordinate 154,885 downwards.
GATCCTTTTCGGTCGCGATCCTCGATATCCTAAGTCGGGCTCAAGAAGAAAGCGATTTGAAGTAGGAGGTTGGAATCGATCCATTCTCCACCTACTTTGTTCTAACATGCGTCCGAGGTGAAGAAGCTCTTCAACAGAAGTTATATCGCGTAGACTCAAACGGTCGCTATAAAATGGAGCGATATTTCTTAACAATATTCGTAACTTTTCTGTTTCAGACAAGGGTCGTGGTAGTCGCTGGAAAAGGTTTTCCATGACCGCAATATAAATGCCAAATCGTTCGTCATCTCCTTGAGTTCGCGCTTTAATTTCACTAAGCAGATCCTCTGCATAATCGTACAGTGGGAATTCTTCCCTTAATCTAACTACCAGTTCATTCCAAGACTTGGTGTAATTTCTTACGGCTCTGTACCAGATTAGGGCTGAACCTTGTAACAGATCAATGGCTGATCGAAATAAATCATCTTTACTTGCATTCCTTGCTCTACATAGTTCCTCTACTCTCTCAATAAACGCGTTAACACTGAGACCTCTACCATCTCCAGAAAAGCTAACATTCCACTGAGAAACTGGGACTTGGGTTCTAGGTAGATATTGAACAAGGTTTTGGCCCGAATTACTAACTGGCAGGTTATCAGGCTTTTCTTTTGGGTCCACTGGTGTCGAGTTCCGGCACAATTCATTTTCTCTGTTTCTGAAGTCACTAGCTAAGTCGTCTACCAATGAAGTAACTGACTCTTGTTCTGTGGCAGAATTGTTCACAAGGTCATTATTGGGGATTGGATGACTGGACAAACTTCGCTCCTCTAGTTCCTCCATTGCACACAATATGTCCTTTAATAGTTGGGATCGCTCTGTCATAACAGTAGGCTGATCCTGGAAATACGTTCAACTCTCCCTAACAAATGGCATAATTTGGTGTCAATCTTGCGATATTCTGGGTCTAATTAAGCACCTTTAAAAGCTTCAATGAGAGTGTTTACTTCGGTCATCTTATGAGTTACGATATTAAGTTCCGTCTCTATGTCTGTTGAAGATAGCGATCTAATCATCATGGTTCCGTTTTTCTCTAGCTTTAATGCACGCCGCAGACATTTACGCATCTCCTCTACAGAAGATATTCCAGTGATTCCTCTCACTGTCAATTCATATTCTATTTCATCTCTTGCTAAACGATTTATCTCCATTGTTAATTTGAAGAATCCTCAGTAGTGTTAAAATGGTAATTTCGGGTACCAACTGCGGCCGCCACGTTGTGCGCCAGATCTTGCGACGCCTAATTGCCGGTGCTCAGGGCAGGTGGGGGTTGGTAGAGTGGGGCGTGGGATTGGGGTTCACAAAATTCATAAATTATAAATGTGATTCAAATAAATAAATAGGGCGCCACTTTGTTTAGTCAATCATTACCCACCATCTCACGGCTGATACAAACAAAGAAAGATGAGCCGGAGGGTTTAGTCATGATAAAGCAGAGGGGCAACCCACCACGTTGTCCTCTGATTGACCCTGATATAATGCTAAAGGGTAATGATATAATATGATACATGAAAATATCCAGGGATACAGAAATTGTTCCAGAACCTTACAGCCTTAAATTAACACAAAAGCAAACATATGTTTCCTTAATTAGGGCTTAAACTGCCTTGAGGTTATGTGCAATATAATTCCTTGCAATAGTTGATGACTAATTATAGCAATACCTTGCATAAGAAATGAGTAATTATAACCATAACCAAGCAAACTAAAAATCAATAGAAAACAACTTCATCGTTCCTTAAATTAAGACTCAATTGTCTTGAGTTTATGAACCATATTCTGTTCTATAATGTCCTAAATCATGCCAGACTACGACGTACGTCAATTTATAATCAACTATGATTCCGTGTCCACGCCGCAAAATCGAAGGTAGGCGCGAAGCACAAAGAATTATGACCAAAACACTAGAGTATATCAGTTCATACGATACCAAAATTGCAGTCCTGGGTTGACAGGGTGTGTCCAAGACTCTTGGGGGGGGGGGGGGTGTAGGGCGTACAGTGAGGGTAGCTGATGATTGGCAATTGTAACTGCCAGAATTCCAGGGGGCCTGCTACGTCCTTCGGTTGAGATACTTCTTAATACTTCCAGCTTTTAAGAATTCTTCTTAAACATATGCTGACTGGATAGGAAGGCTCGCACACGCAACACTGTCTTCATCCAATAAGAGGCGTAAATTACCATGTAAAGTTCAACCACTAAACAATGCACTTTTGTGAGGTATTTCAAAACTGAACCTGCTTACAGCAGAAGACCAGACGTCCACCCTAGACCGTTGACTAGCTACAAGTGATCGTCTCTCAATGCACTCTGAGCTCAATGCCTTCAACTAAGGTCACAATCACTAGCCTATTATACAATTTACCTGAGTCAAACTCCGAGTTGAGTTGTATGGATTTATACATACATAACAAGGTCAGGTGATAAGGTAGGGTTATTATGGAAGTGTGGAATGTGAGGGAAGAGATAGTCATGGGTGTATGAGTCATAGTGGAGTGGGGAGCATGAGCATGGCTATGAAATAATATTGTGGTTGTGATGAGTTGTCAACAAACTTGTTACATGATGTCCAGAACACCGTTTTACAACATTAGTTTCAAGTGTCAACACACTGTTTTTTTATGGTATTGTTAGGTATAGATGACTATGCGTTGTATACCTAACACAACACTTGGCAAACTGGTTAGTTCAAGAAGATTGTGCCACAATAAGTGAAATAAATAAAATAACCTTTTGTCTTGACAAAAGTATTTTATTTTGATTGGCGTACAACTAACTATATTCCATCAAATAAATATATATATATATATATGCACAGAATAAACCTCATTTGAGTGTGACATCAGTGTTCCCAGACCCGATCTAAAAACTACGACGGACTGCCAAGCGACACGTCATTGCGAGTTCCGTGCAGTACTTGCTGGGTCTGTGATTGTGATTGTGAAGTGTCGAGTTACTTATATCCCCCACTCCCAGTCTCCCACGGCTCGCCATCCTAACCCCTACCCTCCCGCTTCTTCCCCGGATGCGAGATTTTTAACGGTCTAATCGGAGAAGCCCGCGTCTCTTCAAAGTACCATATTGTCTTAAGGGCTCGCGCTTCTTCAGCCCGTAGCTGGGGGCTCGGAGGTCCTCGACGAAGCTGGGGCACTTGGAGGAGGTTGCGCCGGGGTGGGGGGAGGGGCGGACGCCGGGGTCACCTCCACCTCTGCCGCCAACTCCATGTTGGTTGAGGCAAGTTCCAGCGCCTCCCAGGCCATGTCCATTTCTGCCCATTCTAGCTCCGTATCCATAGCCTAAAACCATATCACATTCATTCCAGAAAAGCTCATAGTCACTTTTAAGCTAGCTGTATACAATAATAATAGTAGACAATATCACAATTAATTTTAAATTAACATCGAATTACAATAGTTTTATTGTCAAAATAGTTGCAGACACCTTTTCAGACACAATAAATAAATAAAAATTCGTCTAACCCACTCGTTCACACAACTTATTATTAAAGCCAACCGAGACCAACCCTATTACCACCGCGACAACATTGACGCGGGAACAATGGCCAACCAGAGACCAGTGTTTTAAAGTTGAGAACAAAAGCATGTACACTGCTCATGGATAGCCCTACAGTCGTAGATTACAGATAGATATTTAATAATGATCAGAGAAACAATGAACAAAAACTACCATCTTGAGTTGTTATCCTAAAACCATAAAATTCTTTTTTTTATATTTAATTAATTCAATTTAATTATTAAAAATTATGTTTATGAAAATCTAGCTGAAGAGCCATTCATTTTTCTTCCATGCCATGTGTGCAAAATTTCAATCAACTGTGATGCCAGTCTGACGAGTCAGCCACTACGTAAACAAATAAATTAATGACACACATATGCAGGCGCGTAGGAACGTCTTGAAAAGTGGGGGGGGTCAAACCCATAAGTAGGTTTTGTGGGTGGAAGCTGTGGTCTGGGGCGAAGCCCCAGCCGCCGGAGGCCTTTCACCATACAACAGTTAATTTGTCATGTTTTAACTGCACTCGGACTCTGTAAACAATGTTTTCTAGCAACTATCTGCGATCTAAAAACTAAAAAAATGAACGTGAAGTGGCCCATTTTAGTAAATTTCAACCTAATTTTTTATTTAATGACGAAGCATACAGGCAAATATATTCGTTTTATTAAGGTGACTGTCGAATTGTATAAGTGAATGTGCATATTTACAACAGAAGTGGGGGGGATGGTCAGAGTGAAAAGTGGGGGGTCAATTCCCCCCATTCCCCCCCCCCCGTTCCTAAGCGCCTGGACATATGGCGTAGGTGCTCATTGCAAAGCCTGATATTCAGTGGCGTACACAACGTTTATTACACGTAATGTTGTCAGGGATCCGTTGTGTCATCCAGCTCGGAGATAATGGCGCCCACCCAGAACCCGGGACTGGCGCGCACGTGTGACACGTTTAGCACAATCTACTGCAACAGTTGAAACTAATGAAGGACACGCCACAGGTTGGCTAGCACGTCAACAAACTTAAATATTATTTACTTATTTAATACTATGATTTAAAAAGTAGCAGCCATGGAAATTCTCAAGAATTCAACTTTGAGATTCTCAAATTGGAATTGTTTCGGTTCGCGAGATTTTAATTCATATAACATTGTGATATTTTAGTTTGTTGGTGTTTAAGGTAAACAACCCTTGGCTTGTCATTCATTTCAATCCTTTTTGCTTCATTGTAATAACAGTAGTATTTGAATGAAGTTGTCATTATAGGAATAAGAGCACTAATACGATGATAAGATTGAAGGAGGCTGGGGGGCTAGCTATTAGCTGGGCCCGCTACATTTTAAGATTCCAGCCGCTCAAAATGATTTAGCGACGGCTCGCTCAGCACAAAACGACCACAAAATGGTGACACTGATATACTCTATACAAGCTGTACTTGTAGGAGAGACTGACATTGCTAAGAATCGAAACTCTTAACCACGCACAGCTTTTAAACTTTGTTAGCGTAATGGAGATTAGCGAAAATGAGAAACCTTGTAATGATGATGACTTTTGGGTAAATACATGTGCTTAATCAGTTGAGCTCCATGATAATGATTAGCGGGTTAAACAAGATTCACTCCGTAGTCTAGTAAGTGCCATACAAACAGAGTGCCAACACCTAAGATTCGACAAGTCTAAGCCATCGGTTGAACACTATCGATGCGAAATGTATTGTTTTGAGGCCGAGTTAAACTATCCCCACTTCTACAAAATAAATTAATTGACAAAGTAAGTTTTGTAAATATTTCAAATAATATGAGGGGAGTAACAAAGTTTATTTCCCACAAAAACCACAATTTTTATTACGAATAGTAGAAATGGTAAAAGCACGATTAACAATAAACAATATAGTTATTTCCAATAGTATTTCCAACTAAAAAGCACAGAATTTGTGTGAATATTCGTGTAAATAAGTTATATACCACGAAATCACAACATGTTGCAGCTGTTACAAAGCAGCCATTTTGTTTGAAGAACCAACAAATCATTTATAGCCATTGTTGAAGCGAAATAAGACGCCCACGTTCATATTTCCTTTTCGTGATCACTGTTTCGTCAATCTCTACTACCTTGCTTCACCCCCAATCTGCTGTGCGTGATTACTTACGTAATGCGTGCAAATCTCGCGCAACCAATTGTTTTGCTGGACTACGGCCTCCGATCCAATTACTGTTCCATCCGGCCTTTGCAATTCGAACATTACTTCATCAACGGTATGGGTTTGCCGACACCAATTGTACATTAATCATTAGTGTTCCAGGGTAGGACATTAAATAAATAAATAAATTGTATTTAGAGTCTACCCACTCAGTTATATAACTGATTTTCAGTGAGGGACAGTAAATCAAAGCGACCAAGCCAACCCTGTAGGCCCCGACGCAATCGACGAGTGAGCGATAACCAACCAAAGATCTATATTTGTAATAGGAAATATAGCAATCAGTGGTATGGACAGTGCGAGCACCCGCGGATCCACGCCAGAATCAACAAGGCCGATTCAGAACAACTCTGAATTTATTATGTGCTTCGTTGCTAGGACGGCTCAAAAGTCACCGTTTACAAACTCCTAAGACAAGAACTGATGGACTTAAGTCCAAATCAGAAGTTAAAAAACTTCTGACTTTGGCGGGAATCGAACCCTGGACCTTCTGCATTGGAAGCAGATACTCTAACAACAAGACCAACGAGCCACACAACTGTCGGCAGCGGCGTCGGAGCCGGGGGGCAGGGCGGTAGCTTGCCCCCCCCCTGAGCTTACAGAGGGGGGGGGGGCGAAAGTATCTTCTCGGCTTCCCCTAGAAAAATGACAAGTTAACCAAAATAAGGTCGATTTTTCATTTTGATTCATCTAATATCTTTTCTTTTTTCGTTCAGCAAAGCCCCTTAACTACTTCTAAAACACATAAAAACCACTTCAAAAAACGTATTTTTTTTAAAATTGCCTGCGGCGCTATTGTGGGTGTGTCAAAATACAATAAACATTGAAGTGTAACTAGCTTCGCACTTTGTTGTAAATATGGAAAGTATCTCAGATATGTCAGTCAGATATTGTATTATTTTTTGGGTTTGGATGTATCCCTAGACGGTGGATGTCTCTTGGCACAAACAGCCCCCCTCCCCGCAAACAAGCACAAATCGAGAGAAAGAGGAAACCGCTAAAACGTGTTTCAAGGGAGAATCGTTATCAAATAAGATCATCTTCTAACTTCATAAGAAGCTAGCCAGCGTGATATAGATATAGAGATGGACCACCACACAGATTGTAAACAAAACTAGTGATCGTCGCAAAGTGTTCGGTACTCTTCACCAAGGCGCTCGGGCCGTTTAGGGGGCTCGTAAAAAAAAAAGTTAAAAAAACACAGTATTTCACCCTCTTTGGAAAAATTTTGTTTTCGTTGCTAAAATGACCGTTTTGTGAACCTAGCAGTTTGAAGGTGAAATCTAGCAGATATTTAGGAACTTTTAGCGTCCACAACAACACACAAAAACTACATTATTTTGGTGATACATTCAGCCCACAACTTTTTTTCTAAAACGCACCAAACGCACTCTAAAAACCTGATTTTCAAAATTTTCGCCTGCGGCGCTATTGTTGTGGGGGGGGGGCTCTGCCCTCCCAAACTCCTCATACTTGGTCCCTATATAATACCCCTTGGGATGAAAAGCCTGAATACAACACCTTTGCCTTTGTGTGTATCTGTTAGGGGGACCCCCATAGAAATTTGGCGGGCGGGCCCATGAAACGAAGTTCCGCCACTGGGCGCCGCGTATCCGGGGTGGGGTGGGAAGTTGAGCGCCCCCTCCCCTGAAATCCCAGCTTAAATGTTATATTCTTATAAAATCATCTACGTTTTCGCAAAATATTTAATTCATTTATTATCTTTTCTTTTTTTTCGTTCAGCAACCCAGCAAACAAAGTGAAGTCTTGATGTTATCTTTAAGAGGTCACTGTAATGAATTCACTGATATCTTTAGGAGGTCACTAATGATTCACTATGATATCATTACGATGTCTTCAGTTTCTCTAAATGTCCCACATATACGGTTCGTAATGATGTCATTAGAAGGTCATTTTTTTATGATTTTTTAGATAATTTTTTTTATGGCGTCGGTAAGATATATCGTTAAATGATATCCTTATGATGTCAATAGGAGATCACGGTCCGGAAGCAACACTAGCGCGATCTAGTAGCCACGCAATGAAGCCATCAATGGCAGAAAATTTAATAAAAGTAATATTTCCTCCGAAGTTACGAACTTTGTTTTGACTGAGAGTGTACCACGGTACCTGATCGACCTGTATAGAGAAGAATCACATATCTAAATTATATCGCCAAGACCAGGACTAGAACCCGGGAACCCTACCTCCATAGTCGAACGCCTTCTCCACTCGGACACGGTGCCTGTGAGATCCCCGCCGCGCTACCGGCATATGAGATGGAGCCCGCGCGCGAGGGTCTGCGGCGTGTTCGCGCGCTCTTACTAACACTTGTGAATTCTTCGTGGTCTTCTAGCATATTTGTTGGCCCCCTTTTCTAAGAATTAATTATTTTATGTATTAATTACTTTGTGTTTCAGTTCATTTCATTTCCTTATTTGTGGTTTGAAGACAGTTGAGAGCAAAACTTGAGAACTCTGCAATTCTCGAATCTTACAAGTTAGTTTTTTTCCCATGCCCAATAAAAAAGTTCCTTAAAATAATATCACCTAAATTAGAATGTGATCATTGTATAGATAGGCCTACAAAATAAAAGAACATATTGTATCAATCAATGATTTCAAAAAGATGTTATGTTACTTTTGCAATTAGGAAATATATCTTTAAACTATCATTGAATGGCATCATAATATGATTAAGAAGTGAAATATACAAAATAATATACCTACTTTTACGTTCATAATCATGAATGTATTATTCAGAATGTGCATCAAAAACATTTTATTATTACCAGAATATTGAATCAACAGTGATGGGTGAAAAATGGGTTAAAACATAAACAAAATTACATCCGGTGATTTGTATGGTAGATATAATCTGCTTAAGCCTAATTCGTTAATTTTCGTTCCCCATCGAATGGGAACAACGGTTGTTAAACCTGAAATTTAGGTAATGTCTGTATAGGCCTACTTTTCAATTTTTTTTTTTTAAAAGTTGAGTGGAAGTTTTGGGAAAAGCGCTTTTATGAGCTTTTTTGCTATAGTAATTATTGTTTTGGATTTTATTTTTTGGTTTATTTCGAGTAAGGACGCGTCAACCGTTGGGTCATAATGCACCACTCTAACCTAGGCGGGGGGGGGGGAGGAGGGGCGCATGCTGGTCAGAACCAGCCACGGGTAAGAGGAGGAAAGGGGTTCTCACGTCGCGGTCGTCATTGTCTTGTCTTCGTAATCGTGCACAGCTCGCCCCTGTGTGTGACACGTATACACCACCTTTTTACGAAATCATAATCATAATCAGGAGGGGCGCGAATAATCTTTGCCGTTGAAGCGCCCTTAAACTACTAATTGGATAATTGGACAATAAAAATTTCATCGCAATTAGAGTTTCGGTTTAGCCGGAATCGTGTTAACAAACTGACAAAAATACAAAAAGAAAAAAAGAAAAAAAAACATTCCGGATTTTTTTCTCCAGTGTAGTGAAATGGAATCTTCGCAACGCTCATCCAAATAAGACATTATTACAAAAAAGTATGTATCATCCAGTGATTTTAAAAAGATGTACTTAGGATGTCAGTTAAAGATACAATCAGCACGTGTCTCGTAATGGCATCGGGAAGATGTCTTTAAAATATCAATCAAAGACATCTTTAATTCTAGGAATTTAACGAAAAATTGAAATAAATTGTGTGTGTATGGGTATTAAATTATGAATATTTCATAATGTTTACAAAACACATTATAACTAAAAAAAATAGTATCAACTAATGATTTCAAAAAGATGTTCTTAAAAGTCAGTTAAAGATATATTCTACATGTGTCTCGTAATGACATCGGGAAGATGTCTTTAGAAAATCATTTATTGACCGCTTATATTAATGGGAATTACTGAAAAATACAAAATAAATTACGTGTTTGTACGTCTTAAATGATAAATATTAGATAATGTTTAACAATAACACATTATTACTAAAAACATTGTATCAACTAGTGATTTCAAAAAGATGTTCATAGGAAGTCAGTGAAAGATGTATGCTGCATGTGTCTCGTAATGATATCGGAAAGATATCTTTCAGCTTCCACTAACTGACGTGAAACATTAATGACACGATTGGGAACTTCTAATGATATCAGTGTGTTTGTTGGGAAAGCCCCTTAACTGCTTCTAAAACACATAAAAACCACTTCAAAAATACGTATTTAAAAAAATTGCCTGCGGCGCTATTGTAGGGGGCACAACCTTCATTGCGTTGTTCGTCCAACCCCACTCCCCGCCGCCGAAATATATTTCAGTACACGCCACTAACTCAAGGACATTAGTTGCGTATTCTGTAACCATATGTAACTATGAATGGACCCACACAGCACGGTAACGTTTCCTCACATTAATATAAGTTTTCTATTAAACATTCGATATATCCTCACAACGTTTGGTATAGTAATTGTAACATTGATGAAATATCCAAATGTCCCGCTGCATACGAACCTCATAACGTTCATGCAACTTGTATCACAATGTTGTGTAAACGACCAGGTAACAACATTGTAAGGTGTTATACTCATGTTCATGTAACGTTGTGGTAGCATTTAAATAGTAACATGGAGAAACGTTACTAGAACGTTGCTTTTACACTTCTTAAATAATGTAATAATTATGGTTGCTGCAAATATCTATTTATCGATGATTAATCGATTATTGGATAATCGATTGATTATCGATAAAAAAATTAATTGAATAATTGATTAATCGGTGTCCGCGAGTATGTACTCACTGAATTGACGTAAAGATATACTAGTGATTGTGCGTATATATTATTTCGAAACACCGATTATAAATTAAATTATATTTTCGTGTATTGATAATTGGAAATGGGATCATATGGTGGCAACCATAAGTAATAATACAGTTTCAGAAATCATTTGCTAGTGCAGCAACATATTACCTTTTCACACAACTTAGACCTAGATCAAGAAACGTACAGCACTGGCACAAATTATGACATTTTTAACATTTTATTCAAGTCGCAGCCATGGTAGGCCTATAGCCTAACAGCATGGGACCATAATCAATTTAAGGCTGATACAAACGCGCGAGCGTGGCTGGTAAAACCGAATCAACTGCAAGGTATAGGAATAGATAGATATATGTATAAGCAAATATAGGTAATCCAAGATATGAACTTGACACAATTCAATCACTCACTCAGCGGTATTAAAACCCTTCAGGCATTGGTCAAAGCATTTAAACACGATCACGAATGAGAGAGGCAACGAACAAACGCACTTTCAGGAATCAGTCGATGAAGATGGAACCCACAGTGGTTCCGAAACGTCAAACTCGCACACGAGTAAGGTAACGACGCGACGCGTCGAAACGACCCGTTTCACACCTTTTTTAAAGTCATTCCGTCTCTTCCCGTCCGTCCGCCCTTTGCCGCCGCGCTCCATCACGTTAAACACAACAGCCACATGTACACGCGTCTTTCTCTCCCGACGACTGATTGTCAAATGAGCAGAGCACAGACAAGACAGGACAAGCTACCCCACACCGCAAAAAACCGTTGAGATTTCAAATGTATGAGGTTATTTTATGAACGTTCTCAGAAAGTGAAATGAGCCAGTTTCTAACGTTTCCACATGGTTTTTTCCAAGACATTTACGGAAAATGGCACGACATTGTAGCATCGTCAATAAAATGTTACTAAGTTAAGGTCAATATTGTTTGTTTTTTATCCACCGAAATGTTAGTTTCTTAATGTTGCAACATCGTTGTGAGAATGTTTTTGAGAACCAAAGAATATTGTTACAAACATAACATTTTTCGTACGTTGTATAGATGTTATAATTTTAACTAACATTCTGGGAACATTGTAACATAAAAAGTAACGTTTTGAAAACGTGGTGTGCTGTGTGGGGAAGCATGTACTTTTCCTGGTAAAGTTCGCCCCCCCCTGGAAAAATAGACTTCCGACGCGTCTGACTGTTGGGTTCGTTATCTTGTCTATACTTATTATTATTTTATTGAATTTCACCTGTCCATATGGCAGTAAGGCTAATGCAGGGATTGCAGGGCAAGTGTGGCCCTCTGTAGCCTGACAGTGATTACAGAGTTACAAGTTTAACATTACGTGAAAGACAACAAGAGAACATGGCATTTATAAAATTAGACAAATTGAAAGGCAAAAGGCGGATAAGGGTACTTGAAGCGGGGTAGAAGTCTGAAGACGTTGCACGTAAGCCCCTGCAAGGGTGTCTAGTCGAGAGCATCTTGTCTATACTAGCATAGCTGCTAGATATACTTTTTATAATTGAATCCCCGATGATAATGTGAGTACCTAGATCAGGTTCAAAAGCATCTGATGGTTGTACACCTTGCTGTGAAGGAAATTGTCTGTTAGTCCCGCATGCACTGTTATTGATGGTTTTATTGCTAGGGAAACGCCAAAGTCGGTTTTAAACGAGTGAGTGAGCCATGTGTATAGTACACGGTATCATTCCCCATACTGGGCTAAATCCAGCCTTGGGTATATGGGAGGAAATGGGATTTTCCCGGGTATTCAACACTTGGCTTAATCACTCGTTTAACAATGACTTTGGCGTTTCCCTAGTTATTTAAATTGAACATTCAAAATGCGAATCGTGTTCGAAACGTATAAGCGTAAAACATTAACAAATTTTCAAGAAAAAACAAAATCACATAATTTTTATTTCCCATTTAACACCACTCAAAAATATTGTGGGTGTAAAAATATAAAAAAGGTCTAACTAACGGGCATTGAATCCCAATCCTCCGTGCGGTAGGCTGAAGGTAGATCTCGTCCCGCTAGCTGCTACTAAACAAATGCTATCGATATTTTAAAAAAGTCACTTTTATTAATTGTAGGCTTAAATCGCAATGGATCTACCTGATTTTGTTAACAGTTCTCAGTTAACTCGTATTGGATGTCTGTTTGAAATTTCAGCGCAATCTGTTCAGAGGTTCGGCTGATTTTCGACGTACAGACGGACAGACAGACAGACAGACAGATGGAATCACAGAATGAGGGCCGTTTGAATTGAATGGAAACACTCAGTCGCTCCGCTCCTTCCTAGATGTGGTTCTCATTTATGGACTTACTCAGGCTTGCTTCCCGAGTGCTTATAGTACTTGGGAGAATGTACATTGTAATATCAATGTTGAGTGCCCTGAACTCTCGAGTGATCATGCGTTTAACCGTAGCAAGTTAAAGGCCATCAAGACCACAGCCTAATTTAGAGAAAGCCAGTTTATTAATATTGTTAGTAATGCAAATATCTCAAAAGCTCTAGATGTACTTTACGAAATCGGCCAGTGTAGGTTTACCGTTCGACTTTTCTTTAGTATATGTATGTGTAATGATGTTCTATTCCAGTTTTGAGCTCTTTAGCTCGGTTACAGAATATTGAGTTCAGTATTTCCCATTATAAATTATTATTATTGTACTACAAACAGGTACTCTACACAAACTTATTTTGACAAATTACTACAAAGTTACTTAGATTAGTTATTAAAAATTCAATAGGGTACATAGATGTTTGCAACCTGTTATTACAAATAATTACAAATAATTCTCTGTTTGAACTCGGCAACGTTTGTTGGTAGAGGGTTTAATACACTTATCTACAACAACATAATAACATAATAATGAGATGCACGACTGTGCGATCCTTAGTTAATTGACATACAGCTTCCTTCTTCACCAACATTCAATATTCTTCCCTACCTATTCAATTAGTGAACACTGTTAAATGCTGAGTTAAATTTTATTGCTAAACCGTTGGGGCTAGGGCATAATCCAATGAACTTGAAATAATATCCCCAGTCATATACTAAAACTCATGGATCTCATGGATGTATGCTCCGTTAGATATTCTCCAACATTCCAGTACCTGGAATTACTATGCTTAGGTACTCATCTGTTGGCTCACCATTTGTCTCTGGCCTGCGGCCTTGAATTTAGAAAGTGTGTGTGAAATCAGGGTTGGTGACAGACGAGCTGGGGGCATAGCCACATTTGCTGGGTGGTTTATTAGCAGGCGGTCACAAGCAGGCCCAGGCCATGGCCTGTCAAGTACACAGGTACTAGTCCTGGCCTGTAATCTCTGCGGTTGGCTATGTAGCATGTGCTCCGTGTTGGTATCAGTCCCAGGACCAGGCATACACCCCACCTTACCACATTGATCAACGTCTAGCTGATCTTTTGTCTTTTCGGGCTTAAACTTAAGATATAGCACTATCGTTGAGTCGATCGTTCATCGTTTGAATGCTGATTGAGTTTATTAAACTCCTCTCCTCTCATTGGTTTCGATTAGTGGGATTACACCCCCTTACTTTGCACTCACAGCACGTAACGTGGGGTGACTATGTCTTTTCTTAAAGAGTCAAGCTCGCCCTCATAGTCCTTTACATAACGAGAATGACGGTATTAAATTTGTGACAAAGGATGACATATATCAAATGAAAGCTTACGACGAGCACATTTCAAAGAACCATGATATACCTCTGGCAAATCCAGCTTTCTATGTCAAAACCGAGGTCAAAGTTCAAATTTGTAATATTTTAATTAATGTTTAATGAAGTAACAGAAAATGTTTGAAACCTTCAATAAACATTTTATTCATGACATCAGCCATCGACCACATGTACAGCGAGATTGTGACGTTCTCTATGGATGGAAACAGTAAGGCCCGCAAGGTCCTTCTTCGGACATGCTTGACCAACGGAGTGTTGGTCTGCCCGGCCCTGTGTCCGTTGACCCGCGCCCGACATCACAGCCTGAGCCACGATCGGCCTTTTGACGTTCGGGGTCAGGGTCCCAGGAGCAACGATCGGCGTGACCATCGGTAAGGTGAGGGTTGGCGTCACAGGCAACGGTGCTTGTGCGCTGGCTGAACCAGCCACTACAGTAACTGTTGACGCAGCCTCAACAGGGCTAGTCGCTACCTGAATGTCAGATATCGACCTGTTGAGGCGCGGAGAGACGGGAAGAACAGTTACAGTCTGGTGGACTGAGTCAGACAGCGCACCAGCCTGTTGTTTTACAGTGGATGTGACTGTCGCCAGAGAAGGCCTGATGGCAGTCACAGATGGTAGATCAGAGGTGCCATGTCCCTTCTTTACAAGGGGCATAGACACCACCGGTATTTATCCCCGTATTAGGAGCGATTTCTTGCCCTTGCCTGCCTTGTTCTTGACAACGGGGGAAGTGGGCTTCTTGATAAAATCTTGATGCCTTAGATAACTCATGGTCAAACAAATACCTCAAGTATTTTGATTTAACTAGGAAAACGCTAAAGTCCCGCCGCGTTGATGGATGAGCTTTTTTAAAGTTTAAAGTTTGCTTGGGATATCTTTACTTTTGCAAGTGCTTTGTTTTGCTGCCTACGCATTGTAGGTGAATGTTGTCAAGTTTCTTTTGTTTCTTGTCAATTGGTA
Source organism: Sweltsa coloradensis (assembly GCA_024449915.1). Classification (NCBI taxonomy): domain Eukaryota; kingdom Metazoa; phylum Arthropoda; class Insecta; order Plecoptera; family Chloroperlidae; genus Sweltsa; species Sweltsa coloradensis. The sequence goes on along the minus strand of JAMZAV010003192.1, from coordinate 139,690 downwards.
TTATTTACCGTAAAAAACTTATATTAAAAGCTTTATTTCTATGGATTCTGGCTAACTTTTTCAATTTTTTTTTTCAAAAGGTACTACATCACCATAACCTTAATGTCCATGTATAATATGAACGTTGTAGCCCAACCCGTTTGGTCAGAATTGGCCCAAATGTCACGAAAATATCGCACTAAAAATCGAAAAAAATCGTAAAAGTACGATATTCATGAGAAATATTTCTTCGATTGTACCAAAAACAATACACTCTAAGTTCAGAGATTTCGAAGGTCCGGTCAAATTTTCATCAAGATCGGATAAGCCGTTTGTCTGGTAGAGAGTTAACAAACAGACAAAAAAACAAACAAAAAAAAAAAACAAAAAAAAAAAAACAAAAAAAAAAACACCCGAGCTAAATTTTTTGGGGGTCGGTGAAATTGAAGTCTTCGCTTCGCTCATCCAAAAAAAGAAAAAAACACGCCTGATACGGCAACACCTCAGTTGCTACCTGGCCCTGAGGACCAGGCAGCAAGCTTAACAAGAAATAACGAAAATCAATGAAAAATAAAATTTTCTCATAAGTTATTGAGAAAAAATGGCAGTCCAAAAGGGGGTTTAAAAATATAAAATTCAAAACGAAAACTACAAACTACACTAGAATGCGTGGGGAGGTTCACTTTTGGTCCCCAAAAAAACACATAGAAGGATCTTCAGGTGAAGCCTTCTAAAACCCCAGGCCTTCCCCTGAAAAAAAAACCCTTGGACAATGCAAAAAATATACAAGCCCAAAAAACTTGCTTTAAAATAATAATTCGGTAATAAAAACCTACCCCTAAACGAAAGAGAGAAAAACTGAAAAATATGAACTTTTTAAAAGGATTGAAACCGATGTAAAACGAAACAAAATCCCGAAAACCCCAATCCAAACAACAGTGTTTGGCTGGAAATGCGGCCACACAATGCACTGAAATTTGCCTAGGCACCGTTTTAGCGGGGGCGAGCGGGAGCGGAAGGGAAAAACACGTACTTTGCAAACCAGGGACGGTGTGTGTTTTGTTTTTTTTATTTATTTATTATTTTTTATTTTATATTATTTATTTATTTTTTAATTGTACCAAATAGGGGAGAGAAAACATTTTCCCAAAAAGGATATTTTCTAAAAAACAAAAAACAAAAAGAACAAAATTTTTAGGGAAACATAAAAATAAATTTAAGATATAATGAAAACAAAATAATAAAAAAAAAAACTGGAAAAAGCCTGAGGGGCTTTTTCCCTTTCCGTCTGGGATACAAAAAACCCAAAGGGAAAGGAAAAATACAATAAACAATGTTGGGGTTTTGGGGGTAAAAACCCCTATCTTTCACTAAAAAAAACTTTAAAGGGTTTCTTTAAAGGGTCAGTGCCTGACAGAAGAGGAGCTCCCCATCAAGGAGGGAGCAGGAGCGCCTCTCTATCACACCACTTTCCCTCAAAGCCGTTTTACGCCCCTTTCCCCCCAAGGGGGCCAAAGGGATACTCCTTGAGGATTCGGGACTTCAGAGGGGCTTTGAGGACCACTTCTAGGGGGGGACGGCCCCCCTGCCGTCCTTGAAAAAGCAGACAAAAGTAGCCTGTAGATTGTGCCCCTTGGGCCAACACGAGAAAAATTTGGCCAGAGGGGGGATTTGCCCAATAGTGGAGGTTTTGGGCCGGGCCAAAACCCCGGGACATACAAATCTCGGAGAGCAACCTGGGGCGTCCCGGAAGTTTTCTTATGAGGGAGTGGGCCCCAATCCCCCACATGGGTTGGGCCCGGGCCCGACAGGCCCCACCATGTGCCACCCCGGGCCCCCCTCCACCAGGCACCAAGGGCACAGGCGGGAGGCAAACCAAACCCCGCATGAAATGGGGAAAAATGGGGGCCCGGCCCTGGGAGGGTTTCCTTGTTAAAGCCCCAAACACCACCCCGGAATCTGTCCCAAGGATGGGGGCCGGGGTGGGCCCCTTTCCAGTTGATGCGGTTTGGACCATTGACCCTCGCAAAAAACGGGTTTTATCCCGACCCCCTTCACCATGATTCAAGCAAAGGATGGTCCCCTGTTGGTCACGGGAATTAGGGGAGGCCCCCACATGCCAGAGGCGGGCGACGGTAAAAAGAGCAGGGTTTTCCAGGGTTTCGGGGCCCCGGAATCTCCTTGCCCCCAAAAAGCGGGGGGGTCACAAAAAGCCCGGTCCTTTTCCCCCCTTTGATCCTAGGGCTTCCCCGTGTACGACGAGGCAGTTTGTCAAAAGCCCTCTAGTGAGTCCAGGGTTAAACCCACTCATCACCGACGAGAGGCCCCCGAAAAGTCCCACATCCCAGTGCAAAACCAGGATGGAATAAACGGGGGGGGGTTCGTTTGTAGGGTCAGTGAGGTCAGCGTGAGGGGTTTGTCACGAAGGGCCCCGGGCCAGAAAGAGGGGAATTTTTCTTGGCTTTTTTTGCAGGGAGAACCAACCCCAACCGGGGAACCGTGCGGAGGAACTCGGTTTTTGCTCCGGGCTCCCGGCCCACCGATAAGGGGGTGAAAAAAAGACTTGCCACCCAAGACCCGACGTCGGTACTTTCCGAGGGAATGGCGGGCATGGCGGGGACAAGGATGGTGTCCAATTTTGGTCAAAAATGGGTTTGAGCAAAACAACCCCCCCCGGAAAACAGGGCCCCCTTTGGGAAAGGGGAAGGTGAAAAAGTCCAAGCCCTCCAGATGGACGGGAGCACAGAGTTTCGTAAACGAGTCCAGTGCCTCCTGCCCCCCCATACAAAGGTTTCCCATTTCCCTGCACCCGGTTGCAAGACCCGGGAGGGGGGGTAAAAATCTGGAACGTGTCCACAGCCTTGGAGCAAAGGAAAACGGTTGGCAACCAGGACGGGGACCCCCCGAAGCACAGGGCCCAAACGCCCAAAAAACGCCACCTGGGGATTGAAAGCCGGAACTTAACGAGCTTTCCCTCCGGCTCCCACCCCACTACAGCTGGCTTTTTCCCCCCAAAAACCCAACCCGGGTTTTTTAAGCCCCTTTCGCTCGACCAAGCGAAGTAAAGGGGGGGTTGCCCAAATACGTCCTGCCCCAACTCCCCGGGGGGAAACCCCCAGGCCTGCGATTTTCGGCATTGACCCCTCGCTCCGGACTTGGGGGATGGGACGTCTTTCCCCACTTCTCGGAGACGGACGAAGTCTCCGTCGTCGGAAATAAAAGCCGAGAAGTCATCGGCTTAGCCAAAATAACGAGCCTGCGTTCAGGTTGACCGGGGATAAAAAATCCCTTTTAGATCGACCTGCAAAGTCTGGGGGAACGGTTCGGCGGGGCCAGAGAAAAGGGGAAGGTAGGCCCGACAGGGGGAACAACCCTGCCTTTTTAACCAGGGCCCAAAAAAGCAAAGGGTCCCGGGGGGCAACACCCTACCCGCCATGGCCCTGGGGGCCGGGTAGAGCTTTTCGCAGGGTTACTCACGAACGACTCTCCGAACCCAAAAGGTTTACGGAAAGGTGAAAGAGATGTGTGGTTGACCCTGTCGAAACGCCCCCTTTTGACCCAGGGACAAAATTGGGCCGGGGTAGCCCTCTGCGTTGGCGTTTTTTAAAAAGGGACGTCCCCGGTAAAAAGGTGGAGACTATCAAAGATTGTCCCCCCGGGAATGCAGTACCCCTGGTCAGGAGGGACCGGGGAAAGCCACTATTTACTCAGGCGCGTTCCCCGGGGGCGCGGGCCCCAGGATTTGTAGTCCCAGTGAGTAGGGGGGATGGGACGCCAGTTTTTGATGCCCATCATGCCCTCCGGTTTTGGGAAGGGGGGTTCGGGGAGGGACTTAGGGGCCAAACTTTTGGAGGGGGGGGCCCAACTGGGGGGGAGAACCCACCCCAGCATTTCCCCTGAACGGGTCCGACGGCTCATCCAGAAGAATGATTTAGAATTTCCGAAGTAAACCCGTCTTCCCGGGGGGCCCTTTCCCTTTGTTAAAAGGACCCCTGCTTTGTGAGTTTTTGGGTTGGGGAAAGGGGGATCAAAGGCTCTCACGTTGAAGACGAGAGATTTGGTTGGAAAGGGGGAAACTCGTCAAACGGAGATTCCTCCTCGTGACAGGGGCCCCATGGATGAAAGAGGGCATGGAAATGCCCCCTTTGGGGCAGTGTGCAAAAGAGGGGGACCGTCCGACAGGGGGATTCGCCCCTCTAAGCGAAGTTGTTTCAGTGGCTGAAATGTCCCCCGGGGCCATGTCCCGGGGCCCAAAATTTGGAAAAACCCCCGGAATATTAAAGCAAAATATTTGGGCAAAATTGGGAGTTTGCCCCCAAAACCCCCTTTTCGTTCTTCGCCCCGTCGCCCCGCGGACCTGCTCGTTCGCGCGACCCAAAGGGGCGGCCGTTGGGGGTTCCCCCAAGCAGGGGGGTCGGGGCACGATTTTGATCGACTCGCGCTCCAGACGGGCGAAAGTCTCGTCGCCTTTTTTCTGCGCAGTCCCAAAAAAAACGTTTTAGGCGTGGTCCCAATTTCCTGCCTTTTGGGGAGGTCCCACCGGGGGGTGGAGGGGGTTTTTAGAAACTGGGGACGGGCCTCAAACGAGAGAAGGAGCTTTGGCAGGGAATCCCCAAGGGTCGGGTCATCAAGGAGGGCGGGTTTTTCAAATCGCCAATAGGGAGAGGGCAAACTTGGGCGTTTTTTTGAGGAGGGGTTGTTTAGCAGGGCCAGGTGATCGGAAAACGAAGGTAAGACCTTCCCCTTCCGTCACCGGGTCGGGACTTCGGGGGTGGCGTAGAAAAAGAAACGATGCTTTAAAACGGGTTGTGTGGGGGCCCTTACCGGAAAGAAGGTGTATCCCGGTTCGACGGGGTAAAAACCCCGGGCCCCAAATCCCGGAAAAAGTCTGGGCCCCCATGACCAGTCTTGAGCAGATTTACTATGCGTGGATACCGCTCCAAACCACCAGACCTGTCGATATTGGGATTTTAAAGTGCCCCGTTTTAAATCCCCCCCCAAAGGAACTGGTTTTCGTCGGGGACCCCGCCACCCACGTACATCCGAATGTGCGCTCGAGGGCCCCAAAACATCTAGAGCCAAAGTGCGGGGCATGAGGCACATAAAAGGATATAAAATTGGAGCGGAAACCTTTTGGGGGGAATCTCCAAGAGAAATTTTTGAAGGGTAGCCGGGGGGACAAAAAATGTTGTGAGCACGGAACACCAAATGGGCGACTTGCGAAGCCCCATAAAGGTGCCGTAAAAAAATTGAACTGGTTTGGGGTTTTTAAATGGAAGGTATATTTTGGGTTTTGAAGGGGAAGTGGTGCTGAAGGCGTTTTCGTCTCCTGTAAGAGGGAAAGACGTCGGGAAAAATTTCGATCAAGGAAAAATGGACAGCTGACACCACTTGAAGCGCTGCGTAGGCCCTTTGGGGGTTTTGTTGGTATGGTTTTTCTCTCCCCTTTTTTTGTTTGGGTCACCCCACTCCATTTGACACGAGGCCCTCTTGGAGTTTTTACCTGGGGAGGAGAAATCGTGTCACCAGACACTAAGTAAAAATTTTGTGCCTTTGCGCAGGGTGCCCCGAAAGGGGTTTCAACCCTGGCCCTTATCGCTCGCACTTCCCTTACGGCCGGGCTTACCAAAAAGCAGCCCTCTGTTTTAAAAATCCTTATATCTTTGGGGAAACGGGTGAGCCCAAACTTAAGTGGCTGATCGCTTCCCCCTTAAAATCCCCAAAGAACTGCAGGAATGGGACTTTGGGGGACATGTGTTTTTTGCTTCCCCCCCACTGTTAAGAAGCTCCCGGCAGGGCCGGGGGGAGGGGGACCTCGCCCGGGGGTTTTCCCCCTCCCTCCTGCCTTTTTCGCTTCTTTGCAGGGAATCAAAGCGTGGCTTTTTTTTGGCCAGGCAAGACCCAGTGAAACCCCTCTCCGTCTTTTGGGGTAAGCGCGATATGGTGTTGAGTAAACTCGCTTCCCGTCCCCTTCCCCAAAGGGAGGGGGCATGCACGAAGGGTTTGGGCAGGGCGCCGGGGGGAGAGGGGACATCACTCGTCTCGGAAATGGTGGTTTTAAAACCCCTCCCCCTCGCAACGATTTCCTTTCCCCTTCCAAACCCCCAGACGGGGCGGGGGAGAAGGGCCCCCTCGGCAGGGTGGGCGCCTTGTTGACCAAAAAAGCAGTGGGGGAACACGGGCAAAGTGTCCAGTCTCTTGCAAATTGAAGCAACTTTATGTCGTCAAAACTGAGGAACACGCGGTTGCGTTTTCCCCCCATAGTTCCCAACCCGGAAAGGAAAACTGGCAGATTGTAATTTTTTAGCCTTTACGGGCAAAAATTTTGCCGACGGAAAATAAAGGGCGTGGCCAACGTCGGCCTCTCCCCACACAACGGGGGTGTAAGCCCTCGGGGACACGAGCGGGCAAGCTTTGGGAACTCGGCCTCCCCAGACTTGGTGTGGGAAAAAGTGGGGACCCCGCATTTGGGGAGAACCAGACCCCTCCGCGGGATGACCCGGCTGCGAGCCTGCAGAACTGGTCCTTTATGCCCATACCTCCGTAATCAAGCATGAAAACTATCCACCCAAAGGGCCCTTTCTTTTTAGATAAAACACACACGCCCGTGACATCCTTGGGGGCAAAAAATGTTTTTTCCCCCCAAAAGATCAGCTAGGGGGCCGCCTGTACTGCGAGATGGTTTTCCCTTTCAATAGAAAGGGAAAAAGTATGGGCCCGGTCCCTTTTTTGGGGCATGGGTTGATTTACGGGGGAGGTCCTGCCCCGGGCCCCGTGTTTTCTGACCCCCGCCCGACATCAAAAGCCCGAGCCATGGTGGCCTATTGACGTTCGGGGTCAGGGTCCCCGGAGCAAAAAGTCGGCGTGACCATTTGGTTTTATTTGGGGGTTGGCGTCCATTGGGGGGGCCCGGGAAAAAGTGAGGGTTTTGGGGTCAAAAGGGGAACGGTGCTAGGCACTTTTCGGAAAACCCGCCACCACAGTAACTGTTGACGCAGCCCCAACAGGGGTGGTCGCTACCTGAATGGGCAGATATCGACCTGTTTGGAAAAGGGCGGAGAAAAAGGGAAGAACAATTAAAAGTCTGGGGGGACCCGAGTCAAGGGCAGCGCACCAGCCCGTTGTTTTACAGTGGAAAGTGACTGTCGCCCGAGAAAGGCCTGATGGCAGTCCCCAGATAGTAGATCAAAGGTGCTTGTCCCCCTTTACAAAGGGGGATACACCACTGGTTTTTGCCCCCCCCTTTTTTTTAGGGGGGGGTTTTTTGCCCCTGCCTGCCCCGTTCTTGAAAACGTGGGCAGGGGGCTTCCTAATAAAAAACTTTAGGCCTATTCATGGTCAACCCCAAAACCCCAAGATTTTGGGAAATTAAAAAAAATAAAACCCCGCCTGACAAGGCAAACTCAGTTGCTACCTGGCCCAGAGGACCAGGGAGCAAACTGAACAAGAAAGAAACGAAATATTCCCAAAGAAATATAAATTTTCTCAGATTGAGAAAAAAAGGGGAGAGTCCAAAAAGGGGGTTTAAAAAATTTAAAAAATTTAAAAAAGAAAAAATACACTAGATGCGTGGCGAGGTTTTTACTCTTTGTGCAAAAACACAAAAAAGGACTTTCAGGTGAAGCCCCACTAGAATAAAGGGCCCTTTACCTGAAAAAAAAAACCTAAAACAAAAGGGAAAAATAAAAACAAGTCCCAAAACTTGCTTTTAAAAATTTAAAAATTTGGAAAGAAAAGTACACCAAACGAAGGAGAAAAACGGGAACAAGAAAAATTGTTAAATGAAAGAAATCCGATAGATAACGAAAACAAAAATGCCGAAAAAAACAATCAAAACAACAAGTGTTTTTTGGAATGCGGCCACAAAAAATGCACTGAATTTTATAAAGGGACAATATTAGAAAAGAGAGCGGGAGGGGGAACGAAAAAACGTCTACCCCCGACCCAAAGGGCAGTGTGTGTGTGTGTGTGTGTGTGTGTTGTGTGTGTGTTTTTTTTATATTTTTATTTTGGGACATTTCTTTTTTCTTTGGGTTTTAAAAAACCCATCCCAAATATGGCCCCGTTTAAAAACATTGGGAAAATTTGGGGTTTAAAAAAAACTTTGGAAGCTTCGCAAACGCCCCCCCCCCTTTTTTAGGCGCGTTGTTGGGTTTACTTAATTTTTTTAATCCGATTTAAAAAACGAAAAAATTTCGAAAATTTATGAGAAATAATTTTTCGGAATTTTCGCTCAAATTTCACCCCCGAATGTAAATTTTTTCATAAAATTAAATTTCTGTAAAAAAATCAAAAAAATGGGGGTAATGTTTGGGTGTGGCGGGGGAAAGGTCTTCAAAAATTTAATTTTTATTATTGGGATATGGTTTCAATTTAATATTGGTTTTAGGGATAAACATTCAACAGGGCCCTTTTTTAGTCAATATGCAAAAGGGTCTGTTCCTTAAAACCCTTTGCCAATAGGGCCCCCCAAAACTCAAAAAAAATAACCCCCAACATCGTTGAAAATTGGTTTTTTATTGGGAATTTTTATATTGGAGATTGAGAAATAAATTTCCTTTTTAATGTTAATTATACAACACCCCAAAAGGGTTGGGACAGTACAGAGTCCACCTGGAAATCTGGCTGGCAGGCTTACGTCATGTTGTAATAACACACCAAAGCCCCAAATCAGTATGGGCAAATAAATTGGGTTCCTTTAAAGTCACCCAGGGTATTTGGAGATTTCCCCCAAATTTCCTCTACTTTTAAGTGAGGTTTGGGAACCACTCTCTCTTGTGTGAACCATACTCGTAAAGGAATGATTTTTCCCAAAAGTTAGGGAAAAGGCCCATTTAAATTCAAAGAGGGGGGTTTGGCTGTGAAAGTTTTTAATAAAAGTTTATTGAAGTTGGGTTTTTTTTAAAGTTTAAGGGGGTATGATTTCAAAGTGACGCCTGTCATTTCCCCAAAAACTTATCCCAAAATTTTTTCCTCTCGGTCTAGTTTAACGAGAGCCTTGATTGTATCAATCAGTAATTTATTTTGGTATCTATCGGGCGGCCCCTAAAAATAGGTAAAAATCGAAAAAATGTTTTAAAAATGGGAGAATATCGTAAAATTTCGATTTTCGTTAGAAATAATTTTTCGATTGAGCTCAAAAACGTGGCAGTTCTATTTCGAATAACTCCAGAAAATTTCTTCACAATTTGGAGTGTTGGTTCAGCCGGAATCGTGTTAACAGGCACACAGAAATACAAACAGAAAAAAAGAAAAAAATCTGGATTTTTTCTCCGGTGTAGTGGAATGGAATCTTCACTTCGCTCGCTACACTCATCAATTAATTTATCTAATATTAATTATCTTGGACAAAGGGTATCCACCCACAAGTGACTCACATAAAACACTAACAAATACACATTATTCACAATACAACAAAACAAAGATGTTTCACAAATCATTAGTAAACATGCAAGTATTACAAAATTACAAACCAAAAATATGTGAAAATTAAATAACATAATCGTATATTATGAAAAAAAACACTAACTTGAAAATCTAAGCTAGAAACTATGAGCTCTTAATCTTTTCAGGAGAATCGGAATGTGTATTACTGTTATTGCATCAAAATTATTGTAATTCGGTGTATTTCTTCACTCACATGTCAATATATTCACTGAAATTTCTTTTTTCTCATCATTTTCATCAAAAGACATGTTATTAATGTAAGTCTGTGAATGAGTAGAGACTGATTTAAATTGGAGTCTGGTCAAATGTGGTTTATTTCGGGTTATACTTGGTGTTCAGTGTTCAAAATTCGACTTAAATGTAGATATTCGTTTGCTGAAGTGGTGATATCGTTATTTAAACTTTTGAAAATAAGGTAAGAGATAAAAGTGAAATTCAAACTAATACTTTAAGGAATTATATTATGTTGGAATAAAAACAAAAAGTTAAAACAAGAGAATGTATCAAGGCTACACAGATTTGTCAAAAGGCAAGGTTGTCTTCTGAAAAGAGTCTGAGACAAGTTGACTCTCATATTATGGGTGTGGAAACACGTAATGGGGTGTTGAGAGTATCTCAAAAAGAAAACTCTATGCTGACCCAGAATTTGGAAATGAGTACCGGTACTAGTGAGAATAAAATCAGGAGTAGACTTATGCCTGAAAAAGCAAATAGTTCAAAGAAGAGGAAAGGGAGAAAGAAAAAGAAAATGAAGTGTGTTGTTGGTGATTTTAATCAAGTGTTGCATTTGGGGATTCAATGGGCTAAGAAAATAGAAAAACATATCCAGGAACTTGAGAAGAAGATCTACCAAATGGAAAATAATATGATAACAGTCAAGTCAACCATCAGTACAGGATTAGCAGCAGGAAGTATCAGAAACAATTGTATGATCCAGGGTGATACAGAGTTAGCAGTAATGGATGGAATTTACTGTGGTATGAAGGATATGGTTTCGAATTACAAATCCTCCGTCGATTTAATGCAACAAGAGATTGAGGAGGATCAGATGGAAATCAGACGGAAATTCTCTACAATCTCAAACCAAATTAGAGACTTTGAAGATGACAAAGATGAAATGAGATTTGAAATTGGTCTATCAAATGCTAGACTTGATAACCTAATTGACATGTTTCAAGAAGATTCCATGCATCGTTCTCTGAAGTCACCAGGTGATGAAGCTAGAGGAGGACACATCTCCACTGCAATCGGCGCAAGAGACACGAATCTACACCGCACAGTTTGTGCAAGTTCACCGCGTCATCTGAAAGTTGGAATAGTCGGAGACTCTATGGTCTACAATTTACATAAAGAGGCGAAAGGTAGAGGTATTGATTGGAATGTTAAATGTTACCCAGGAATACGTACCGATCAATAAGAGAATGTATTAAGTAGGTCTACACCATTAGAGACGAGTAGTAGAAATAAGGAAGCTATGGACAGTGATCTAGATATTATCACGGTTCAAATTGGAACAAACAGTGTGAAAGGCTGGATTCGAAACAGCAGATGGGTAAGGGAGACATGGGATTTGCTTACCCATATTAAACAAATATATCCTAACTCAAAAATCATTTGGTGTGGCATCATAAATAGTCTTGATATTCCTGTCAATATTATAAATAGGATTAATGATGACATTGAGTGGGTTGTGAACCAGTTAGGCGAAACTTTCTTAGACTCAAATATCTAGTTGTGGAAGAATTGTCTTGGACAAGATGGTCTTCACCTAAATTACAAAGGTAATAGAATGATGGCTAATGTGATTATAGCAACTTTTAACCGCATTACAAGGGATACAACAATGAAAGAATCTGTTAGCGATAAGCCTACACATAAAGAGCTAATTGATTCTTCAGATCAGGCAAGTAGGCATTATCGAGATACTAACATAGTGGAAGGGAGATCTGATAGTATAGATTTAGAGCAAATAAAGAACGTATCATGTAGAATTAAGGCTTCGGAAAACTAGTAGTTGTGAGTAGAGCAAGACTTGCCGTAGTCAATGATATGCATAGTGCAGATGCCAATCAAGATAGGCCCGTTTTATGTGTTAACACCCAAAGTTGTGTTAACAAATTTGAACTAATAGAACAATTGGTAATTAACTCTAACCCTTTACTAGTTGGCATAGCAGAAACTCATTTAACAGAAGACGTAAATGACTGGGAGGTTGAAATTAAAGGGTATAGGACAGTAAGAATGAATTCCACTAGTAGGCACACTGGAGGTGTAATGATCTACATTGACGAGAAAATAGATTACAAAGTCATCAATAAAGAAACAATCGGAAAACTATGGTGGGAATGTAGCGTTCGTGTTATGTCTGGGAAAATGGCACACACTATTATTTGTGTGATCTACGTGTCACCGAAAATGAAAAAGTCTGACATTATTAAAACTTTGCAAAATAAATTGGTAATATTTCTAGATTCAAATTGTAAAATTATTGTCATGGGTGATATGAACATAGATTTGAGCAAGACTACACTATATTCAAATAAAATGAAAAACATGTTGGAATCGCAGGGTGTAATTCAATTAGTGGATGATTTCACCAGGATTGCTTCTGTAGTACAGAAAGATAATTCCTTTAAAATATCAAGGACGGTTATAGATTATGTATTAGTTGCTTATGAAGATAAGGGATAAATTCATGTTGCCGTAGAAGACAATCCGATATCTGATCATAGACTTATTAAAATGAGGTATTTTATAAATAATGGGCAGCATGTGCCAGATGTTCACAACCCCAAAAGATTAAGAACTACTATAAAATGCAGAAAATATAAAAATTTAGAGAATAAGGCAAACAGATTATGTTTTCAAGAAAGTGTTAATAACAAAACATGGATCAATATTGAAGTTGGTAATGATTTGGAAAAAATGTCCAAAGAATTTATTGTAAATGTGCAGGAAGCTATGGATGTTCATATCCCATAAATAACGTTTCAGGTTAAGGAAAAGCATAGACATAATAAATGGTTTGATGCAGAGATAAAAAGGGCACAGGAACATAGGAATTTTCTATTTAGGGTAGCTAAAAGGGCAAATAATTTAGAAGATTGGAAAAATTATAGGTACAGCAGAAATCGAGTTGTTAATTTGATTAAAAATAAGAAAAGAGACTATTATTCGCATAAGATTTGCGAAATTAAAGACAGACCCAAAGAATTATGGAAGGTTTTTAAAGATCTTTATAAAAGCAATACGCAAAGTAATTATCAAGAAATGTACTTTAATAATAAGAAAGTAAAAGGTGAACATAATGTTTCAAATACATTTAATGAATACTTTATAAAAGTATTGAGGACATATCGAATAACATACCTGGAAGTGTCAATGTGAGCAAGCAATTCGAACAGTTTCACAATTCAATGGACCGATATTTTTAGAAAATTTTCAAACAGTTGGTGAAGATACAATAGTAAATAAAATTAAGAGCCTTAAATCATCAGCTCCAGGTGAGGATGGAATTACAGATCAAGTTCTTAAAACTTTAATTCCTACGGTTAAATTATATCTAACAAAAATAATTAATACATCACTAAGCAATGGCGAAGTGCCGGAATGTTTGAAGAAAACGGTGATAGTTCCGATTCCCAAAATTCCTCGAGCAATAGATGGTGAAAATTTCAGGCCGATAAATATTCCACAAATGGTTGAGAAAGTGTTAGAATATATAGTTAAAGATCAGTTGATCGATTTCATTGAAGAAAACAAAATTTTAACTGAAAATCAATCAGGATTTAGAAACCAACACAATTGTGAAACTGCGATTCAGCATGTTGTTGAGGAATTGAGAACAAATATGCAAGAGGAAAATATTACTATTGTAGTGTCATTTGACTTAAAAAGGGCATTTGAAACAATCGATAGACAAATTCTAATTAAAAAACTAGAATGTTAGGCATCAAGGGGAAAGCTTTGAAATGGATTGTCTCTTATTTGGAGACTAGAGTTCAGAAAGTTAAGATTGGTAATTTTTCCTCAACGTATAGAGAAAATAATTTTGGGGTGCCTCAAGGGACAGTGTTAGGGCCCCTTTTGTTTATTGTGTACATAAACGATATAGGCAATGTATTAAAATATTGCAAAGTTTTTCTTTATGCAGATGATGCATTAATAGTATGTATAGGTTCTACTTTGCAAGAAGTTATGATGTTCTAAACCTAGTAGTAGTAGTAGTCTAGTAGTAGTAGTCTTCATCGCATTGGGTAACATTTCCCATGCGAGGTTAAACCCATACCGAGCGTTAGCTCATAAAGGGTGACTTTTGAGGGCACACATTTTGTGGGAACACTCGTATTGCCTATAGTTATAGGCTGGTTGATTAGATGAGGTTTAGTTAGGGAGCTGGTCTTTGTCGCCGGAAGTGTTTAGTATTTAGGGGTGGGAAAACACAAAGATTATATTTTATTCTGACACTGATGATTGAAATTGAAAGCCAAGGGGTGGGGTTGGAGCACTGCGCGAAGCATTTAATTGTCGGTCATTGCGAAAGACTGTGTGTGTAGCCTGGCACTAGCCACTTTTGCGAGGGAAACAGGTGATTCTATTTCTCGTTGACGAGTGCCACCGGTATGTCGTTGATTTTCATGGGGTGTATAAGTTCGATTGACTTCCTGTATATCGCTCCATTGGCATTCTAGAAGAGAGTAGTTACAGTACGCCTAGGGTCGATAATGTAATGACTGTTCGGCTTAAGCCTTGAGAAGTCCTGCTAGAGCGATTATTTCTGGAGTAGGCCTGAGACGTGTGATGGCCTCGGCGATATTGACAATCAATTTCCAAGTCTCTTCATCCGAGGTGGAGGAGGGCGAGGAGTGCTGGTGAGGGGGTGGTGGAACGTATGATGAGTTTATCGGGTAATTGGGAGTGGGACTGTGGTTCGAAGGTGATGCTACATTAGCATAAGAAACTCCCGGTCTAGAGTAGGTTGAGGGGGGACCCACCTGTCTGGGCTGTGGTGTTATGGATTTCTTGTTGGAGTATGTACCAGGGTTTTGCTGACCTCTGAACTGTACTTGCCGGTCTCGTGCTTGGAGGAACGCGCTGCATCTGCGCGAAGAGGCCGGGTGATCCTCTCCACAGTTTGTGCACTTGGCTGGGGTGGTGCGTGGCTTGGGGCACTCGCTTGATTTGTGGGTAAGGGCGCATTTGAAGCAGGTAGGAGGAAGAGTGCAAAATAGGGAGCTGTGGCCAAAACGCTGGCAGTTATAGCACTGGCGTGGACCTTGAGGTCCTCTGTAACGCTCAATAGAAACTCGGTGATAACAAACCTTCTCGAGGAGGTGGAGAGGTTTACCTTTATCCACAACTGCAGAAGATACTACGAAGAGGGGCATTGGGTGTCTGATTCCCTCAACAGCGCGGTGGTGGAGCTGCTGGACGTCCGTTATGGCAAACCCTTGGTGACGGAGGTCTTCTTTGATGTCTTCGACGTCGACAGTGGCTGAGAGGCCTCGCAGAACGATCTTCTTCAACCGCTGGTCGGCTGTCGGGAAAGTGTATAACTGCAGGTCTAACTCGCGGAAGGCTTTGACAAGGTCTGCATACGTAGACAGGTTTGCTGCCCGTACTTTAAATGAGTCTTTGGTAGATGAAAGGGTGAAATCACCATTGGTATTGTCTTTAACTAGTTCTAACATCTGACGATATGTTGGCACGCCGAACACTGTGATCGGAGGTACCCGTTCTGACTTATTAATAGTTGAGTTGGGTGTGATGATACTAGAATTTTGCTGGTTGCTACTGGTATTCATGGGGTTAATGTCATCCTGGTCTTCATCCATGTCGGAATCTTCAGAGTGATGTGCGATATGCGTATAGTCTGTTTCGTCGGCAAGGAGCGAGAAGCGGTTCGACAGAGGGATACTGTTTAGTGACTGTGAGGTCACAGTGCGGGAAGTTGAAGGTTGACTATTGAGAGAGTTGATGTTTGTTTTGATTCGAGTGGTGGACTGCACACGATTTCTTGACGCTTCAGGTTTTAGCCGTTTGGCAGCGGAGGCATTGTTTTCTTTGATTGCTGAACTGGGCTGCTACGTTTTGCGGTAACATACCAGTTGCCTGAGTGGAAGTTGAGGGGGGTCGGTCGGAAGCCATGACTGACGAATCCTGCAAGCTGCGATCGGTTCTTATCATACCTCTAGCACTCGCCTAATGATCTAAAACTTAATGAAGAATGGTTACGAGTAAACAGGTTAAAAATAAATGTTTCAAGCAATGGTATTGTGTTTGAATAAAATAAAACAAAAAATAAAAGAAGAACTTAAGAAGATTCAGATTATTATTGATTATGAAATGGTGGACATCGTTGACCAGTTGAAATATTTAGGGATTATTGTTGATGAAAATGAAAATTTCAAATCCATGGAAATCAGATTATTAAAATATTTGCAAGAAAGGTTGGTTTATTCCGTCGAATACATGTCAACTTGCCTCTTAGTTCAAAAATTCTAATATATCAAGCTATAGTTGCTCCTCTTATAGATTTTTGTAGTTCTGTACTTTTTTGCTTAAAAAAAATGAAATCGATGTAATACAGAAGATACAAAACAAAGCAATGAGGAGCATATTAAGAGTTAGCAGATACACGTCGATAGCCAAGATGTGCGAATCATTTCATTGGTTGACGATAAAACAAATAATTTTGCTTAATACCCTATGTTTTCTTCATAAAATTTTTTGTGGCAATGCACCTGAGTACTTGTGTAGGAAATTAATAATTAATTCAAAAATTCAAAATTATAATTTAAGAAACAACAAGCTTATTTTTGTGAAAAGGTCAAATAGTGCATTTGGACAAAATTCAATTTATATTAGAGGTGTTCGAATTTTCAATAGATTACCACAAGAAATTAAAAGTATCGGTGACTACACAAAATTTAGAAAGGAATGTTGTAAAATAATAAAAAGCAAAATGTTAAGTGTAAACCAAAATGAAGTATTGTCCTTCTGGGACATAATGAAAAAAATAAGAGGATATGTACAAAACATACATTGTTGTAAGCCAAGACCAACATAGCGTTAATTTTATTAGAGATGAGAGTACTTGTTTAAACATGTGTATTGATTTTGGTACTATGATTATAAGCTGAGTGTTTATTTTTTAAAGTGATGCTTGTGACTGAAAATGTATTTGAAATGTCGTGACTTAAGTGTGTGTTGTATATATTATTAATTGTGGCTGTTAGATTAATGTGTTGTCAACTTGTATCATTTGTATGTATTTTGAATATACCATGTATATACCATGATGTACCATGTATTGAAAATGAAAATAGCAAATGGTGCTAATGAATAAATAACACTACTACTACTAATCCATTTATTTACAATGGAATGTAGGAACATATGTGTAGGGCCTTAAGGTTCTGTTGTGTCCACAGTACCTGTTGAAACCCCGTCAAAAGCAATTTCATTATTTTTTTTAAATGTGTGGAGTTTATTGACTTTTGGCTGCGAATGATAGGTATTTGAGCAAGTAGCGTCAATAACCAAACTTGGGTTGTACTACATATTTTTTGTTTATTAAGAGACAATACATTATATTACTTGGTCATATAGCTAAACGAACTAATACCAGTTATATTTATTATAAAACAGACACGACTCAACTGAGATTGAATATATATTCTTGGATTCGGAGAGACTTTGCTTTATATAACTGAGTGGGTAGACTCTAAATAAAATTTATTTTATTATTTATTTATTTTTATTAAACAATAGTAATTATACACAATATTCAATTCAACTACATTAACGTCTATACAGGTCAATAATTAGTTTGTGGAGACTATTCAATATACCATGCACTTTGAACTATTTGCATTTAACGCGCAGTGGACGTGCACTTATATTACGTGGTGAAACATGGTCTTCTTGAGCAGGTAGGTGGGCATCGGAGAGTGGGGCATCGGAGATGCGTCCTTAACTCCCTTCACTCGTTTTAAGTTTCCAGAAACACAATTCAAAATAATGTGAACAATAATATATGAATGGCTGCATCAAGACAAGGTTTGCCCCGATCAGTGGCGTATCCAAGGGGGGGAGAGGGGGGAGAAAACCCCCTTCTTTTAAAAAAAAAAGTGTACAGGAGAAAATAAAATAACTACAAATTACCATCTAACTAAAGGAGGATTTTAGTAGATACAAAGTTGGTTATTTTGATGCTTTAAAACGCACAGATTTTCACCAAAATTACCTTGAAATAGAAAACTTTTGGATTAAAATCTGGATTTTAGTAGATAAAAAGTTTGTCATTGTGATGCTTTAAAACGCACAGATTTTCACCAAAACGACCTTGAAGAAGAATTTTTTTCCGGGGGGCAAGCCCCCCGGACCCCCCACTTAGCCTTCGGCACATCTATGAAAAAATTGGTTGAACCCCCCCCTTTATGAATTCCTGGATACGCCACTGGCCCCGATTAGGGATCGAACTCAGACCCTCTGGCTTTACGTAGGAACCGGTATAATTTTAATTTTAATTTAAATTTAAGGTTGACTGTGACTATTATTGTCATGTTTCTTTTCTCTTTATATATATATATATATATATGGATTCTTAGGCTTTCAGGGCCGCTGGTAGATGTAGATGTGGATTCTGCGGTGATTTGCCCTGTGTTTTGAGTTGATGGCTCTAAAAAGAACGGTTCTTTTTAGAGCAGAATCCACCGCAGAATCCACATCTACATATATATATATATATGGATTGTTGTATCATATATATATGTTTGTACAAAGTTCCTGTGTATTTGTCATTTTTGAGTTATGTTTTGAATGTATGTTTGTACATGTGTATATGAGTTTATTAAACTTTACTGGTGGGGCTCTGCCCTGTTAACGATATATTGATAAATAAATATATAAATAAATAAATAAATAAATAAATAAATAAATAGATGCTGTCCTGTCATTTTTAACATACTAAAAGATACGTTGAGTACAACGTGTTGTTTTGTTGTTGTAAACTAGCTACTGCTTTACAGCGCCTAGACCAGTCGAGTAGCTGCGCGGCTCGCTACGTTGGAGAACAAAGGTTCTGCGCGCGCATCCTAGCCCCAGACAACAAAGGAGCTGCGCGCGCATCGTGACGCTAGTCAGGTCATGCACGCAGGCAGCAGCGGTCGCCTGGCTGTGCTGCGCCTCGCTCGCAGTCGCTCTCTAGTCCTTGTCTGAGGCGGACGTGTTTTGTCTTCGCTCCGCGGTCTGTTCTTGTTCGGCGTTCACAGTACATGTGGCTGGCTTCTGTGCCTGTGGGATGTGTTCTGTTGTTTCCTTGCATCGTTCTGTTTAGTGTGTGTTTACTTGAGGGGGTTGTCTGTTTTGTCTAGACTGAAGGTTTTATTGGTTGGTTCTTTATTCTCTCTTGCTTGACATTGACAAGGTGTGTGCTCTGTCTGTCCAGCTCATCCATACTGTGCGGTTGATGTTATGTTTGGCATGTGCTAGGTTGTAGTAAAGATCTATAAAATCATTGACGTTTCTTTTACAGCATATTACAGCAATGGTGCCAAGTTTTATCCTAGCATTTGTTTCCTTATTTGTTTTGTAAAGAACTTCCAATAACTATTCTGTTGTCACCCATTACACACGAATATAATTCAGTTTAAATAACTTTATATGGTCATGACCAACGTCCAACTCTCTGGTATTGCATGATTTACTCTGTCTGGAGGGTTAATTGGAGTTTACTTTCCGTCGTCTATTTCCTAGTTTCATCTCCACGAATGTGGATCTTCGTTTGAGCGTGATGTCTGGTATATCGGAGCCCATATCTGGATCATCCAGCTCTGGCTTTTCTTCTCCGTTGGTTTGTCCCACTCTTCTTAATATGTAATGTTCCTCATTATTTACGTCGATTATTAATTACACATCACCCCTTTCAAGTCATTGCCCATCGCGTTACATAACCCATTAACTTTAATATCTGGGGTCGGTGCTTTAACATCACTACTTCTTCATCACGCTAACGCAACGTGAATAACAATAGTAACTGGCAAAGTCTAACCTCAACATACATTTCAACATAATTTATCTTAATTTATTGTAGGTCAACATATTTTTAGTGATTATGTGGATGATTGATGTCTCTCACTGATTATTATCAGATGTGGCACTTTAAAAAAATATTATTTTTGAAGTATGCCTACACTTGAAACCTAATATTGGTCATGCCAAACTTACATGGCCGTTCATGTTATTTATGTCACAGGTTTTATGTTGTATTATAAAAAGTAAAACATTATATTTGGTAAAATAAATGAAAACGTTTTAACTGAATGACCCAAATGGCAAATGAATGCACTGTCCAACTGTTCTAGGGCTCAATGCTACAAGCTTATACTATTTCTACTCATTTTATATTTTGATTTAGCTTAAAATTTGCATTCTTACAGTAAAGCTAGTATAGCTTTTCATCATACTTAAAGTCAACATACTATAGCTGATATTTTGTCAATAACATATTATTACAAAATATCACAACTCTAGCATCTTCTTGTACACAAGGTCAATCATTACTTTCTCAGGATTTACAATAACAATTCTTATACACAGGGAAGATAGGACCTGACGTCACTTTTAGGCCACTCTCAATTAGTATTTAAAGAGAGCACCTGCCCCTAACAAGTCAGTCAGTGTACGGACATCGATCCCGCACTAAGCATTACGGACAAAAGCTCCCACGTGCTCCTTCAAAACTGCTACGGACAAAAGCTCCCACGCAGCTCCCTCCCCCCCTTCTAAAAACTATGGACAAAAGCTCCTGGTAACCCTAACCTCTACCGCAGCACTACGGACAAAGGCTCCCACGTGCTCCTTCTACTACGGACAAAAGCTCCTGGTTCCCTAACTCACCAGAAAACTTCCCACCTATATACTCGGCACCTCTCTGCGAAAACGTATTAATTCAGTGTTACCAATAAAAAACGTGAGTGTCAGTCTGAGATAAGGGTGAGTACAAATATATTAATTAATTAAGTTATAATAATTAATTGGCTTCACCAAAAGACCTTTTTAATTTCATGTCATCTTTCAATATACTCCTTGCATAGTATTAATGTTAATTAACCTTATCTTGTTACACACTGCAATTTTGATGCAGGTCGATCCTAAGTTACCCGCCCCTTTGTGGCACTTAGTTAAAGATATCCTATTGTAAGTACAATGATTATTCCATTATTGTCATTATTATGTTGTGTCTTATATAACTGAATAATAAATGCATCTTCTTAAAAAACACTTATTGACCAGTACATTATATAAAACCTGACTGTGTCCAAATGTCACTACACCCTATACAGAAAAAAGGACTCTCTTCAGTAAGCACAAATCACCCCGGTACTACTCAGTAGTCCAAGAACCCACCCCCCTCCATTCTACGCCTCAATCTCCTCGCCCTACCCCTATTATGTCGGTCCTCAACCAGACAATAAATACGTTGAGGTGGTGGCAGCTTCATAAACTTTATTAGCTCTCCACAGAGAACCACAGAACGAACCTTCCACCCCCCACCATTGGTGACAGCTGGTGGGATAAAAATTTTTTTTTTTGCTTACAAAATACCTCACCCCCCCCTTTTTTTTCAGGTTGATTTATGCATTTCAAACATAAATAATTTTAAGGGACTGTTCATTGCAAATTTGCAAAAGACATCCAATTTGTTTCATGCATTTTCAGTTGAGGGATAATTGTTAGGACGGGTGAAATAAAGTCAACTACAAATGTTTTAAAATTACGAGAAATTTAATTAAAATGTAGAATCATTATATACTGAATTGAATCTTGAAAATATTATATTACGTTAACTTTGATTGATAAAATTGAGAATTAACATTGTTGAAATTAGATTAAAAGGGTTAATAAAATTTGATAAAAAAAAAAACTTTGAAAATGGCGGAAAACGAAACAGGCAACCTCTCCCCCCATTCTTCTAATCAATCAGAAGGTCAGACAGGACCCCATCTTCTTCTTCCCGACGTCCAGACGCCCGCCCATGTCGAACACGTGGCCCCCACTCAGGTTCTGCAAACAAAAGATAGGGATATTCGTCTCCACAACTTAAGTCTTGTACCAGAATTCTCGGGTTCACCCAAAGGCATTAGGGTCAAGGCATTCTTTGAACGTTTGGAACAGATAGCGGTTATGAGTCTTTGGACACAGGTACAGTTAATTATTATCACTCAATTCAAACTGACAGGCGAAGCTAGGGATTTTTTGGCAAATTCACCAAACCTCAAAAAAGCGTCATATCAGGTTCTTAAAGATTCCGTGATAAACTGGTTTCATTCTCAGGCTAGTCACACCCACCTACTGGAGAAATTCAACAGTTTAGTGCAGTTACCTAACGAATCCATAAAGTCATTTGCAACGAAATTGTGGGTGAGTGCAAATGACACTAGAATCCCCGCTGAGAATGAAGCTGAAGAACGTTTGCGTGAAAAATTATTAGATGAACAGGTCATGTCGCAATTCATTAAGGGTATTTCAGGCAATATTAAAAGAGCGGTTATGCAAAGAAGCCCTAGATCATATCAAGAGGCATTGGATATAGCTCTACTTCAAGAAGAGATAGAAGAGGTAGTAACTCGGCAATTCATGTCAGTAAATGCATTATCGGATTCAAACTCACACACTATAGATTCAGGGCCTCCGAAATCTCCTGCAATCTCACGGCGAAACAAACGGGATGATTCTCCCCCCCCCTCCTCAGCTTATGAACACGTCAGTCCAAACACTTGAGACAACCACTTCCCCTCTTAAATGTTTTCGCTGTAAAGGGTTTGGGCATCTCTCAAGATACTGCTCCACTCCTCGGAATTATTCAATTCCCCCCATGGATAACAATCAGGTTTTCTCTCAACACACACCCCCTCAGTTTTCTCAGCAGGTTCAGAACGTTCCCCCCCATTTTCTACAACAATTTCCACACATGCCCCCCCAACGTTTTCAACGGTTCCCCCCAACACAGTTTCAACCATTTTACCCTGTTCAGCAGATGCAACAAAACCCCACGTCGTTTCATCAGACACCATTCAGGGGACCTCGTAATCTGAATCGCCCCCTCTGTGACCATTGTAATAAACTAGGGCATTTCAGTGCCAAATGTTGGGTTAGAGACCCTGCTCTCAAAGCAGCTCATGACCAACAAAACACGGCAACTACATACACTAGGGAAGAGACAAGACGTATTAGGCGGTCTCCCAATGCACACACAACTCCCCCCTCGCCCCCTAGTAGGACACCATCCACACCACCCTCCCCCTCGACCACAAGGAGTACGCAAGTTCATTTCGAACCTTTAAACTGAGTAGGGCTTATGGTACGGTTCCTACCACTAAGCCCACAATCAGGTACGTGCAGGTGAATACTCTTTACTCGGGAGCCACTAAAACACTAGTTCAGGCTTATGTCAAAATACCTAACTCCACGGACATTGATGCAATATTCTTAATTGACTCGGGCGCTGACATTTCATTAATTAGCCATAAAATAGTACGGCACGGTCGACTGCCACTAGTAGACAATGTTAAGCATGTCTCAGCAGTTACCGGACACGTATTACCACTAATTGGTGAAACAACAGCAACATTGCGACTAGGGTCAAAAGAGTATACATACAATAAATTTGCCGTATTTACTGACGAACTAGAGTTCAGATACTCAGGAATAATTGGTAATGATCTATTACGCAAGTTCAAATTTGACATAGTTTACAGTCAGAACGCACTAGTGCAAGGTGCTAATGTCATTCAATTAATGCCACATGACCTCAGCTCAACCCCAAATATCTCTGTTTTAGATTATCAAAGTATCACTTGCGGACAGGTTACCCCCCACCTATCTTACGCAGACATAGATAATCAACAAAACAAGGTAAACACACAACAAACTAAAGACACACGAACACACGTACCACTTACCATTAAGGATGATAACAAGGAGTCAAACCCACAACATGATATGCCTCACACTCAAGACGCACTCCCCTACACTATCACACAAGACTTGCCACCACAGTTGCATAAAACTAACACGCTTGCTTACACCTCTCAAACATCACATGTTTTATCAGACACTGACGTCATCCACAATCTACGACAAAAACTATACGCTCTTGAAAATCACACAATAATAACCGACAGAAACACCACTGACCTAGTTAACACAAATATTTATTTGCGTAGTGAAATTGATAAATTGAAATCAGCGCTGGTCACTGAACAACAATTTACAGTTAGCTCGCAAGGACGTCACACATTCCACAATGACAAACAATCAGAAATAGGGCCTCATTCTTCAAAAACACTCGTGAATTGGTTGCAAACAGCTCGCGACGACATTTTGAATACAAAGCCTACCTTTAATAACACATATCTTCACCCTCGACAAGATAATGCAAGTAGTGATAGAAGCCAGATGCATAGAATTAACACACAGCCCTTAGGAGATACTGACGCGAGGATGCATACTCGATTCACTTCACCTAACGGCAAAATCCACACTTCCTCACACCATTACAATACGTCAAGCAACCAGGTACGTCCTAGTACGTCCAATGACGTAGTAATCACACAGACACACGGGACCCAAGATGTGGCAAACACAGAGAATAATAGTGGAAACGTGATAAATACTGCACATATGCACATCAATGCTATGAATAATTACGTCACACCCACGACTGGTGAAATGTCACATGACCATAACACGTGCGTCACGATACCGGGTGTTGAGGACATGACGTCATACACCACAACACCAGCAGCTAGCTGCACAGCAAGTCACGCGAGCATGCAGCCATGTGCAGTCTTCAACAGTGCAAACACACACCCAGCTGTTACAAGCACAGATGTCACTCGGCAATGGACTGACAGGTCACCAGAACAAGGGAGGCACTCGCCTCCACACTGGGACACACGGGTCCCACGGACACACCCTGGGTCACCCTCAGACCAGGTGCATATGCATGACATGACTATTAATGCAGTCAGCAATAATGACGCTGCACAAAAATCAAAAATTCATGACGCCATGATGCACAAGGAGCATATACAAAATATGACAGGTCATGGGTTCGACCCCAGGTCAACTGCTAGCCAGACGAGGAAGCTTTACTCACAGGTACTAAGGGATGACAATCATATGACCCAAGTACTAACAGAGCAACCCCAGGGTAAGGATATACAAATGCTGGACAAAAGCAGGACACCACGTGCACATACAAAGTCCACACGGACGCACGCAGGTTCGACCCCAGGATCGGCAGTGCGCGCCACCCGGGCGCACCACGTTCGGCGGAGGCCGCCAAGCAACGTATGCAGTACTACATACTTGGACAGGCGATGCGCGCGCATGGGGGAGCCAGTGCACGTTAACCAAACTCACGCTGGCTCGGAACGTACACAAACATGCATAGATGCAGCCACACCCGACCTGCACTCAATGCAACATACAGCTGTCACTGCACACGCAAAACAGGCGCGTAGTGTAGCAAGTGGCTCTCAAGGGACTTCTGCACCCAAGCATACACAAGTACAGGGCAATGTCAACCACACCCCCGCATATGTAGATTTACCCCTTAGTAATAGATTTGATTTGTTATCTATACCAGAATCCCCTAATGTAAATATAATTACTATAGATGTAAATAAAAAACATAGAAATAAGAAAGATAGGATTTCTCACTCGGCAATTAAACACGACCGACCTCAACTTAGCAGTGACAATCATAAACAATTAATTCATTTTCGGTCTACTCCCGTTCTGACAAATCAAAAGGTGCAGTTTAATAATATGCCTCAGGCTGGATTAATGCCAGATATGACAAAAATTAATGAATTAATTAACAGACAAAATGAAATTCGAAATCAACAAATTAGGCCCACCAAGAATAAAATTACCCCAGGGCAAAGGGTTAAATCAAAGATTAGTTACCAAAAAAATTTAATACCCTCATGTCGCCCTTCACCAGCACCAGCTACAGCAGAAAGCTCAGGCCCCGCCCCCCAGCCGGCGGCCTTGCCTGGCGCTCTCACGGCAGCAGCGCAGCCGACACGGGCCGCCGTGGCCCACTCACCCGGCGTCGCCACCCCCTCCCACCCCCCCTCAGTCAGGTTGGTCACCGAAATAGTCACCCCAATCAATAATAGGGATGTGGGTACTCA
This sequence comes from Sweltsa coloradensis, assembly GCA_024449915.1. NCBI lineage: Eukaryota > Metazoa > Arthropoda > Insecta > Plecoptera > Chloroperlidae > Sweltsa > Sweltsa coloradensis. The sequence goes on along the minus strand of JAMZAV010003192.1, from coordinate 114,053 downwards.
TTCCACTCAGGAGAACAAGCCAGATTCAACGCCACTCACCATTGAGGAAATAAAGCAAGTGGATGACGTCTGTGACTTAACACATCTTGCTCCGGACATTCAAATGAGAGTAAAAAAGATAATATTTAAATACATTGACGCATTCTACTGCAAAGGACAACCAATTGGGAAAGCAGTGGGAGTGGAACACCGAATTCACACAGGTCAGGCTCGACCAATAAAACAACGGCCATTTCGGGTACCCCATAGTATGGAACCAATTCTGAAAGACAAAATACAGGAGCTTATGGATCAGGGTCTCCTTGTTCATTCCTTCTCAGATTGGAGCAGCCCATGCTTTTTGGTAGCAAAATCGGACAAACCAGGCAAAACAAAGGACGATTATAGACTTGTTTGTGGGTACGAAAAATTAAATGCAGTAACCACAGACGACAATTATCCGATTCCAGCAATAAACGAAATACTACGGTATTTCCAGGGCTCAACCCTCTGGTCAGTTTTCGATTTAAAGGACGCCTATTATTCTGTGCCCCTCGCACTAGAGGACCGCAAAAAGAGTGCAATAATCCTACAGGATGCCCTCCTTGAATGGTGTGTTATGCCCGCTGGCTTGAAAGGCAGCCCCGCGACCTGGCAGAGGTTCATTGATGCCACGTTCGCTGACATGAAATACAAATTTTTAATGATATATTTAGATGACCTGGTCCTCCTTTCAGAGGATCTGGAAACTCATTTAAAAAGACTAGAAATGGTCCTAGAACGAGTATGTTCTCGAGGACTCAAACTCAAACCAAGTAAATGCCACTTCTTGCAGACACGAATCGACTATCTTGGCTTTGTGATTGATAAAGATGGTGTGAAACCTTCCCCTTCAAAAATTAAAGCAATTACGCATTACCCCAGACCCAAAAATGTAAAACAAGTCAAGCAATTCATCGGGCTAGTAATGTTTTATAGGCAGTTGATCAAAAATGCAGGTCAAATCGCCCTCCCCTTAACTTCCCTGACCAGAAAAGATACACCATTTGTCTGGGGAAAAGACCAGGAACAAGCATTTAACACCTTGCGCACCACTCTCACTTCAGACTCGGTATTGGCATTACCAGATACAAGCAAACAATACATTCTGACTGTGGACACTAGTCTAGTAGCCACAGGCGCGGTCCTCAGCCAGATGCATGGGGACATTGAACGTCCAGTGGCATTTTCCTCCAGGATCCTAAATTCGGCAGAAAAGAACTATGCTTCCTGGGAACTTGAAACATTAGGAGCTATCACAGGGATGGAGAAATATAGACAATACCTTTTTGGAACCACCTTCATACTGAGAAGTGACCACAAGCCTTTAAGTGGGCTTCTTTCTGTAGCTAAGCTTAACTCCAGACACTCCAGGTGGTCTTTAACACTATCCCAGTACAATTTCAAGTTCGAATACACTCCGGCAGGCAAGCTACAGCACGCCGATGCCTTAAGTAGGGTAGAAATTCATGCAATCAATGCTTCTCAATCAGGAGTGCCCACGGATGGAAGAGAAGATCCCCACTATGAACCCATTTGGGACAAAAACAGGTTGCTACAAGAACAGCGCCGGTGTCCTGAATTACGCCCCATAATAGAGGAACTCCTACAAAACGACAACTCAAGAAATGACTATGCTCTAGATCAAGGGTTACTTTATAAAATACGTACCCCCCAAGAACCCAATCATAGGCTAGTCGTACCTCAGGCAATGAAAGGAACAATTCTGGAAATCTATCATGATGGTCCAATTGGGTTCCATCGAGGACGCAGACACACGACCTCCGCCATATTATCTCAGTTTTATTGGCGTGGTGCACATGAAGAGATTAGAGAGTATATACGCACTTGTCATAGTTGCCAGGAGAGAAAAAAACATCCCTCGACCCCACATAGCTCCCTTACAACGATACGACGCAATTCCAGAAGTTTTTCACACCTTGCACACAGACATCACTGGGAACTTTAAGCCTTCTCGGGCTGGAAACATCTGTGTGCTTTCAGTAATAGACCGTTTCTCAGGCTTCCCAGTGCTGATTCCTTTGCGTAACCAACGATCCACCACTGTAGCACGCGCGTTGGTTGATCATGTATTCACTGTCTATGGTCTATGTTGTAATCTTATCTCAGATAACGGCCCATGCTACATCTCACAACTATTTAAAGACATCATGGCGATTTTTGACATCAAACATTTACGTGTATCAGCCTATAATAGCCAGAGTAATGGGAAGGCAGAACAAATTCACAAATGTATCCATGCAATGATGTCCCATCTCACAGCCGAGCAACAAGAGCGCTGGGACGAATTCTTACCATTAATCTGCATGAACTTACGAAATACGATATCACCAACGACTGGCTACAGCCCAGCGTATCTCATGTTCGGTAGAAACTTACGCCTTCCACTTCCTACACTCTCGGCACCTCCACCAACTCATTATACAGAAGAATTTCATTATCCTACTCATCTACGAGAAGCCCTATCCACGGCAAATAAGATAGCCGCAGAAAATATCATTAAAAGTGCAATCGCAAATGAAACTCGGTATAATCGATCCGCCACTGTGTCCCCCCTTCGAATTGGTGATCTATGCTTATTGCATACTCCTGTTCTCAAAGACACCAATCAGACCAAATGGAATCGCCCATACAGAGGCATTTGGCGAATACAAAATATAAAAAATAACGTCGTCTGCACTATTGAACATATCCATAAGAAAACCATTCAAACCGTGCATGTCAACAGATTAAAAAAATATCACCCTCGAGATGCTGCTATCTATGATAACTCAATACGCCTTACACCCCAGGCAACTTCCTCCCACTCGCAGCATCCGATGAAACTCCGTCAACAACGAAACACTAGGGACGAGGATGATAAAAACAAACTAGTTCACACGGACAGCAATGAATCAGATAAGGACTCTGAAAGTATTGACAACGACCCACACACCCAAGACAGAAACAAAATCGACACCTACCACTATAGAAATTTCACACAAAAAGAACTCCAGGACAAGGTAGAACGGGAACGACAGGAACGCCTTGCGTCTTATACATTGTTTCCCCCTCTTACAGATGAAGTATTGTTTTCATTCCCGCCGATGCCCGGAGACAAATATACTAAGGACGACAACGATTCACAAGTTAAGAACAGTGAAAGTCAGTATAAAGCGCTCCCTAAAGGCAATAGAAGTCCTTACAACACTCACACGAAAGAAAATCAGAATTCGTACAACAATCACTCAAAAAACAGTGAAACTACAAATCAAGAATACATTAAAAACAGTCAAAATACGAGTAAGTCGTCCAATACAAATAATAACTCCTCACGAAACCCAAATAATAACTCCTCACGAAACCTAAACACTAAAGCCACGAACACGCTTGTAAAATACCAGTCCATATAAAAAATCAAATCGACAAATAAAACCTAAATACTGCGGAAAAACGCAAGAACAATATGATGCTCAGAATAATATTCAAGTCATCGCCGGCTCGTCTGGGATGAATTATAGTCAAGGCGAACCATTTCAAACAAACACAGGTACGGCACATGTGGTTCACACTAGACTTCATCAACCTCAACCGGAGCAGGAGCCCCCTCCGCTTCAATTGAGTAAGCCAGCTTCTCCTTTCCAAAGGACCGCAAGATCTATGCGCCAAGCCATCAACAAATTAATACCTTCTAGGGTTAGTACAAGAGTTAAACGCCCATCACTTCGCGCACGCGAAGCCACTGACAGTAAACAACGTGATTCTTAATGTACATTTTATTAAAATCAAGCATTTTTAAGTGTTTTAATAAAACCCACCCCCCCACAATAAACCCCCCCCTACCATTGTTGATAAAACCCACCCGTTAAGAATGTATTTTCAAACATTAAACACTTTCAGATAAAACGAACCTTCGTACGCATTTAAACGGATAAACATTTCTTCTGGATAACACTCCAAAAGCAATAATTTTACTTTCACTCAGGTCGTCATAAAATCAGAAATTTTAGCTTAAAAATTTAAAATCAAAACCCCGTCACAAAAAAAAAAATAATAATAATAATACATTAATATTCTAACACCTAAAGCCACGGCATCACAGGCATCGTTAGCGATGGTCCATGTACACAAATTCCTACTGCGAAATTAGACCCCTCCGGTCAGCTGTGTGTTGTGTAGCTGTCACACACTTCACCATGCAACTGACCAACACAAATCAAACTAACGACGGAATAAAATAAATGTCACGGGCAAACTCCTTCTATTCTATGTGCTAATAATCAAAACTTTACTCACCACTCATCATTGGTTTGGCTCCACTCACAATTTGCACACGACAGGTCACCCAACAATATTTCACGATAAACTAAAGAATGTGCTGACACATGGTTATTGTACCAAGATCGTATAATCTCCCCACACGTTAAGTGAAGACTTAAACACTGACAGTTTACATGTAACGCCAGGTGAGCTGCTGCTCTTAATGCCGCATATTCGTGGCGAGAGGCCGTTTGGGCAGCAACGTTCATACACTGTATTTGACTATACACGTCCTCTGCAGTTTCCCCCTCCCATTGTATACCAAAAAACTCGTGGAAAGGGTGAGGCACATACACATCCTCGAGGTGACACCCCCCCGGCACGGGATGACTGGGTACCGGAGATAACAACTCCCGAAGACTTCTACATGTTAAGCGCACTAGCCGCCACCTTAGGACAAACGCCTGGACACCAGGTATATATGCAGAAAATTCAGCGCACGACATTTTCTTGTAGGTAGATATTGACACAGCGATAGACAATGAGTAACTGACTCTACTTAATTGCTCTTTCATTAGATTCGCGAGTTTTGGGAATTCCATGTTTAGGCAAACTTTCCGGGACCACACTTCGACGCGCGCACACAGCTACCTTACGGAATTTCCGGGCTAACAATTACTACACACTTTCATTTTGCACAATCCTAACGCACATTTGGAAGAACAAACAAAAATCTACAAAACTAGAAATTGTCGAGTACACCCACTGATTCCATTAAATTCATTACCATTGAGCATTAGGTAAACGAACTAATTATAAAAATAACGTTGATTAATTATGAATTGAGTTACACAAAGCATATAATTACCTTTACATTTGAAACTTTACAGATATCAGCGCAGTTTTCTTTTCACTCTAGGCGATCATTTGACACTCACTGGCAATAAATTCAACGGCTATATTTAAATCATAACGGTCGGCCAAGTCTATCCTTGGGCATTTTCCATTCTTATGCTAGTGTCTCCTATTCTTATGTCCATCCGTCAATATAAAATAATGTCATCTACCTACTATTTTAATTACCACTCTTTTCAACAGTTGGACACATACACCTATCTTTCTAGCTATTTTTTCTTTCTTGCAAACTAGTTTGAATACTTGAGACGCTAATTAACTTCATGCCAGTTTTTCACTCCCTACTCTGGGTGTGTCAGTTATTACACAAGACAGGGCTCGAACCCTGCACCCTTCAGCTTATAATCCACCGGATCACATGAAAATAAATTTTATTTTCTACTTCCAGTTTACTTTCTCGGGCCACTACGGCGCACTTACGACCGTCATTCGCACGCGGCTCTTAACGTCCCAGGTAACGGTAACTCTCGGTCAATCCTTACTGACCACAATTCGTGCGTTTTTCTCCACCCTTCTCTCTATTTCTTTATTTTAAAACTAAAGTCCTTGTACTTCTACCTTTCTCACTTATAAATAGTACGCCCCAAGGTTTTACAATGATTTTTTACACTATAATTTTATGGCTCGCGTCGGTCTCAGTCTCGACAGCGGTTCACGCTAATCAGGATACTGGGACAATTTTCTTAAAACAGCCAGATGTCCTTTTCACTGGGTTACAATGGACTATGAGCATTGACCTCAATCTAACTGCCTTTGTTTCAGTAATAAATGACTTTATTAAGCAAGTTTCCAACTTTGAACAAATTGCTAACACTGGTCCACCATCCGAAGCAGTATACTTTTACAGGAATACTATCAACAAACTTATACGGAAGGAATCACTCATTTTATCTTCTCAAGCAAAAGACATCCGCACCCTTCTCAACAATCTTTATCGTACACTTACCCCCGAAACACCCATCTACCCCTCGGGCCCTAGATCCAAAAGAGCCCCGATAGAAGCAGTTGGGAATATTTTCAAGTGGCTCTTCGGCACACTAAATCAACGAGATTTAGAAGCAATAAACCATAGAATCAAGTCGATATCTACTACTACACAGTCCGTACTGCACTTAATGCATGATCAGATTACGATTATTTCTGACATTTCTCAGACCGGAAAACAAAATACGAAAGATATCAAAGCAGTTGGAGAACTTATGGGTTTAATTAACGACCATATCAAGGATTTAGGATCACAGCTCTTAGATGAGAAATTGGACCATACTAAATTTGTAACTTCACTCTATATTATTCAAGCAAATTTCAGATCTATCGAAGTGACCTTGAATGAGTTACGTGCAGATATTGCAGAATTAGAAACTGCTATCCAATTAACATCCCTTAATAGGCTATCCTCCTTTTTTTTAACCCCCACCAGTTTATTACAAATGCTGCTGACCATTGAACCACACCTCCTTCCTGACACTACCTTTATCACGCCACTCACTATAGATAATATGTATCTGTATTACTCTATAGCAACGGTCCATATGGCCGCCGTAGGCGATCAATTACGACTATTTGTACAACTACCACTCAAAGAGCATAATCGTTATTTTGAGTGCTACAAAATTTACTCCCTTCTTTATGTTCTGCCCGAATCTCAAACAGCCGTCCAAGTATCGGCACCCTTTGAAATTTTGGCAATTACTCCGGACGGGGAGTATTTTGTTGAGATGCAGGAATCAGACTTGGCTTTATGTTCTAAAACCGCACTAACAATTTGCAGCCCCATGAGAGCAATCTATAAGCGAAACCATGCCTCATGCCTTTACGGTTTATACATGGGTAACAAGGACTTAATTCGCACCCGCTGTGATAAATTTGTAATTCCTCGCTATCACTCCGTGTTCTATAAAAGTCCAGAAGAAAATATCTGGATTTATTCAGTGCGTGAAGAATTTTTGACTATCATATGCCCTAACCTATACCAAAATGACACGACTTCGCACATTATTCTCTCTGGGACCGGTTCCCTAGTTATTCAACCCACGTGTAGGGCCTATGGCGACGATTTTATTCTGGCTAGCCATATGATGCAAACGTCACATTTCACTAGGGGTATAACATTTACAGTTCCCCCCCTCCCTACTGTGCTACAATTGCTGTCTCATCACTCAACACCTACCATAGACAACACCCTGGGCACCAAAGACCAGATTAAAGAGATTATTTCACGACTCGGACAGACACACAGTAGAGATGCTGCCATTCCCCTACAAGTGTGGAGTCAACACCTCGACCAACTCACAGCCACCACTTGGTACGAAGCACCTACCACTCAATGGGCTGGTGGATCTACACTCCTCGTATTGATTTTTCTTATCACAATCATTGTATTGTGGAAGTTTCGAGCATCACTCAGGGAATGGTGTTCCTCCCGTCGTAGGTTACTCCCGAACGCCCCCCCCCCCCCTCACCCTCACCATTATGTGATAGTGACGCCGGAGAATAAAGAACCTGCGCGTAGCGAGGCTCTTGAAATGCGTGCACTCACGCAAACTTCACATCAAGAGGCCCCACCATCCTACGCCCCCTCACTCCCGACTCGAGACACAGCTTCCACTTCTCGCGATGCAGCTTCTACTTCTCGGAATAATGCGGGTGCCTTCATTCGGCCTACACACCCGTTGTACCCGGGACTCTTATAATCATGTACTGTTTTACTCTCGACAACGACCTCCTGCCTTCTTTCCGACAACCCGGCCCCAGTCCGGAAGTTTTTGGAAAATATTTTTCAGGGAACATGGATACGGTACGGTTCACAATCAACTTACCACCATTCGGGCCACAACGCTTACTCGGAGTCGCTATCACATGCGACGCCCAATGCCCAGGCGGCGGCACTTCGACGTCCCCTAGTGGCGGCTCGAGACTCCAAGGCGGACGCCCGCACAGCCTCATGATCGAATGGCCGAAGGCATCGAACGGGCCCTCCGCCTCCGAACAAGGTGTTCACATCGGAGGGCGCTCCAAACAGCCAATCCCAATTGTCGCAGATTGCGGCAAATTGTTCCAGGGCACTAAATATTAATTATATGAATTATTTGATTAAGTTAGTCTAGAGGTTTTTAAATATTGCAATATTATCTAGAAATTGCTATTGTTTGGCTAAATTTGTAACAGCGAGGACACTCAGTGTCCTATCTCGCTTTCTCTATTGTATTTATAGATTATAGAAAACTTATTTTACCGTACCCCTCTGGGACATACTTGACAATCTTACTAGCACTTGCAGTTATCATTCAGGCGCCTCTTAGGGAGCAGCCTCGTCTTAACGTGTGCAATTCATTTTGTTTTATTAACAAGTTATTTTCAGTGTGTTTATAACACACTTGGGTGGTGGATACTCTATTATTACAATCTTACTTACAGGTATGGTTATTATATTTCTTTTTTTTATTACTGCATGACTTGTGGGGTAATGTTCCCTCATTGTAATTACTCTCAGTAATTGAATTTACGTATATTAAATTTTACAATTTAAGAAGTTATTTTACACACTTCAAGTCAAAATGGAAATAGTGACATGTATGGAAACTTTTACTTACCTTGTGAACGGCATGGCTGATCGGATCGGAGTGTGCCCACACTCAGGCTATTCTGGTCACCTTTGTAATTACTTTCACACAGTCAGTCTGCCGGCTTCATAACGGTATTTCCCGATTTACCTTGCGATAAGGATAGTGCATTGAGTAACTTATACTCGCACGATGCAAGTATTGATGTTAGGTAAAATTTTAAATTTTTCCTCGCACATTATGTATAAAAATGACCAGTCATATAGTGCAACTACAGACCATCCTATACTATTGGGAAACTTAGAATGCAATCAACTACCGGACTTTTGCGCCGAGGGCTTATCATCATGTTGAACTAATTTTCTCTTGTGTTTTTTTTAGTTGTACTATGATGGACGACGGGCTATGGACACCGCACTCCTTACAGTGGGCTAGGCAGGGACCCTCCTGGGACCCTGTTGGTTCCACGGAAGCTGCGTTGGACGCCTTCCAACCTCCCTGGGCTGCGCATCCACATCCTGCGACCCAGCGTGCATTCCCGGCACCCCGGCGTCCGCAATCGGCTCGTTGCGTCATCTGTCGATGCACGGGTCACGAGGTCACGGCTTGCCTGCACGCTCTGCACAGGGACCACCTGCCTCTGGGGTCTCCGGTCCCCAGAAAGCGTCACCAGGCGCGCCTACGACGTTTTGTCCAGATGCCTAACCTAGCAATTCCCCAGCACCTGCGGGAACGCGTGTCGCGACGCCCCCACCTCCGGCTGGGCTCGGAACTCTCCACGACGCAACGAACGAACGTCCGTTGGTTGCTGCGCAATTGCTATCTATACTTTGTGCACTACGGCGCCTCCATCGACGCTCCCATAGGCGTCCGAACGCCCGCTGCCCCCACTCATCGGCCAATTTCTCACCTCATCGAAGTCATCGACATAGACGACTCCCCGCCAGCGTCCCCGCCGACGGTCTGCCCCTGGCCCCTGGTACCTGGATGGACACCGACGCCGGCCCCTCCTCGCGGGTATTCAGGCTGCGCTACGCCGCCCTATGGCCCCACCCTTCCGGCATCAGCTCTATCTTTGGACCCTCAGCTATCGCATCAGGAATATGCGATGCTGCATTGGCCGGTCTCCCCGATGTCCACTACCCCCCCCCGGTCGCCCCCACTCCCCTGGGCCCCGATTCATGTACATTTATCCCGGGTATAAGTGGTATAAGGACGGTATAATGCAGGACATGGCAGGATAAGGCCTGGTTAAGTCTGAGCAACTCTCATCCAATCAGAAATTTTCAATCCAACAACAAGTACAACAAATGTTTTTTCCACTGCATTCCACAGCCATGTAAATCAGCAGATTTGCAAAAGAACACTACAAATTTGCACCATCTTTTGTTTTACATTTTTATTTATTGACAGAAGATTGCGTGAGATCATTAAAAGAAAAGAAAAGGCGTATTATTGCCGTAAATTTTGGAATAGCCTAGGACTATCATACTATTGTTCATCTGCATAAGGCTTTTAGTAATCAAAACTAGTTATTTGTGCGGGATGTGTGTCAAAACATGGTCGTGCAGGCCTAGGGTTGCCTAGGAGAGGCCAAGGGCTTGTCAAACGTGTTATGTTCGTATTAATTGTATCTAGTCCTATAGCTTAATCGAACTTTAGGCCTACACTGTTGTATTATGAAAAATTTTCTACATCTGGGCCTAGGCCCGAGACGGTTTCTGATTTGTTTTATGAGAGTAATGACAACTTTTCTCGTTTGACACATAGACGCAAAATTTAAAATGTCCGCCATCTGTTTACATATTTTCTTATCCCCGTGCGAGGCGGGATAAGTCTTCATGAATTGGATTCGGAGTTATACCGCACTTATACCACCTAACTCTGCTTATACCGGGATAAAAATGTACATGAATCGGGGCCCTGGGAATCCGACCCGATGGACTGGGCTGAGATTTGTATGGAGCCCCCTGCTCCTGTCTCTCCCTTGGCTGACTCGCCACCCCCCACCCAAGTGAGTGCTGACTCGCCCCAAATGATCGAGTGAAATGGACATTCATTGATCTTTGACGTCAATATGGAACATTCGTTTTTGAGTGACTATTGTTTTACTGGTTTTCTTCACTATTTCCACGATGATATTCTTGGTGTTCCTTGTTTCATTACTTGCTCTATACTCTTGTTTCCTTTTCTACCATTTAATATGTTGTTTTATTTTTTCAGCTGTGGCTGGCTTATCTCTTACGGAGCTCGCCTTATCTCCGGCTGACTGACTCACACCGTTAATAATTTTTTTTTTATTGTTATTCTTTTTTATTCCTTTTGTGATTTTTACGCCCCTCTCTTGCGTGGAAACGTCACCCTTGCCTCCTTTCGCCCTTCCGTTCGGGTTTTCCGCCCCTCCATCCCTACCCGCTTGACTGTGTCTGTTGGCCTCTGGCGCACTCTAAACAGTCGCAAGCCAAGTGTCTGCTGGCCTCTGGCGCACTCTAAACGGTCGCAAGCTGGTTGTCTGACGGCCGATGGTGAACGGTAATCGTTCGTAAGCCTGTTTGCGCCCTGTCTGTCTGTCTCTCACGTCCCCGTCTCCCTCCTTGTTGCCTTTCGCCCTATCACATTCCTTTTCTTCTTTTCTGTACGGATCCCAGTTTTGTTGTATTCCTTCGGGATACATCAAACTCGCGGAGGACGGGGTGATGTTCTAGGGCTCAATGCTACAAGCTTATACTATTTCTACTCATTTTATATTTTGATTTAGCTTAAAATTTGCATTCTTACAGTAAAGCTAGTATAGCTTTTCATCATACTTAAAGTCAACATACTATAGCTGATATTTTGTCAATAACATATTATTACAAAATATCACAACTCTAGCATCTTCTTGTACACAAGGTCAATCATTACTTTCTCAGGATTTACAATAACAATTCTTATACACAGGGAAGATAGGACCTGACGTCACTTTTAGGCCACTCTCAATTAGTATTTAAAGAGAGCACCTGCCCCTAACAAGTCAGTCAGTGTACGGACATCGATCCCGCACTAAGCATTACGGACAAAAGCTCCCACGTGCTCCTTCAAAACTGCTACGGACAAAAGCTCCCACGCAGCTCCCCCCCCCCCTTCTAAAAACTATGGACAAAAGCTCCTGGTAACCCTAACCTCTACCGCAACACTACGGACAAAGGCTCCCACGAGCTCCTTCTACTACGGACAAAAGCTCCTGGTTCCCTAACTCACCAGAAAACTTCCCACCTATATACTCGGCACCTCTCTGCGAAAACGTATTAATTCAGTGTTACCAATAAAAAACGTGAGTGTCAGTCTGAGATAAGGGTGAGTACAAATATATTAATTAATTAAGTTATAATAATTAATTGGCTTCACCAAAAGACCTTTTTAATTTCATGTCATCTTTCAATATACTCCTTGCATAGTATTAATGTTAATTAACCTTATCTTGTTACACACTGCAATTTTGATGCAGGTCGATCCTAAGTTACCCGCCCCTTTGTGGCACTTAGTTAAAGATATCCTATTGTAAGTACAATGATTATTCCATTATTGTCATTATTATGTTGTGTCTTATATAACTGAATAATAAATGCATCTTCTTAAAAAACACTTATTGACCAGTACATTATATAAAACCTGACTGTGTCCAAATGTCACTACACCCTATACAGAAAAAAGGACTCTCTTCAGTAAGCACAAATCACCCCGGTACTACTCAGTAGTCCAAGAACCCACCCCCCTCAATTCTACGCCTCAATCTCCTCGCCCTACACCTATTATGTCGGTCCTCAACCAGACAATAAATACGTTGAGGTGGTGGCAGCTTCATAAACTTTATTAGCTCTCCACAGAGAACCACAGAACGAACCTTCCACCCCCCACCACAACCAAGCTTCATTGTGGAATGCGATAGTTTTTTCTGGAACTCTTTTGGAGGCATTATTTTCACCCTATAGATTAAAAAATTGTAAATGGTTGTTTAAGATTGCTATGCGGTTGTCTATCAAAGTATATTTTTTGAATATTACTAATTTTTTCATTAACGGGCAGTACTTTGCCAAGCTTATGTAGGAAACATGGTTGTGAAAAAAATGTGGAAATGTTGTCAGATAGACGTTAGCATATCCTTCCTGAACAATATCCTTAAATTTCAAATTGTTTGGATGAAAATTATAGGTAAAAAAATAGTCCAGAATGTGAGTGAATTTTGCAGGATTTGGTGGTTTAGAAATTTAAATATTTTTAAGTGGGAATTTAACACTCAAAAGAGTTGGCCCGAGCTGATCCACTGTCCTAATTTTGGTTAAATCATTTCACATTGAAAAATGTTTCATTGTTGTTATGTTACTTTTTGAGGCGAAACTCATTATATTTACTTCCCATGTATACCGTGTATTTTCAGTATTTTGAAAATAGAAAATAGAAATATTTAAATCGAGTATTTTGAAATTCAAGATACGAATACTTTTCAACACAGTATTTGACATACAAACTACAAGAGCATTTCAAATACGTACATGTATTTTCAATACTGCCCATCTCTTATCGCATGTAGGTGGTTATTTTCAGAGTTTCTATACTTAGGTATTGATTCAATACACCACATCACTGTTACTTATGTGCCTTTCTACATTTTTGCAATCGTTATTGTACATAAGCTCACTTTGCCCTGTGACTGCATCCTTGCAAATCTTGCCAAAATAAATTTGCTCGAACTTTAAAATTTAAAACAATGGTTGCAAATTTAATTTTGCCACGCTTTGCAGGTATGCAAACACAGGGCAAAGTGAACTTATGTATATCGGTTGCAAAAATGTATGAAGGTACATAAGCTTGGCTTGTCTTTTCGATCTCATTGCTTTTGATTGTGTAAACTTTGGGTGTATTTTTAAAAGTTGTTTGTTATGTGTGGAATCTCATTATATATCAACGATTTTTTTGTGTAACATTTTAAGATTACCCCAGCCTGCATGGGTTACTTTAAAGAAAAATAAAACAATTTGTAATGCATTATCATAGAAATATTATCTTAAAAACTTTTGGATGAAATCTCCTGAGACTTTCAGGAAGTGTCATTAAGGTTTAGTGGAATGTTAAAAAAGGGCCATCAAATTCCAACTCGCAACCTTCTCGTGGTTTGGCCCGTGATTAGGGGAGTTTTTCTCCTTGAAACTAATGGCTAGCCCTGGGTTGTTGTCGGGGAACTTTCCCCTTCCCTTTGACTACCTCCCCGACGGCGACCACAATGACAACACGGACGGATGATGACACAGATGGAGACGACCATGACGTGGGGGAACCCCTGCCCTCCCCATACGCTGTGGCTGGTTCTGACCTTCTGACCAGCACAGGCCTGTCCACCCCTTGTCCCCCCGCTTAACCCAAACGTCCCGCCCTTCGTCTTAATTATCCAAAGTGCATAAATATGAGACGTTAAGCAATATACAATCCAATTGAATGTTAACGTAAGTATTTAAACATCATTGTTTGCTATTTTGACAATTTTTATTGTTGTTAAGAGTAAATAACATGATAGTAAGAGTAAATGACATTGTTGCAGATTACAAATTGAATAGCCAACGAAAAAAGTAATTTAAACGATGCATTGTTGATATTTTTAAATATTGTAGCTATAAAAGTCATAAACAAAAATATACAACATAAAAAAACGATTACATTGGTAGGGTACTGTATAAAATATGTCCAATTGCCCAATGATAAAATAAAAAGGTTATGTATAGATACATTGTTCACTAAAATATGTTGCACACTTTGTATAAAGCAATAAAATGTTACATAAATCCGAGAAATAACCACATGGCACAAACTATCTAAGAGACGCGTCTAACGGCCCGATCCGAGCTGTAAATCATGCCCACAAATCGAAGTACTTGACTGTAGTGCATTGTACTTATATCACGACAGAATGTCTGTCAACTACATTGTCAATGCCCCACAACCCACTCTGCCAACATGGCAAAACGCGTTTTTCTCCGCTGGTAATACACTCATCCTACATTTGAGGGTTTCAGACCCAATATTGTATATGTAAGCGAGAACACATGCTCGTTCATTCCATAATTCTATGATAAACTAATTTATCAGAGGTATATTTTTTTAAGTTAAACATTACTTTTTCATGCACGGTTTAGTTAAGAAAATGCCAAAACACTTTCTCCCCAAAATTGCAAACCGAAACAAATACATCATTTTAATGAGTCTCTCGGGACACCGGCACATATGTTCTGAAAACGGTACTGTACCGGTCAACCCGGTACGTCTCGTCACCTTCACTTAGTTATTACAAAGTGACGTAGTCTGTCAGCCAGTGCTGATGAAGTGAACTCTCTACTGCATTTCTTAGTGATTCCTTAGCATTGTAATGCATCGTCTATTAAAATCCCAAAATAGGAGTCAATAACTTATCGATGCTATGGTTATTGACTTGGCCTATTGCCTTAATTTATGACGTATTTGGGCACCAGTAGAGAATTGACTATTATTATCTGAACTAATCCTGTTGGAGTAAGTTAGTTATGAGGGTTTAAGGGCATATAACACTTAGGTTATTAGTGCCCGTGTTCTCTTTTAGAGTGCTATGCTTTTTTTTTAAATTCTATTATACAGCTTTGTTGATTTCAGATATTTAAAAACATTGGTTATTTTCTGATTCATCAAATTAAATTTCTTTTAAATTAGGTTTTAGTTTAAAATCATTCCTCTCGTCCATGTGTTGGGGACATTCTACTAAAATGTGCTTAACAGTTAAAATCTCACCACACTGCTCACATGGGAGTGCATCTTCGCCTCTAAAAAGGTATCCATGTGTGAGATGTGTGTGTCCAATGCGTAGACGGGTCAGAACCACCTCTTCGCGTCGAGAAGAGCGCCTTGAAGAGATCCAGGGTGTGACATCGTCTTTTATTTCACGAAGCTTATTATTTTGCATGATATGCCATTCTTCGCACCACTTTTCTTTAAGTTTGCGTTTGAATTACGCTTTTAGATCAGGCGTTACAACTAAATGGCAATCAACTTGTGTTTTGTTACCAGCTTCTTTGGCACTTTGGTCGGTGACATCATTTCCTAAAATATCAGAATGACCAGGCACCCAACAAAAAACCATTGAGTTTTGTTTTGCAGCAAGTTTCGATAATATTAGGTGTATTTTACTAATTAATGTGTGTGTAGTGTTAATTTGTCAAATAGCCTCTAGTGCACTTAAAGAATCCGTGCACACTAAGAATTTGGAGTCCTTACTATCAAGAGCAAACAGGAGGCTTTGTAGAGTTGCAAACAGTTCTGCATTGTAGACGCTGTATGTGGAATGGATTTTAAAGTTGAAGTTGTTGCGCTCCGTTGTAAAGGCAGAGCCGACTGAATTGTTCATTTTTGAACCGCCTGTAAAAATATTTCTGAAATCTTTGTAGTTGTATCGGATTTCGTTGAATAGTACTTGATATTTTTATTTGATGTGGTGGCCTTTTTGTATTTTAAGAGCTATGTTATGCAGCATGGTTTGTTCAGTGTGCAAGGTGGGATTGCCCCATTTGATTTATAGAAAACAAAGTGAAGTGAAATGTTTTAGGCCTGTAGTAGTTCCAGGGAGCGGATGCCCACCGGTCTTAGGCCTTCAGGCGAACCTTATACCGATTTTGAAATGGAGGGTCGAAAACTGCTATATAGGCTGGGTTTGTGGGAGATCCTTTTAATGAGGCGATGTAATAAGGCATTAAGTACTTTCTTCTGGAGGATAGAGATGGTTCTGCAGACTCGCAAAGGAGACTGGGAATAGGGCTCGTACGGAAAGCTCCTGTGGATAGCCTTATACCAGTGTGGTGAACTGTATCCAACGTCTTGATATAAGAAGGTCTAGCCGAATCATAAATAAAACTAGCAAAATCCAACTTAGAGCGGATAAGGGAGCGATAAATATGTAACATGGTTCTACGATCAGCTCCCAAATTAGTATTGCTGAGCACTCGTAGGATGTTCAAGGCTTTAAAACACTTGGTTCGTAGCTGTTGGATATGTGGCCTCCACGATAACTTTTTATTAAATAACATTCCCAAAAATCGTGTTATTTCGGCAAATGGTAAGGCATGGCTTCCCATGTGCAGGTCGGGATTAAGGAATAATCCACGCCGAAGGCTAAATAGCACACATGTGGTTTTAGTGATTGAGATTTTATATCCAGTTTCAGCTGACCATCTCTCAAGGCGCTTTATGTTTAGTTGTAGTTGACGTTCAATCGAACTCAAATACGAAGCTCGGAAGTAAATGGAAAAATCATCTACAAAAAGGGATGATTCGACTGGCTTTTTATATGTTAGGTGATACTGTTGATGGATATGGCGAAACATATGACACTTAAAACTGATCCCTGTGAGACTCCGTTCTCTTGATAAAAAGGTCTAGATAAAATATTTCCAATTCAAACCCTAAAAATTCTTTCAGATAAAAAGTTTGAAATAAAAATTGTCAGGTGCCCTTTAAAGCCGTTGGCAGTGCTTAAATGGGTTGGGTCTCTGTTGTTAAGAAGGATTAGGTTTCGAGTCTTTAAAATTTCTTTGATTAAAACTCCCCGTGGTATAGATAAGGTGTTACTCCATAAAACATGGTGAGCATTAAAATCTCCGAGTAAAATGGATGCACGTGGTAATTGTTGTAAAAGGTTATTGACTAGTTTTTTGGTTATCACAGCTTGGGGAGGCAGGTACAGATTGCATAGTGTGACTAGACTAGGAAGAGCAACTCTGACAGCAACTGCCTGCAGAGGTGTTGTGAGCGGCAATAATTCTGAGTATACACTATCGTGTACGATAGTAGCTACTCCTCCTTTGGCTCGATCTCCTGAGGTGTCATTGTTTCTGTAAAAAGAGTAATTTCTAAGTCTAGGATTGTCTGTACATTTAAAATGGGTTTCTTGCAGACCTAAAATGGCTGGGCTGTGTTTTGAGACTAAAAGTTTTAATTCTTCAGAACGGGTGAAGTACCCTCTTACGTTCCATTGAATTAAAACGTCCATTATAAAAACTTTTAAAACTTTGCTATTAAAATTACTTTTGACTTTTTTCCTTTAAAAAATCGTCTACCTTAGAGGTAGAAGCAGTAGCGGACTTCAAGTCCACCTCCACCATGTCTACATCACCATCGGAAGAATCGGTCTGAAAACCGCTTCCGTCCTCTTCACTTTCTTTTTGAACCTTTTTTGATCCGATTCTCTTGTTTGGTTTTTCTCTTTCACTCAGTAGTTTTGTGTTTCTATTTAGTTTGTTGCGTGAATTCTTTTCTTTCTGTGAAGCTTGTTGAGCAATGTCCTAAGACTTTATCTATTGGAATTCATCTTTATATTTCTTGCCCTTTTTTGGTTCGGAAGGAGTACGGTCTATCTTCGAAACAATGTCTTTTATTTATAACGTTCTGTTGTTGAATACGTTTTTCTTGTTTGTCCAAGAGTTGTTGTTAGCGGTCTATTGTCTCTTTGAGGCTCTTTATAGTATTAAGGAGCTCATTCAATACTGGATTGGTTTGGATGTTCGTTTCTTTACGTTGTTCTTGTATCGCAACCTTTTTAGCTTCTTCCGTGCTTCCCAGTTGTTTGGACACCATTGCACTCTGAATGTTTATCGAACCTGATGGCTTGCTCTTGAGAGATTCAGCAAAGGATTTACTAAATACCGGGGCAGCAGATTCTCGGTACCTTTTCCTTGCTTCCTGAATGGACACATTTTCCTGTGCTCTGAGATCTTGGATGCCTCTCTCCTCTACATATTTTGGACATTTGACCGATGACGCAGGGTGTGGGCCTCGGCAGTTAATGCACAAGGCCTCAAACGGACACTGCTCAGACTCATGGGCTTCCCTAGAGCATACTGCACAGAGTTGTTTGGATTTGTAGAATTTTTGAGAATGTCCATACCTCTGGCAGCGGAAACAGCGCAAAGGTTTCGGAATGTAGGGTCTCACGTTCGCTTTATGGTACCCGGCATAGATAAACTTGGAGGAACGGGGTTGTTAAAAGGAAGAATAAATATTGGTGTTGGTTTTGCCTTTTCATTTTCGTCATCGGATGTGGTACGTTTACTTTGGACGTGGTATACATCAGTGACGCCTTGTGAAGAAAGTTCGGCTTTGATCTCATCAGTTTTGCAGTATATTAAGTCGAAAAACTTAATTACACCTTTAGACGTGTTTAAAGTGGGATGTTCTTCCACTTTAATAGGCAAGTCTCCCAATTGATTTGCCTTAAGTGATTCATTCGACTGCTTCTCTGAATCAGCTTCTTTCATAATTGTGCCGTTACGGAGTTTTCTAGCACATTTCACAGAAGAGGAAATTCCTTCTATGCCTCTTCTAATATAGAAAGGGGACACTTTTTCAAAACTTTCGTTTTTGTCAGATCTTTTTACAATTAGGAATTTAAGGTGGGGCCCTGAAGTCCTAACTGTCTGTTTCAATATATCTTCGTTTTCTACATCAAAACGGCTTCTTTTAACCATAGTTAGTTTGGGGACAACCCACAAGTGCTCGGAATAGCACTACACTAACCCACGTTGGTTCTACCACAGAGGGCCTTGTAAACTCAAGGGTCCACCCCATGGGGTAACCCATGTGCTGGAGCCTTATAGACTTCCTTAGCATCAAGCGACGTGTAGGAAAGTGCCAGTTTCACGTCCGGATGCCTACAGGCGCAATCGGTCTTATAACACAGCACGAGGGACGGCCTGAAGCCTAACGGACGCCCCGCGTGCGGTGGGCATACAACCGACGAAACCTGCAGACAGGCCAATTGCTGTCATAGCCATTAATTTACCAGGTCATTACCTTATTTGCGCTCGGTCATCATTAGATATCAGCCACAAGAGATAATGGGAAGGAAGGAGGATGTTGGATAGAATGGGCTAAACTCGTTAGGAACGGTGGGGCGCTTGTTGTAGAGAGGGCCGGCAAGAATGGAGAAGAAAAAAGTGAAAGAAGAAAATAAATATGAGTTAAGGCTGTGTGGAAGAAGAAAGATGTGATAAAAAGTTGCGCGAGAGCTCTCTCTGCAACACGCACCCCAACCGGCCAGAGCTCGCCCTCAGTTTTGGGGAATACACTACTCCCTTACTCACAGGCCAAACCACGGGAAGGTGGCGAGTTAGATAGGATTATGCGCAAAACCTATATTGATAGAAATTAATACGAAATCATTAAATAATAATTTAATGACATTCCAGCTGTCAACATATCTTAGTTATAACCATTGTATTAAATCATATTTAATATAATATATCCGATAATTTATTAACTGCTGTTGTACGACACGATTACGCTTCGTCTTTTTTCTGCATGAGCAAAGCAGCAACTGAACTGAATGGTTTGGTGTTTGAATTATTGGTAAAGTATGTTTTTGAGAAAGAGGCAATATTTTTGGAAATTACCCACATATTATTCATTAATTAGATTGCATAAATAATATTTTAACAATCACAATTTTTCATTTCAACATGGTCTTGCATATTATTATCATTTATCACCAAAGTAGGTCAAAACAAACAAACTCTTTAGCGGCACATTTTGAGGGAGTTTTAGGGGGGACACCGGTTGAGAATCACTGCCAATATTGCCGCGTCTCAGAGATAACTTTGATCATCAATAAACCTAAAAGAAGTGTCAAATTTTATATTCAATGGACACTCAATGAAACTTTCAGCTGCGTCGCTGCATCTGTAATAGGGATGTAAATGGGAAATATTTCCACGGGAAATTTTCCGGAAATGGAAATATTTCCGGAAAATTTCCGAGTTTATCTTTCCGGAAAATTTCCGGAAATATATTTTAAATTTCCCGCACAAATGTAGCAAAGATGTAAAGGAATGAGGTGGCAGTGCAATTGGAAATAATGCTAATATATAGTTTCAAACTCATGACACCAGCTTTTTCCATTTCCCTTTTGTTCTTATTTTTATTACTTATGAATGAATGAGTTATGCATGTACCATGTGCACATCAAGTTGAATAAAGTTATTCTCAAGTTATTCTTAATGCAATAAAATACCTAGATATTAACTGGCCACATGGTCCAAGCAACCAAGGCCACAAAAAACAAGAAGAAAAAGGGTTGATCTACATGTGAATGTGACAAGTGACAAGTTCACATTGTATTAATTGTTTTAGTGTAGGCCTAGGCCTAGTTTGTAAGTTTGCAGTATGGGGAAACATCAACATAAACTAATAAGAAGTTACTTTATAAAACAACCACAAGTTAACACGAAAAATGATTCCTATGGGTGCAAGTTCTGTGCAAAACTGTACATCATGAATGTTACAAGGATGCAAAAGCACTTGGAGGGGTGTTTTAAATGTCCTTCAGATGTTAAGAAAAAGTTTAAGCTCACACAACACGCTACCAGTGGCAGTGGGTCTACACCTACCACACCTAATAGATCTGGTAATAATACTGGAAACGGGACTAGGAGCAGACTTCTTATCACTTCTTCCGATGAAGATGAAGATGATGTTAGTGTCAGGTCACACAACAAAATGGCAGTCATAACTGTAGGCCTAATTATTTATCTACATAAACTAGGGTCCTATGTTACAATAAAATAATACTCTATATATTTTGTTTGTGTATTAAGAAACATTTCCAACTCTACTACATCTCCTATTAAATTTCAGGACAAATTAATACAATTTACTAATTTTGTATATAGTAATTACTAATTAGGTCTAATGGATAAGCCTGTATCATCTCTATGTAGGATTCAATATTATCATCCTGCATACCAACTCAGGTAACCGTATCCTTACACTCCACCACATTAAATTTGCAATTTGCATGTATTTTAGGCACGGAAATATTTCCGGAAAATTTCCAAAAAATTTCCGAGATTTATCTTTACGGAAATTTTACATCTCTACTTGCTATTTTTACAAAATAACATGTTCACAAATACAATATAATACCATACATTAAATCACATAATCATTAAAAAATACATTACATTAAAAATACATTAAAAATACTAACACAAGCCAAATTAATATGTAAATTAATATGAAATTACATAGAGCCTACTACTACTGGACAGAGATATAAAATATATAATAGTCCATGTCTTGGCAAAGCAATCAAGACTTGAGTCATCATTTTATAATTACCTTATTACATATGCAATACAGTACATAATAAACAAATAATGTAATAAATAATATAAAATATTTGGCCCTCCTAAACTACACAGTCATAATATGTTAGTATAATACATATTGATACAAATTCAGGAAGTATCCCAAAATGAGCTTTTCTCATATGGTTTAGCACAGAGTTTTCCTGCTTTTATGAGATTACTACATTCCCTTCTAAAATGGACAGGATTTTTTTTGCGTATTTCCTCCGGGATTCTGTTAAATATCCTGAGTCCTTTTGTAAATATTGATTTATCTTGCACTTTGTTTATTGATCTTTGAACATGAATATTAGCGGCTCTGCGTGTGTGATAACTGTGTAGGTTCTTAACCTGTACAAATGTAGTAGTAAGTCCTCGATAAGTTTTTTGTAAAAAACACAAAAGTATTTAGTAGGATTCTGTGTTTTACTTGTAGCCACCCCAGTGCATTGCACATTTTAACTATAGACGTACTTCTTTTTACTCTAAGAATACTTCTCATTGCCTTATTTTGTAATTTTTGTAAAGTCATAATTTCATTTTGACCAAGTAAAAACAGAATTGAACTACAGTAATCAACATGTGGAGATATAATGGCTCTGTATAACATAACTTTAGCATCCAAGGACACATGCCCGTGGATTCTCATGAATAAACCAATTTTTTTGCCATCTTTTTAATAATTTGGTCACCATGAGGTTTAAAAGTCAGGTTATCATCGATTAATATGCCCAAATATTTCATTATCTTTACCACTTCAAGAATATCATTATTAATCTGAATGTTGATCACATTTTGTCCTAAGTTTACCCTCATTTGTTGAGAGCAGAATAACATAACCTTAGATTTATTGACATTTGGTTGCATTTTATTGGCTTGCAACCAAATTTCCAGGTGTCTTATGTCTAACTTCAAATTGTTTATTATATTTATGATATCAGTACCAGAGCACAAAATTAGTGCATCATCTGCATATAAGTGAATAATAGAAAACCGAAGAATATAAGCTATGTCATTGATGTAAATTATGAACAGTAATGGTCCCAATTTCGAGCCTTGAGGTACACCTATGTTATTGTATGTGGTACTAGAAAAGGAACCATTGACTTTCACTTTTTGCATCCTACCGTTTAAATATGATGTAATCCATCTAATTACATTACCTTTTATTCCATATTTTTTTAACTTTTCAATTAAGATTGTTCTGTCAATGGTATCAAAAGCTTTTTTGAGGTCTAAGAAAACAGCAATGGTAAAACTCTTCTTAGTGTTGTTATTAATTAAATATTCAATTACTGTTTGGAGAGCTGATTCACAGCTATGTCTTTGACGAAAACCTGATTGTTCGTTAATAATTAAGTTATTTTCTTCAAAGTAATTAGTAAGTTGTTCATGCACAATCGTTTCCAGTACTTTATCAATTATGTGGAGTATGTTTATTGGACGGAATTGTTCACCATCAATAGCTTACTCCAATTGCGATGAGATTTTCTGTAGACCTTTAAAATCTCTGAACTTAGAACTGCCATGTACGAAAAATCGATCGAAAAATTATTTCTCATGAAAATCGCAATTTTTCGATTTTTTTCGTTTTTCTTTTTTGTTTTTGTTTGTATTTTTGTGTGTTTGTTAACACGATTCCGGCTAAACCGATACTCCAATTGCGATGAAATTTTAAGGAGGCCTTCGAAATCTCTAAACTTAGAACTGCCACGTTTTTGAGCACAATCTAAATATTATTTCTCATTAAAATTGCAATTATATGATTTTTTTGTATTTAAAAAAAAATCCTTAAACATTTCTTCGACTCATACCTATATCCTTTATTCGATTGTAATTTATATTTCCCAGAACCTTAATTTTATAAATTAATATATTCATGTGAAATTTGAGCGCAATCGAAAATTTATTTCTCATTAAAATCGCAATTTTACGATTTTTTACGATTTTTTAAAATTGTCTTCATCTTATAACACCTACATGCTTTATTTGATTGTAATGATTTTTATACTGAACCTTTATTCTATGAATTAATATATTCGTTCGAAATTTGAGCGCAATCAAAAATTATTTCTCATGAAAATCGCAATTTTACGCTTTTTTCAGTTTAAAAAAATGTTCTTCGGCTTATAACACCTACATGCTTTATCCGATTGTAATGATTTTTTCACAACAATATTACCAAGCGTGTTCGGAGCCCATTAGCAATTGGAAAATGAAATCACTTTAAATACCATCTGTATAACACATGGCCGCTCAATGCACCAATTACGCTCATCCATCAATTACGCTCATCCATCAACGCGGCGGGACTAAAGCGTTTTCCTAGTACATCACAAAGGAAGTTTACGAAACACTAAAGTAGGCCTAATTAAAAAAAAAAACTAGGGTGTATATCACAGACTGATTTCAATAATATAAAAACTAAAGTAAAAACAGTTCAAAAATATTTAACACAGATACATACATTTCAAAGTTTGTATGGTATTATAATTATGGAGAGCCAACAAATTTGTTGTATTTGTTATTGGGAGGAGCAACGAATAAGAAATCTCAGAACCGTCGCCGAGTTTATTTGATCAACTTGAACTAAGTGTGTTTTTACGTTTAATTTGTCTAAAACCCCGTCTATTGGAGGTAAATGATGGTATTGTTCTCAAGAAACATACAATATAAGATTGTATATGTCATCTAAATAGCAAAATAATACGCAGAATAAATGGCAAAGTTTGGCATTAGCCGTGCGGCGCGGTAGCGCTACGATTTCTGATCAACTAAACTCTACTTTAACAAGTTCTCACCAGACCGCGTACTCGAGCGCTGCGCTTCACAATGGTATGTTAGTTGGTCCACAAAATATATCACATCACATGTATCACTATTGTATGTAAAGATGGATCATCATAATACATACCGGTATCGACATTATCACAAAGTTACTCACGTAACAAAGAACCAGAGCCGATTCGATCAAAATATCACAGGCATTTTACAAATAGTGTACGCCACAGGTGATGGTAGGTGATCTTAATATCATTTTATACGTAACATTAGCACTTCAGTGTAGGCAAAAGACATAACTACATATTCATAGCTTTACCCGCACTGCTCGCATTTGAAATCGGTTTCCTTTAAATCAGCAACTGACTATTTTTTGCCAGACATGATAAGTGGTACCACTGTAAACAGGTACAACATTCTACCATATCATTTAACCTCTTAAAATATCCACTACTTTTCTTAACCACTTGTGGCAATCTACACGAACAATATTCTGGTACATTAGTTATTACTGGTTGCAATGGCCGGGTACTCATTTTCTTACGTGTAGGGAATGGCAACAGAACATTATTATCTAAACAAAGTAAAAGATGGTCTTTCATCTGAGTTTGGATAAAATCATACCCTTCCATATCCATTCCTAAAGCCAAAGCAAAGGCATTTGCTATGGCAAATAATCCACAAGCACTGGAACCGGTTTTCACCTGACGAACTCGCTTTACAATCGTAATTGACTCCTTCATAGATTTTGCTTAATTAGCTACTTGGACATGAACATCAATAAGGTTACTGGACAACATTGAATCATAAACATATAACGAATTTTCGGGGCAATCGATGTTGGTTATGGTCACCCAATGAAAAATGACCCACCATGTACTATCTGTATCATATTCATTGTCTTGTTTTGGACATGGTTAAAGGCAAGGCTCTGACCAAGAGCACTGTGCTGAAGTCCTGCTATATTGGGATAAGCATTCTTAGTTAGTAACAGATTAACAAGAATGTGATCATCATTAAGCCACTTGTCAGCAAGCACAATGTCTCGATCTGCAAATGTTAGTTTGGCCTGTGGAAACCAAAAGTGCGAGTCAGGTGGAGTGTTCATGTTTTCATGTCCCTTTGGCCTCCCACGCCTCCTGGTCACAACTGGAATTTTAAGAACGTCCCTTAACTTGTCCAACATACTGATGTAACTATCATCATCACTAATAGACTCATCACCGATACCAATAATTTCAGTGGGATCATCTTCCTCCACTGAATTATTAATATTTATATCACCTGTTACATTAGCTGGATCATTAACCCCCAATAACTTGTCGCAATCTGAAATGGGATTTATTAGCTCGTTAGAAGTAGTATGATTGCCTCTTTTCTTGTCACTTGACTCGCCATCAACTACAAAATTTTGTCGTAAATCATTGAACCAAAAGTCAAACATGCCAATGCCATGGTTAAATTAAATCATAAACCACAAGACCACAAGTTAAAAAAGGTGGCTGTTTTTTTGAAATGGTCCATGGCTAGGTTGAATTTTCTACCCTCTGTTTTCGGACGGTCAACCAGTAGCTTAGGGCAATCTGGAATATCTGTAACAGAAGAGCTTGGGGCACAGGACGAGACTTTCAGATGTTCTTAGAAAGTCTTATTTTTGCATCTATTGTAAAAAAGTTGTTCCTCAAAGATTTGCAGTCCCATGACACCCCTTGCCTTAAATATATGTGAACAAGGAAGTTTTTATCGGATTCTTAATGAACATGTACCTTGGTTTAATCGTCTTTCACAACATACACTTTTTTACCAGTATCAATAGTAACATGCATAGTGGCATTGCTGAAAGTATACCTTTCATCCTTTGCCTTTTCAAGCTGAGAAAAAAGTTATTTGACAATATCAGTTGTGCAAGTTCATGTTATGGCAAATTTTATTATTAAGCGTATGGAAGCAACAGCTTAAAATTCAACAATTTCAAGGATGTAAAACAAAAAAGTCGTTAAGACTTGTAAGTCATAAACATAAATTTAAGACAGCCAGCCAGGTCAACGCGTCAGGTGTTGCTCCATGGATCTCGGACTAGTCGCCTTGGTACGAGCGTAGGCGGCATTCCCTCACAATTAGGTAGATGGTCTGACGAGGTTCGCCACAGTCACAGGCGTTGGATGGTATCGCGCCCCACTTGAACAGGGAGTCTGCGCATCGACCATGATTGGTTCTTATGCGGTTTAGTCTGGTCCACAGGTGTCTGGGCAGGTCAAAGCCTTGTATGGGAGTAGGGGAGTAGTTGGGTCTACAATTAGTGAGTTTGGTGAGAATTCCGTCCACATCCTTTCCATTCCACATTACTGTCGAAGTGTTGAGTTACAATTCCCTTATGTGTAATTTATTATAGAGTTGCCCACGTTATATACTGATTTCAGTGGGGGACATTTAATCAAGCGACAAGCCAACCCTGGTTAGGCCCCACAATCGTACGATGTGAGGAACAACATAGATCGATATTTAATAGGAATATAGCTCAGTGGTAGGACATTATCGGTAATTAATTATATCGTAATCTTCATGAATAGGCAAATTCTGGTTTTGGCACATTTTGTCGAATTTTCTGAGGAACGCTTTTGAGCGTCTTAATGATGGCAGGGTGATATTGCTCAGGACTGGTAGCCATTGAGTCGGCGTTGATCTGTTTGTCCGGGAATTCGTCCTCATTGAAATATTGAGCTGCGTATCTACCATCCGAGTATACGTGCTGTTCAGCCAAGCCAGAGCACAGTACTCTGTTGGAGAGTACACCACTCTGTTAAAGAGTACACCAATCTGTTGGAGAGTACACCACTCTGTTGGAGAGTACACCAGAGCAAGGGCAGCAGTGCGCAATGTAGCGGGCGAGGCTCCCCATGTGGTAGAAGCAAGTGTATCAATTAGGTTATTTACTTTGGATGAAAGACATGTTAATATAGTAAAAGTATAGTTAAGTATATTAGTATATATGCGAGTACAGCGCCGTTGAAAACTACTTGAAGCGGGATGTGGGCCATCTTGTTGTTTAAATTAAAACACGCTGATTCCGTTTTACTGAGGCTGGGGGTGAGTCTCCAATTTTTGAAGTAAGCCCTCAGGCCTTCTAGGTCTTGTGTGAGAACTTGTTCAGAGGCGTGAATGTCCTTGTGTTGGAAGGTCAAAGCTAGGTCGTCTGCATACTGAAATTGTCTAGCCTTTGTCTCCGGCATGTTCGTGTATGTAGAGGTTAAACAGCAGCGGAGCAAGAACAGATCCTTGCGGTAATCCATTTTTAAGCTGCATCTGCTTGCTTTTAGCATCGTTCATAAAACTTGCAAAGGTGCGATTACTCAGCATATTATTAATAATTCTCCTAATACGTTTGCATGACACAACTTTCAGGAGCTTGTAGATTAATCCCGTACGCAACACTGTATCGTACGCAACACTGTATCGTACGCAACACTGTATCGTACGCCGCAGTAAGGTCCACAAATTCTGCCTCTGTTTTAAGCTTTTTCTCAAACCCAGCTTCAATGTGTGTTGTTAAGGACATGACTTGATCCGCGCGGCCAGCCTGCTCTATCGGAATGACCTCATTAAATGCATGCTAAATTCTGTTATAAATAAGACTTTATAAAACTTTGTGGCAGCTGCTCAAGAGCGCAAATGGGGCGAAATCTTTCAGCTCCGTCGGCTGGTTTGCCAGGCTTGAGAATTGCTAGGATCTTCGATTTCCTCAATTCTCTGGGGTAAATTCCAGATGAGATGAGATGAGATGAGCCTCATCACGATGGCGAGTATTAAGGGCTGTTTTGAGCTCATCCAAGGCAGCATTACCTAACAAGTTTTCTACATTATGTACGTACTTTAACGAATTTGCTACTGATGCAGGGAGATGGTCTGTGGGCAACGAGTATCTCTTTTACTTTTGATTATGACTTTCTTATCTAGTATTAGTGTTATTCCTAAGATGAGCTATCCCTAATTCCTTTTTCAAGTAAGTTTCCAATCGTTCCCTACATTTGTCTCAGTTTTCAATAAAGTATTCATGAAATTAAGGTGGAGCAATTTCTTTTAATTCAACGAGATGCCGTTCATAAATTTCATCGCCAGTACTAAACAATAAATATTGCATCTTCTGAAATATTAATTTGTTAGTGATCTAAGTACCCTCTAATGATCTTACACACTCCCTGAAAGCTTTCAAGACATGAAAGATGCAGGAGAGAATTTTACATTCAGGAAGACAACGACTTACAACCTTAAGTTCAATTTGAAACTTGTCCATAACAAACACATCACATTGACGTACTCATGAATTTATTTCTACAAACATGTCAAAAGCCCTACCAATAACATCTTCGTTTCAGACCACACAAACATAATATGCAAGTGACCGACCTTTCTGGTTGCCATCCTCACACATCACTACATACAAAGGATAACCTTCAATTTTTTAAATTTGTTATGTGCCATCAATCCTTAAGAACACATCGACATACTTTTCTGCCAAACTCCTCATTGGACCGGTTTGAATTAAAATCAAGAAGACAAGTTGATTATCATGGTCAATTTCAATGTGACAAATGTTCTTATTATCTTTATACATTTCTTTTAACTCGTCAATTAATTTCTGTGGAAGAGTGCGTTCACAAGCTTGCACTGTCCGATGTTTTTGCCGAACGTTGCGAACATCCTATGAAGTTAATTTCTTACCATAAGTCTTTTCAACCAATTCTTTTAACATCTTTCATACCAACGTTATAACTTAATAATTCTGAAACAATCTCATACTCCTCACCACTCATTTGTCAGTTACTTGGGTACCGTTCCATAATGTCAGGCCTGTATAGTGGTTATGGACATCAGATATAGTTTTCACAACATATCCATTCTAGTGCTTGTAAAATCTGACATCCACAAACACATTACACCCCAAGCATAATACTTCTGCTTAGGCCGTATATTTGAACCGGTCATCTTAGGTTCACCACAATATTAACATGCATATATAATATCATAAGGGATAGCTTCAATCTCGGAAGCATTTCGGTGTGACCGTAACACGGACATGGGATGGTGGAACTCTTTAGTCCAAGTCTCAAATGCCTCCGTAAATTGTGCGTATGTGGAGTAAAATGCCCCATGAAATTTTCTGTGGCATACCCCCTCCTACCTGGCTAAACGAACGCTTGAGATGTAGACCTGTAAATTATTCTGCATGAAAAGTGGAATTGTTAGTAGAACGGCTTGGCGCAGCTGAAACAGAGGAATTGTTAGTCCGAGAAGACTCGGCAGGTTGGCTTGGCGTAGCTGAAACAGAGGAATTGTTAGTCCGAGAAGACTCGGCAGGTTGGCTTGGCGTAGCTGAAACAGAGGAATTGACGACTAGTGATTTACCCGCCCCCTGACGTCACGTAGCAACGTGGCGGAATGATGTGGGATAGATCCTCATTCAGCAAGATGACGCCTGCTGAACGGCGCAACACTTATCACGCTCTAACTTTTATTCTATTCATAATTTGGAAAAAAACTTTGGAATAATACGTAGTAAACATATAATTCCTTCTAAAAGTGATGATCTCGAAATTTTAGACACAGCCGTAAACTTGTTATATCGATGTACAATTACACATGGAAAAAATATTAAAAATTATAAGTTTTGTCAACTTCTATTTGACAAATAACTTTCAATCGGATTTCAACAAGACCTCATTCAAAGAATGCATCTGACTCTTAAGACAAGAAATAAATTAACTTTCTAGATAGAAAGTGCACTGAACGAAAATTCACAGCATAGACTTATATGCAAGGTGTGTGTTTTCATAACAAATACGCACTTTTGACGTGCGGGTGAGCCGTGAAAAACTACACTCTGCATATTACTCTATGCTGTAAATTTTAGTTCAGTGCACTTTCTATCTAGAAAGTTGATTTATTTCTTTGTTAAATAGTCTGATGCATATTAAAAAAGATATCATGTCGAAATCCGAACAGTAGTTTTTTGTCAATTGAAGATGAGAAAAGTTATAATCTTTGATATTTTTTTCATGTATAAAACGTACATCGATATACCAAATTTACGGATGTGTCTAAAAACTCGAGATAATCACTATGAGAAGAAATGATATGTTTGCTACATACTATTCTAAAGGTTTTGTACAAATGTCGAATGGAAACAAAGTTAGAGCGTGATAAGTGTTGCGCCGTTCAGCAGGCGTCAACTTGCGAAATGAGGATTTATCCCACCTTCTCGTCACGTGATTTAGCGCTCCGCCCATCACCAGTCGTCAATTGTTAGTCCGAGAAGACTCGGCAGGTTGACTTGGCGTAGCTGAAACAGAGGAATTGTTAGTCCTAGAAAACTCAGCAGGTTGTCTTGGCGCAGCTGAAAAACAGAGGAAAGGTTAGTAGGACGAGATGTCCGACTGACATGGTGTAGTGGCGGGAAGTCCTCTTCCAGACACAAGGATGGCTCCTTGCAATGCACAACAGGGTTGTTGCATGCTTGAAACATACCTGCAGACAAATGGCGGCTACCTAGCGGGCTCAAGTGAAGGCCACCCCAGTTCACAAATTCTCTATGGCCAAAGAATTGTGCCCAAAGGTAAACATACCTCATTCCAGACAACTTACAAAGCTCCTTCAGTTTTCTGTTCACATCCACTGCAACCCCATTGGCACGACGAAGCTCTTCATCCTGGCGCATCAGTCGGTGGTTGTTATGGGATCGTGGTAGAATTCCAGAGACGATCACCACAATGGCTGGGTTATCTCTCTTCACCTGGTGGATGAGGTCATCCAGGTCTCCAACGATGGCTTCGGGAGTGTGGTTGCGGAACACATTGTTCACTCCGTTATGGATGGTTGCGGAACACATTGTTGACTATGGCATGGATAATCATCCTCTCGAAGAATGTGGCAACTTGTACTGCCACCGGCGCTAGCATCCTCACCGTGTAGCCACCTTAGGATATCAGAGTGGTAGAAGAAGCACCTTCTACTTCCAGCAAGGGAAGGTGCTTGACCATGGAGTCTCCAACAATGAATGTGGAAATCATCCTAGACAGGAAAAAAAAATAAAACAAAATCAAAAGCTCAGGGAGAGGCGGATTGGATTAATGAATGATTTGTGGTTTGGAGAGAAAGTTTAACAATGAAGAAAGGAAAGCTGCCAAACAGTCGAGAATGCCTTGAAAAAGACAAGTTCCACAACTGATCTGCACCTGAAACAAAAGATAGAAAAAGTGTTAATACAACTTCATTCAAACCTTGTGCAGGCCGAACCTTACCAGGGTTGTAACGGTATTTGTAAGCCTACCTATGCACTTTAAAAACAAGTTAGTAGGCCTTACCCTTGTTCAACCTGTAATGTTTCATTGTAAATAAGGTAATTAACAACAGATGTATTGATGTGTACTTTATTACTCACATCTTCATTCTTTACATATCCAGTAGTACCAACTCCAGTACCAACTCTTTCATACTAAAATAACTAAATCTAAAGGCGGTATAATTCAAATAGCAAAGTCTAATTGGAATATGGACATTACATCTCTTTTTCCCTAAATTGAAAAGAACAAATTAAATACAGATATTAATTAAAAGGATACAGTGTTAAAAGTCTGCTCAATGGGAGTAATCTTCCAGCCAGGGAGGAGGTCGTTTTAGTCTTTCTGGTCTTTTCTCTGGGTTGGTGGTCTCTTCAGGACGATCAGCTTTACCACGCTCAGCGGCTTCCCCGACTGGTGGTTCCATAGGACGAACGCACGGCCTGATGTGTGAAGCGTTCCTTCGGTACTCGACACCAGATGGAGACTGCACACGGACTGTTGAGCCGTTCCTCTCGACAACATGGAAAGGCACTGCACAGAAAGGTGTAGATAGCTTGTCTTTCTTCTCTTGCCTGATTAGAACCTGGTCACCCGTGGAAACTTCGGATTCTTTGGCTCTTCTGGTGTTGTCGCACAGTAGTTTTCCCTTCATCTTCTGCTCTTCATCACGATCCTTGGTTTGGAAATCCTCCAGCCGATCAAGATGAGGTAAGATAGAGAGCTTGTCGCGGATCTCTCGACCGAACATAAGGTAAGCAGGTGTCTTGCCGGTTGTTGTATGGGGTGAAGTATGGTACGCCAGCAGATAGGTACGCAGAGCTTGCCGCAAATCATCTCCAGCACTGTGAGCGATTCTCAGACGCTTCAGGAACGACCTGTTTTGACGCTCCACCTCGCCGTCCTCTGCCACCCAATTGACGTAAAAGTCGCCGCCGGGATTATAAGAAGCTTTAGGACGCGGACGGAAGGATGAATCTGCAGTGTTCGTGGCAGGTTCAGGAAGCAAACGGGACAAAGGATCTGCGATGTTAGTGGAGCCTGGTCGGAAGGAAGGAAGGAATAAAGAAACTACAAGAGCTGCAAGTTTAGTGGTGACAGTTGTACTGGTGGTTGTTATTGTAGTGGCAGCAGTTGTAGCAGCATCAGTAGTACCAGCAGCAATTGTGCCGGCAGCAGTTGTAGCAGCAGCAGTTGTAGCGGCAGCAGTTGTGCCGGAAGCAGTTGTAGCAGCAGCAGTTGTGCCAGCAGCAGTTGTGCCGGCAGCAGTTGTAGCTTGTAGTTTCCTATTAACCTTATCCTGCAATTGGTACGGAATTCTTCGGGTCTTCTGTACCACGGGCGTAATGGTAGAATTAATGGTAAGTTTGACTTGGTAATTGGTAAACATCCCTATTCCTTTGAATATTGGAACAAATTTACCATCTACAACAGAGTTAACAGGAATTTTTACCTGTAGAACTCCGAGCTCCATTGCTGTTTCCCGGCCGAGAAGAGGTTGTCCACCTTCTTTCACTATCACAAACCGAGACTTCAATTTTTTATTCCTAAGAGTAATGTATGTTTCAAACTCACCCAACACTGACAAAGGTTTGGTTGATCCGTATGCATAGAGTGACCTGGAACTCTTCACGCAAGTGCCCTTGATTCCTCTCCGCTTGCATACCGTCCATGTTGCTGCATCTAGAATGTTGCAAGATGCACCGGAGTCGAGTAAAAGGTTAACCTCAATCCCACCCACATTGATAGGTAGCATTGCAGGGTGAGATGCATTTAGGCCTACACCCCAAACCTGGTCCTGAACGCCAAATGCAAAATCATTTTCATCGTCAGTGGTGTCAGTAATCTCTTCCACCTGGCGAAGTAAGGTGGGGTTCTTACTAGACATACACACGGAAGCCAGATGCCCTACCTTTTTGCAATTCCTGCACCTTTTATCTAGTGCTGGGCATTGGTCAGATGAAGCCAAGTGTTCCTCCGACCCACACCTGAAGCATTTGAGGTTAGGTTTGGGCGCAGATGTAGGCCTAGGCTTAGCCTTTGAGGGCCTAGACTGGACTGCAGCCACAGTTGTAGGTTCAAGGTCGCCAGCCACAGTTGTAGGTTGAACACCAGCCTCAATAGAACCAGCCTGACGCTCTGTGGCTTCAAGGAGGGTTGCAATTCCCTTTGCTTCTGTAAGGGTTAGGGAATCCCCCATTTTTAGAAGGGCCCTACGTAATTCAGTAGACATGCATTTTTCAATGAGCTGATCGAGGAGCATACTGTCCTCCTCTGCAAAATTGCAATTTCTGCTTTGGCCTTTTAGCCGTGACATGAACTCGGAAATATTTTCATTGGGACCCTGTCCCATACAGCGAAAAACGTACCTTTCGTAGCGATAGTTCTTAAGTGGTTCGAAGTATGTAGTAAGAGCATGCTTGCAAGTTGAGTAATGTGTAGCCCCATCCAGGAGTGTATAGGCAGCATCCGATTCAGGAAGAGTGAACCATATTTCCTGGAGGTTGTCACCCCCAAGGTGTAGTAATGTAGCTTTTTGGCGCTTGTCATTGGTAAGACCAGACGCCTCGAAAAACAGCTCCAGAGAGCGCAGCCACTTATGCCACTGGAGAACGATATTTGATGCATCTGCACCCGTATCAAATGCCTTAATATTAGCCTTCTCCATTTCTATTTACCTTCGTCGCCAATTATGTAAAGTTTCATTGTAAATAATGTAATTAACAACAGATGTATTGATGTGTACTTTATTACTCACATCTTCATTCTTTACATATCCAGTAGTACCAACTCCAGTACCAACTCTTTCATACTAAAATAACTAAATCTAAAGGCGGTATAATTCAAAAAGCAAAGTCTAATTGTAATATGGACATTACACAACCCAAGTTAATTTAACTCCAGTAATCAAAACCAGGTCTGGGGTATGTCTTACCAACTAGCCTAGGGAAGTGTTAATTGAGGTGTACATTTTAAGTAGGACCTAGGATAGCCGGTAGGCCTACTCTTTTGGCTGGTATGGCCAAACTTTTAACACTGTTTGTAGGGGAAATGCCTAGGTACGCGGAAGGGGGGGGGGCGCGATGTAATAATAATGATCATGTTGTAAAACAAACGCGCTTCACCCCCCCCCCCCGACGCCCCGTCCCGGGTACCAAGACTTTTCCCCTAAACCAGTGTTAAAAGAAGTAAGGCCATAGGCATTCCAAACGAAAGAGTGCTGGCTAGCCCTAGCTGTTCGGCTAGGGGCTAGGTCTACTAGGCCTAGGTCCTACATAATGTTCTAGGGCCCAGGCCTAAAATTTGGCTCCCAGGTCTAAGCTTTCCCTCGGCCCCAGCTGAGCTACAGCATGACACGTCGTGGCCATGTGCACAGGCTAGGGGTCCGGCCCAAGAGTTTTGTAGACAAGCTACGCCCTAGGGCCTAGCCTTATACACAGGTCACATGCGATTGCGTAGCCCCAGCAATAGGCCTAGGCCTACCTAGGCCCTACCTGGCGCCGTAATCAGTAAGCCTAGGCGTAGGCCTAGCTTAGCCTAGAATTTTGCTAGGTCTAGTGACTAGGCCTAGGGCTTAGCCTACGAAAAATTAGACAGTTTACATTGATTTCTTCCTTTTTAGGTTTTAAGCTCAGTAATTAAGATGAAATAACAATTACCTCGGGTGGTAAACAGGAGTGAACAACAAGGCAGAGCACGTGTGTTCCCCTGTTTTTAGAAGGTACGGATTTAAAAACGAATATTAACTCAAATTGTAAAGTAATAACGGCTGATTCTGATTCTGATCCGATTCGATTCTAAAGCACAAAATCGCAGTGTAAACTCGCACAATTTGAGGTATATTCGCATGAACGCACTAGATTTGCCGAGAAAATACAGGATCGCAACTGCTTTGCTCGACAACCCAGGACGCCACGCACTGTAGCCGTTCTTGTAAGCTTGGGCTGTTTTTATACACGCGCATACCCCCCTAAATAAATTTCATGATGTTTCATTAAGTACTATTAATAATGTATAGTATATGTATTTTAGGCAGTCACTGATGCAAAATTAATAACATGATAATCAATGAAAGATGAATAATTAGTTGTGATATTGCGTGCGGTTAGCTGTTTCCGAAAAAAGAGCGCAGATTTGAAAATCAAGCGGGTTGGACATGAACACGACACAATAACAATAAAAGTTCTTTTTGCTCTTATATCATAGAAAAAGGTTTAAGTACAACTAGAAACATTAATAGACAAAATAATGATCTTTAATAACTGCAATTACAGTTGTTTTAAAAGGCCCACGGACATTACAACATTCCACATGTTAATTGAACACCGTGAGGTTAGCGAGGCGGATTCTCACGTAGGTTTCACCATTGGTTTCACTTTCACGTAGTTTGGCTATTCGACGCCTAGAAGGGCAACACATACAAGAAAATAAATTAGAGTAATTTAAAAATGAAGATAAATTAGTAATTTTTCATAATACTATGCCACTTCTAATAAATAACGAATATAATGAACACAAAAAATAAATTTTCCTGCGAAAATCCCGACGAACCCCCCCCCCCCCCCCCCGACGACGAGAGGAATGATTTTAAACTAAAACCTAATTCAAAAGAAATTTTATCTGATGAATCTGAGATTATAACCAATGTTTTTAAATATCTGAAATCAACAAAGCTTTATAATAGAATTTAAAAAATAGCACAACACTAAAAGAGAACACAGGCACTAATAACCTTAGTGTTGTGTGCCCGAATAACTAACTAACTTTGTGGTCGCTGGCGGTGGCTGCAGGATTTATTTTCCAGTCAAGTAGACTCAGGCTACCAGCCGGATTCGTAATAGTTAGGTCTATATTAGATTGGCCATTTGCCGTAGACAAGGTTAAAAATTCACTTAGTTGGTTCATAATTATTAGACCATGATCAGCCAGAAGATCCTCCAACATTTGTCGTCTTCAATCGTGTTTCTTTCCAAACCGTTTTGGAGAGGAAGCATTAGAGTCGATCGCGATTATGATCTGTTTTCCCTTGCAGACATCAATAATTTTATCTAGAATCTTGAGGTATTTATCTATTTCTTCTCTCGCTTGGCAATAAATTAAAGCAACGTAGAACTCGCATAATTTGCACTTTATGAGGGCACAGGTAGAGTGAGTGGTACATGGGTTATTCATCTTACTTAAGTCGAAGTCTTTGTTCCAAACTGCTATAAGCGTTTGATTATTCCCAGTATATTTAATTTGTTGGAAGCCTGTGCCTAGACCTTTCTGTCTTCCTTGGAAACAATATGGCTCTCTGACAAGTGCAATGTCTATTTCGGATTCATCCATGTGGTTCCGAAGCTGGGACATGACGCCTATTGCTCTTTGGGTGTTTAATTGCACGAAGCAAATTTTGTTCCGCCATCTATCCACAGTCAATACGGTCTCTTAGATGTTCTAGCGCCCGTAAATATTCGGGACATTTACGGTCGTTGTGCGCGTGTTTATGAGGCTGTCCTCTTGTTTTACAATTCGGGCAGATTTGGCCAGTATCTTTACTATTGCAGTCTGTCGAGGTGTGTCCTTCCTTACCGCATTGGTTACATGTAGTTTCTTTTTGGTTACATTTGGCCCTCGTGTGGCCGTATCGTAGGCAGTTAAAGCATTTTTTAAGGTTGTACGAAATCCGCTATTTTATGTGACCTCCATCTAGGTAGAATACGACCTGATTGCATGACTTCTTTGAATATTTCCGGGTTCATTTCAATTCAATTTCAATTTCAATAAATTTAATTCTTTTTTTTAAATACATTAAACCATTTACTATGCAATATTACAAATAACGAGACAAAAAACCACTGCACATTAACATTCTCGAGAGAACAAAGAAGCCCACATAGGGTAACACCCTGTGTGTGGGCAGCGCAGTAGAAAATTAAATTTAAATTATAATCAAGGAGACATGATGCATAAAGAAAACATAATAATAAGTATAATGTATTTAATAACCACTCACAATTAGGATGTTTACGGATTATGTTTATTGGTAAATACACTGGACCTATTCAGCGTCCATGATAGGCAAACAGCAGTGATACATTTCCGTTAGGCGGGAACCAATCAGAATTAAGCAAGCAGTAGTACCAACCTACTCTCTAGATAAATAAGTAAAGTTCCTAGATGTGACATCTCCCTTTTTTTTTAAAGGCGATTAGACATAGTTACTGATTTTTATATTGAAAATTAAGTAAAGATAAGATTCTTAGATGACACTAAACTACTGCGGCTCTACTA
Source organism: Sweltsa coloradensis (assembly GCA_024449915.1). Lineage (NCBI taxonomy): Eukaryota > Metazoa > Arthropoda > Insecta > Plecoptera > Chloroperlidae > Sweltsa > Sweltsa coloradensis. The sequence continues at coordinate 75,737 of JAMZAV010003192.1, read as the reverse complement.
AATGTAGACTTTTAAGATATCATCAGTTAAGCCTAAATATCAAGAACATAATCACGAAATTTGTTGGGCATCACTTTCACTCGCTGAGGTCTCGGCAAAGTAGGCCTAATGCACGGAGATTCCTGTGATCGGCTAGCCCTGGACTGGTCTTGTGAAGTATCTTCTGGCAACTCCAGCGGCTCAGGCGAATCTGTAATCAGACTTGGATGTGGGTGGGAGCTATTGTGACTTGGATGGTTATCGGCTTCAGACCGGAATGGAGGTTGGATTAGCGGTTGCAAAATAGGCGGTGGGTTGGCAGACGGTCGAAGGTCACGTCGATTGCGCCGGTACACTGCGTTGTCTTCTGTAACCACAATGTATGATCTAGGCGTGTTGTGTTTCTGACGAACGACTGCTTTTGTCCATACTCCATCCTTTCGAAGTACACACTGTCACCAACTTGCAGCGGATTAAGAGGATGTGCACTTCTGTCATAATACTTCTTCTGTAAATCTTGACGATTCTTGAGATTATCCTTTGTTACTTGCAAGTTCACTATTCTTGGTTCCAATTGCTTGGTTGTACTTGGAATCTTGGTTCGGATGCTCCTGCTCATACAACAGCTGTGCCGGAGATTTGTACAAGCCGTGAATGGGGGTATTACGGTATTCCATCAAAGCAAGGTGGTAGTCCGTTTTATCCTCGGCTGCTTTCTTCAGCATTCGCTTGGCAGTTTGAACCGCACGTTCCGCCATTGCATTGGACTGTGGGTAGTTGGGACTAGAGGTTATTATTTGAATGTCCCAGTCACTAGCCCAACGTCTGAACTCTGCACTGTTGTACGGCATATTGTCTGCGCGTAGAACTTCTGCTATGCCATGTCTCGAAAAGGCTATTTTCATCTGTTGAATTAAATCACCTGCAGTTTTACCTTCTAGTGGTTCAAGTTCTAGCCATTTTGAGAAATAATCCACAATGACAACATACGATTTTCCTCGAAACTCGAGTACATCGGAAGCTATCATTTGCCATGGTCGTTCTGGTATTGGATGTGAAATAAGAGGTTCCTTAGGGTTTTGTTTTTGAAACTTTTCGCACGTGGTACACTTCTGTATCATTTCTTGAATTTCTTGTGTCATGCCTGGCCAATAGATTACCAAACGAGCTTTAGCTAGGCATTTTCAGCCCCTTGATGAGCTTCATGTATTGATGTTAGCATCTTGGGTCTCATAGATACTGGAACTACAAGTTGCTCACCCTTGAATAGCAATCCATCTGTTTCCGAGAGCTCGCCACGGAATTTCCAGTAGGGTCTTGCGTAGGATCAATATCCTTGATGTAGTTTGGCCATCCTTCGAAATGATACTGCAAAACTTTTGTGTAAGGTTGGATCGTTTTTAGTTGCTCTTCGTGTTTCTTCCTGTTTTTGTGGGCTTATTGCTAGGTGTCGTGCCACTGAATGCACTACAACATTCGTCTCTGGCTCATCCTCAATATGATCCTCTAGGAAGGCTCGTGACAAGGTATCTGCTAGAAATAGATATTTCCTGCCACGTAGGTAACGTTGAGATCGTACTTAAGTAATTTCAGATCATTCGTTGTAATCGATGAGTGACCTGGTTCATTTCTTTCTTCATTATGGGAATGAGTGGTTTGTGATCTGTCTGTATTGTCACCCGTCGGCCATATGTGTATTGATTAAAGTGTTCCACTGCGTACACAATACTCAATAGCTCTTTCTCGATCTGCGCCCAATGTTTTTCTGTTTCAGTGAGTGTCCTTGACGCGTAGGCTATCGGATGCCCCTCTTGCATAAGGCATGCGCCTAGCCCGTTCTTCGATGCATCACTCTGAATGGTCACTTCTTTGTTTACATCGTAAAACTTCAGTACGGGCGCTTCGCCACATTTGCGTCTTGAGTACACTTATCGCTTTTCTTTGAGGTTCGTCCCAATGCCATGGGATGTCCTCTTTGAGTAACAAACGAAGTGGTGCTGTAGTTTCCGATAATTTGGGAATAAATTTGGAAAGGTAAGTCACCATGCCCAAAAATCGTCGTAACTCTTCTTTGTTCGTCGGCTCGCTCATCTCGACGATAGCACGTACTCTGTTTCTATCTGGCTTAAGACCCCGATCGCTCAACTCGTGTCCTAGGAACTTAACAGATGTGACACGAAATTGAAACTTGTCTTTATTAAATTTTACATTGTACTCGCGCGCTCGTTGAAATATTTTTTCGAGTGCTCTGTCATGTTCTTCTAGTGTTGCACCAGCCACGACAAGATCATCAAAACAACACTGACACTCGGAATATCCCCAAATATTTCCATGACTTTTTTTGGAATACTTCCGGTCCGGATCGGTTTACCAAACGGGAATCTGAGGAAGCAGAACCTTCCGAATGGACTGTTGAATGTGCATGCATTGGAGCTTGACTCGTCCAGAGTTATGTGATAGAAACCTGAAGACATATCGAGAGTAGAGAAATATTTCATAACATTCATCTGGGCAGCTATGTCTTCGGCAGTTGGAATCCTGTAGTGTTTTCGGCGTACGGCACGATTCAGGTGCATTGGGTCGAGACATACCCTGATATCACCATTCTTCTTCTCCGCGATCACCAAAAATGTTGACCCACGGGGTTGGATAGTCCACTTCTTTATGACACCGCTCTCTTCAAGTTTGTTGAGGGTCTCTCGCAATCTTTCTTGGAGTCCAAACGGAACTTTCTTGGTGGGTGTATGACTGGTTGAATTTCTGGATCCAACTCGATGTGATGAAACTCCTGGTATTGCACCTAGACCCTTGAAGATGTCATGATATTCTTGTAATAGTGCATTCTTATCCTTGAAAGCACCGACACTATCCATGCGCTTGATTAGTCCTAGGTCCACACATGCCTTTAGACTGAGCAGTGGCTGACTATCTGCATTTGTCACCATAAAGTCTAGAGGGATGGTTTTGCTGGCACTAGTACACATAAGCTGTGTCTTGCCCATAGGTTTTATTTTAAACTTACCGAACGACAGTAAGATGGTGGATGTGTCCATCAGACTAGTTTTAGTAGGCAATTCATTAAACACTACCAGTGGTAACACGTTGACCTGTGCGCCTGTGTCCAACTTAAATTTAACGTTCCTTCCCGCTAAATTTAAAGTTTCATACCATGCACCTTCACCTAAGGAATGCACCGGTACCATCTCGTTGATTACGTACTGATAAGGAGAATGTTCTGATGAGGTAGGACCTGTTTCAAGTTCTAACTCTCTCACAGTCACCTGCTTTGGCCGTGATTTCTTACAAAGCTTGCTGAAATGCCCAACACCATTGCAGTTGTAACATTTCTGCCCAAAAGCTTTGCAAGCACGTGGCTTATGCGTGCTTCCGCAGCGCTTACAGTCGAATTCCTCAACTTTCTTTTTACCAGGCCTAGGCCCATGGTCGAATTTACCCTTGGCCTTGTCATGTTCTGTTTTCTGAACAGTAAGTTTATTTACTTCTTGTTGGCCCTGGTTTTCTTGTATTAGTTTGATTTGCATGCGGCTTACCTCGTTCGCTCGGCACAAATTAACAGCTTTCTCTAGACCTATGTCATCATCCTCCAGAAGTCGTCCCTGCATCTTCTTATCACGGATCCCGAATATAATTCTGTCACGTATTAAACTATCCAGTTGATCCCCAAAGTTGCATGTAGAAGCCCTAGTCCTGAGTTCGGTTAAAAAGCTGTCGAAAGACTCATTTTCTCGCTGTATACTACGTTTGCAAAATTGAACCTCTCTACAACAACCTCTTTTGGGAGGCAGTACTCCTCAAATTTACCTAGTACCACATCGAACTGTGTAGCAGACTCTGCTCTAGCATAGGAAAAATTATCGAAAATGTCTATGGCATCAGGCCCTAGCAGATTTATGAGCATGGCTATTTTCTGCTCATCTGCCTTTTTGTCGAACCCTGTTGCAGCCATATAAACAGTAAACTGCTTTTTCCATCTTAACCAGTTGGCACAGATATTGCCCTTCAGGTCCAGGACGGATGGTTTATTAAAGTCAGTCATACTTACGCGAAGTGAGGTTATGTGTGTATTTACATATTTACCAAAACACGTTTTCCGTTTTTATACCAAAATTGTTTGTTTAAAACGTTCCTCGTAATTTTTATCCCACTTCTGACACCATATAATGTATTTAATAACCACTCACAATTAGGATGTTTACGGATATGTTTATTGGTAAATACACTGGACCTATTCAGCGTCCATGATAGGCAAACAGCCGTGATACATTTCCGTTAGGCGGGAACCAATCAGAATTAAGCAAGCAGTAGTACCAACCTACTGTACATTGATTTGAATTGATGGATTGATTAGATATCTTAATTTGAAATTGCCTTAATTGCCTGTGTAGCTGGTCCCGTTTTCTGATAGATACGACAAGTCTCGTGGTTATCCATGGCTTGAGTTTTTTTAATCTGGAATTGCAGGAATTTGTCATAGACTCGCTACAGTCGGAAATGTATTTTTTAAACGTTCTTACAAAATCTTCCGTAGCGAAATCAGCATTTTTTTCGTTCAACACTTTCTCCCATGTCTCTTCCTTAATAAGAGATACAATTTTTTTAACATTGACAATCTGCGCGACACCCACACTGGGGTCACGACTTTGCGGGCAATTATTTTTATTGTAATTGCTTGTGATGCATAGGAGTGTTGCGTTATGATCCGTGATACTTGTTTAAAAAACACCAGGAGTTATTTGATTACAGTTACGCGAGTTGACAAATATATGATCAATACATGACTGGGAGCTACCACAGACGCGTGTAGGAAGGTTTATATAAGATAAATAGCCGTGTGAGAGCAGCATATTCAAGTAATTACGCTTTGAGTTGGTACAGTTCCCATCCGAAATATCTATATTCATGTCACCAATTATAAATTTTGTGTTCAGAGGCTGGAATCACGCTTATAGCTGTCTCGAGTTCTTCAATGAATTTGCTAATTTTTGTAGAAGGGGATCTATACGTCACAAGAATATAATGCCGCTCAAGGTTTAGCGTGAAGTTCACAAGTGCAGAGTTTGAAGAGGTAATTATAACATCTTTACTGATTACAGCATCATCGATGGTAGTAGAGTTTATAAAAACAGCAATGCCATCAGCAGATGAGTTTTTACAATTTAATGTGTGACATGAGTAACCAGGCAAGTCAAGTGGCTCATGATCTACCAGTAGATGCGTCTCTGATAGAACAATGACATCAAATTTTACATTTAACTTGACTTATTATAACAGCGAGCTCATCAAAATTACGTCGCACCCCCCTAATGTTTATATGAAAAACTTTAAATCCAATATTACTACCGAACGCATTATTAATGCTTTTCGTGTCGATAAGTCTACTCGTTTCACTCTCACCTGATAGTGAGTAATCGGGCAAACCAAAACATGTCATTAGTTTTTATTTACACGACTACTCTGCCAGTAACAGTGCCTAGATTACTCAGTCAGATCCTCAGAGGTAGGTGCTACAGGGATGTCACTAGGTTTAGGCGATTGTTCGTCCTTGCGGATAAACACACGCCCAACCCCTCACCCACACAAATTTGATACCACACGGTTTCTTCGCTTTGCGTGTTAGCCAAAACAAGTTCCTGTTAATAATCAGAGTCAGGTGTTCGTTGACGTAAATGTTATTGCTTGAATCAGCGAAACCAACGTCTTGCGCAACCAAAGATTTATTCGCCCTTTTCCCGTCAAGGATCCTTTCATTAATTTGTCGCGAGTAAAACTTAGCGACAATAGCCGGTGGCTTTGGAGAACTTTCACTATCACTAGAGCTCTTTTTAAGCCTATGAGAAAATTCAATTTCCTCCTCATCTATTGAGACACCTATAGCTTCAAGCCACCTTCACTATCACCCTATACGTATTTTCACCCTTCACCTCTGGTACCCTGTCGAACACTAAACTAGGAAAACGCTCAGTTGGACGCGTTGTTGAGCGAGCACCGGTACGTGCAACACGACCCGAGTACGACATTCCCATAATGTTACATACCTATAAGTCTTTAAGGTCTTGACCGATTTAGCTGAAAATTTGTAAAATAGGAGAGAATGGATAAAATCCGCCGCCATCTAGAGGACCTTGACTTTATTTCTTTGGGAAAACTATTTTAACTCTTGATTACTTCTAGGTGGCAGTACATAGTGACCAGAATTCTTGTGCGACTTTTCGTTGCCATGGTAACGTTACTTTTGTTAAAATGTAATTTCTATCTACACTACTTATCGGATCAAAATAAAATTAACATATTCGTGACCGGAAGGACATTCTAAATGTTTTGGCTACCTCAGATTTTGTCGCCGTTAAGTTTTTAAAAATAACTTTATATTAACTTTAATGTTACTTTATTGAGCGAGCGAAGCGAGCGTCTCCACTTGACTCTTATGGCTCGAATGTCTGTTTTTTTTTTTTCCTGTTACTGCTTCGATACAGGTCGCACCGTTTCTCTGATCGACCTGAAATTTTGCACACATGTACATACCACCTAGGCGGGTTGCTGTATAGTTTTGTGGCAAAATCGTTCAAAAAGTTAAAAAGTTACATTAAAGTTAATCGAAAGTTTTTTTTCAAACTAAACGGCGACAAAATCTGAGGTGGCCAAATCATTTAGAATGTCCGTCCGATCACGAATATGTTATTTTTATTTTGATCCGATAAGTAGTGTAGATGGAAATTACATTATAAAAAAGTCCCGTTACCATGGCAACGGAAAGTCGCACAGCTTTTTTGGCTCATGATAGCGGTCAAACGGAGGCTCGGATCGAGTTGAAATTTTGACCATCCGCAAGTTTCGTTCCCGATTGAATGCCTTTAGTTTTTTGGCAAAATCGTTTAAAAAGTTATAAAGTTACATTAAAGTTAATCTAAAGTTTTTTTTTTTAAAACTAAACGGCGACAAAATCTGAGGTAGCCAAATCATTTAGAATGTCCGTCCGGTCACGAATATGTTAATTTATTTTGATCCGATAAGAAGTGTAGATAGAAATCACTTTTTAACAAAAGTAACGTTACCATGGCAACGAAAAGTCGCACAAGAATTCTGGTCACTATGTACTGCCACCTAGAAGAAATCAAGAGTAAAATAGTTTTCCCAAAGAAATGATGTCAAGGTCCTCTAGATGGCGGTGGATTTTATCCATTCTCTCCTATTTTACAAATTTTCAGCTAAATTGGTCAAGACCTTAAAGACTTATTGGTATGTAACATTATGGGCATGTCGTACTCGGGTCGTGTTGCACGTACCGGTGCTCGCTCAACAACGCGTCCAACTGAGCGTTTTCCTAGTAACTTTTTAAACGATTTTGCCACAAAACTTATGGCATTCAATCGGGAACGAAACTTGCGGCTTTCCGTTGCCATGGTAACGGGACTTTGTTATAAAGTAATTTCCATCTACACTACTTATCGGATCAAAATAAAAATAACATGTTCGTGATCGGACGGACATTCTAAATGATTTGGCCACCTCAGATTTTGTCGCCGTTTAGTTTGAAAAAAAAAATTCGATTAACTTTAAGGTAACTTTTTAACTTTTTGAACGATTTTGCCACAAAACTATACAGCAACCCGCCTAGGTGGTATGTACATGTGTGCAATATTTCAGGTCGATCAGAGAAACGGTGCGACCTGTATCGAAGCAGTAACAGAAAAAAAAACAGACATTCGAGCCATAAGAGCCAAGTGGAGACGCTCGCTTCGCTCGCTCAATTATAGTTCAAGGAATATTGTTCAAGGTCGTTTACTTTACCAGTGAGCTTCAAGTTCTCTTCTTTAAGGCTTTTGTTTTCTTCTTTACACACAGCGACGTCAGCAACGACAGTTTCTAACTTGCTTGTCTGCAACTTACTTTCCTTGAGCAGGTCGGCGTGCGTCTTTGCCTGCAGCTCGATAGCTTTAGAAATATCTTGCAGGCACCTAGCCATCAACTGCACAGCCCCGGCTAATGCCTCGAAACCGGCGGTCGCGTCCTTAGGCAACCCTACACCTACCGTCTCAGGTTTTTTTAAACTTTCGGAAACAAGTTCAAAACTGAACGTAGACTCAGTCTCAGGGGTAGGAGTGCCCTTAGATGAACTGCCACCTTTAGCCTTTACACCCGTTTTTGCCTTATTTTGAGGCATTTCCACGGAAAGCCAACACAAAATTTAACCACAACACTGAATATCACAACAGTACAATATGACGCAGCACACGGAGCGACTCGCAAATACGTCCGCTCAGCACCGCTCCTTGACACAGACTCCTCAATTACAACGTTCTTCGCGTCGCGTCCCTTAATATCGTTACTGAATTTTATATCGATGCCTAGTTTAAAGTCTTCCAGGGTATCGACCAAGGTTTTGATCCCGTCCCTTAGTCCTGGTAGATAGGCGGGTGTCGCAAACGTTCCCTCAAATGCTTCGGCCTCGGGGCCCAGAGACGCTTTCACCAAGCGGCCGACAAGTCTTGTGTTTTTCAATGCGTGTAGCGTGTGTATGTGAATGTGATGCGTGTATCTTCAGTGCATAGGATTGTCAGTCCGCCGACGAGCGTGTTGGTAGTGAACGAGATCCGGAAAGCTATCGAAACGGGGTATATCGTCGTACGCGTGTTCGAAATCTGACAGTTAGTTACGGTCATTCGGACTATTTTCTTGGGTCCCAGTTTATTAAGTCCGACAGTGCGTATACCCACGGAGCTACACACCTAGAGACAGTCACAAGACTGTGGTGTATTATATGTATAACCTACAAATAATGCGTGAAGCGTGTGTATATGTTTGAAAGGCACATTCGCAATCTGGTAAAGCCCAACCTACAAATTCTTCCTAACAAGCGTTATCTGTGATTTGCGCGGGGTTTTCAACCAAACTCCTGTTAGGAAGACAGGTAAGTGTTCCGGATAAAAATATTTGAATAATCGTTACACATGGATCAGATTTACTGAACATTATTCAATTTACATGCACATAAAATATGTTTAGGTTGGCATTCAACATAACTCTTATTAATTCGAGCTTACGTAAGAATGGGATCTACTTTACTTGACATAAATAAATTTGAATAAACAAAGTTATGTGGTTAGGCTAACTTTGGCAAAATCCATGTCTTAAACATAACTTATTATTGATATGACCTATCCTTTTGCTAGCAAAAGGTGACATATGAGTCTGTAATGATAATTCATAACCTTTTAGTAAACATTACAGTTTTCTCTGTGTAATGAAATTAATTCATTGATAATAAAAAGCAAACCATACAGTAACAAAACAACTAGTGATGCACAGTATCAACTGTATCTTGTTAGGCCTTTCATTCTTTATAATACAAACATATAAATGTCTAGATTATCCCCTAGTTTCTACACAGTTCTACGTAACTGCAAACATTATATATATAAGTATAAAGAGTTATGTTCGAGGTGCTCAATGTTGAGGGGAGCGTAATTAAATACCCATGAAGATAATATATCGTTGATATCTCAACACCTGAATCCATGATACACCAGCCCAACATTTCGTTCAATTCGTGTGGTGGACCAGATTACATAAAATAACAAATAGCAGGCAACATTTATAATAGAGCGCTATACTAAAAAAATACATTTTATTCAGGCTTAACTAGTAATGAATTGAGAAAATAATAGAAAAACCATTGGCTTCACAATGACCCAAAAAAATGTGACCTTGGTTATTTTAGAGCTTGGTCTAATTAGCAAAAATCTCCCATTAGGAATATCATGGGGACGACCTTCATGCCCGTGACCACAAAGGATTTTGACCCAAAAATATATTTTTAATTTTTTACGAATGCCCTACAGGCTTGAATGTAAATCCACTTCATATTTTTTTTAATTTGATCACGTGCTTCTGTCAAGATGGTACCACACCGAGGTGGATTTTTTTAAATTTTGGATTGATTTACCTATAACAGAACAGTATTGTGTGCCACCGTAAGTGCCCTCGTGTATCGCCTACACGTCTCGTATCACATGTTCGTCATCAGTCCATCACCACAAGTTAAGGGATATTTTTTATTTATTTATCTTGGTATTAATTATATGTTTCCTTACTTTGATTAGGATTGACTGCTGAAAGTCACTTCTTCCTTAAGCGCCGGTGAACCGTTTTTGTGTGTTCATATATGCCACTTGGCAAGCCACCAACATACACATTAAATATCACAATCTAAAACTCACACAAATTTATTCAAGCTGCATGACCATAAAAATAAACAAACTTCCATCAAACATAAAAAATATTTCCAATGTAAATTAATTAAAAAACAAACTAAAAAACAAACTCAAATCACTCTATAAGAGGTTGTTTAATCTGTTCCCACTCGAACACCAAAGTTAAGCAAGCACGGGCGTGGTCAGGGGTGACCGCTCTGCCCTGAAACTCACGTATATCGCTGGCTAGAGCAGACGGAGGGTTCGAGTGCTAGTGCAACGGCTTCGTTCTCTTCGACGTCTGCTCGGCAGTCCGGGTTAGTGGAGGAACCTATATGACTGTCAAGATTACACCGTCCTTTCGGATGGGACTTTAAGCCATTGGTCCCCTTGGTACTTTTCGAAAGGAGTAAGCTACGTGCAGGTACCGGATTTCCCCTCCTCCTTTGTGTTCATACTTCATCCACATCTATCACCACTCATTGTAGTGCATTAATATGAGACGTTAAGCAATATACAATACTCATAAGATGAATTCCTAAATGATATTTGGTAAACCTATACATGAGCCAATTTGTGTAGCAATATGTGTTATAAATTGTTATATTAGGTATTTAAACATGAATACCTACAACTCGTAGGCCAAGACATGTAGCATTAGTGAGTAGTGGTAACTAGCATATTAATTTGTAAATTTAAATCCCACCCTCTCCACATACCCTAACTACAAGATGTATTTTAATTATATTAGGGGTCAACTGTGTGATGTAAAGAGCCTCGACCCCTTCCACGCCGGAATTGCGAGCGAGAACCTGTCAACCCAACCAAACTAGTATAGCGCGACGCGCTACAAAAACTACAAAAACGTAAATAAATCAACAAAATTATTATCTTATTGAAAGCGTGGTGCACACAGGTAGGTTAAAGCTTTGTAACACCCTTTTAATGCAATGTTACAGTAAAATTCAGGCACGTTAATAATAACCTCTGGAATGTTTCTATTGGTTTACATTGTGTCGCACTTTCCAAATTGTTTTTTAAAATACGTGAAATCCATGCTTTTTCAGTACTTTGAAGTAAGCTCGGAAAACGAGTGTAACTGTTTGATTAACGTGAAACACATGTTATAAAGAGGAAGAAATATTCCTCATTACGCAAAAAAATGCACATCAATTCGACGATTTTCAGAAGAGAAATTACGTAATTCGAAGCTATGCTGAGCCTCTTCAAACAAGCTCTCCTAAACCCTTTTAATGCGGCATACATGTTGTCGCGCCCCACCCACGTTTAGTTTTGCATGTCAGTTAAGCTTGCGCAAGCAAAACTGACACAAATTGAGTTCAATATGTTGCTCCAGTTTGCATGCACAAACAAAAAATGGCGTCTTCAAACAACAGATGTTTTACAAAAAGTTAGGTTAAGGTGGTCTCAAATGCTAATAGGCCTAGGGGGCAACAAAACCCAGGATAATACACTTCGTTTCGGGAAACAACTGTTAAAATGCCTGCTATTTTAAGTTAGGATGCATTGGCTGCATTATATATCGTTGGATACATAAACAAATATAAAAAAAAGAGGACAAAACGATCAAAATGGGTGAAACAGTGGCTCTTAAAAAGAGATAAATTATCGCATGTAAATTTGATGGTAGAGTTAAGTGCAGAGACAGGCGATTTTTTGAACTACTTAAGAATGAATGAAGAAAGTTATTACTTGCTGTTAAATCTTGTAACTCCTCTAATACAAAAACAGGATACTGTTATGAGAAAGGCAATAACACCTCACGAGAGACTGAGTGCAACACTAAGGTTCCTTGCCACAGGAAGGTCGTACGAAGACATGAAGTTTTCAACTGCAATATCTCCACAAGCTTTGGGGAAAATAATTCCAGAATGTTGCAAGGCAATTATTCAAGTTCTATATGAACAATATCTCAAGGTAGGTTCTGGTCGTAACTAGGTTAGGGTGAGGCTGAGTAGAATTAATGATTGACTTGGTGATTTGTTTTTTAATCATGTAGGTAAGTTTGTGACATAGGGAGGAGTGAATTATTCATTGTTGCTACCAGGCGGAAAGCCCAATAGTAGGCTATAATATTATTATTGTCCGGTTATTCATGACAATTTTATATGTACACACATAGCCTAGGCCTACATCAAACATAAATTATGTCACATCGGATGGATGGGATGGAATTGGAAATAAATAATTATTTCATTTGCTAATTCCGAGTTGAAGTCCACTTTAAAGTAAGAATATTTTAATTTTAAGTTTTTTACATGAACAAAATAGTTATCCTAGGCTACTTAAAAGCACTAGGTAGGCCTATATCATGTAAGCATGTCACATCTAGGAACTTTACTTATTTATCTAGAGAGTAGGTTGGTACTACTGCTTGCTTAATTCTGATTGGTTCCCGCCTAACGGAAATGTATCACTGCTGTTTGCCTATCATGGACGCTGAATAGGTCCAGTGTATTTACCAATAAACATAATCCGTAAACATCCTAATTGTGAGTGGTTATTAAATACATTATATGGTGTCAGGAAGTTTATAAAAATTACGAGGAACGTTTTAAACAAACAATTTTGGTTTAAAAACGGAAAACGTGTTTTGGTAAATATGTAAATACACACATAACCTCACTTCGCGTAAGTATGACTGACTTTAATAAACCATCCGTCCTGGACCTGAAGGGCAATATCTGTGCCAACTGGTTAAGATGGAAAAAGCAGTTTACTGTTTATATGGCTGCAACAGGGTTCGACAAAAAGGCAGATGAGCAGAAAATAGCCATGCTCATAAATCTGCTAGGGCCTGATGCCATAGACATTTCGATAATTTTTCCTATGCTAGAGCAGAGTCTGCTACACAGTTCGATGTGGTACTAGGTAAATTTGAGGAGTACTGCCTCCCAAAAAAGAAGGTTGTTGTAGAGAGGTTCAATTTTGCAAACGTATTACAGCGAGAAAATGAGTCTTTCGACAGCTTTTTAACCGAATTCCGGATCAGGGCTTCTACATGCAACTTTGGGGAGTCAACTGGATTGTTTAATACGTGACAGAATTATATTGGGGGTTGGTGCTTGGAAGTTTGGGGGGCGACTTGTGGGTTGTGTTGGGGATCCGTGATAAGAAGATGCAGGGACGACTTCTGGAGGATGATGACATAGGTCTAGAGAAAGCTGTTAATTGTGCCGAGCGAACGAGGTAAGCCGCATGCAAATCAAACTAATACAAGAAAACCAGGGCCAACAAGAAGTAAATAAACTTACTGTTCAGAAAACAGAACATGACAAGGCCAAGGGTAAATTCGACCATGGGCCTAGGCCTGGTAAAAAGAAAGTTGAGGAATTCGACTGTAAGCGCTGCGGAAGCACGCATAAGCCACGTGCTTGCAAAGCTTTTGGGCAGAAATGTTACAACTGCAATGGTGTTGGGCATTTCAGCAAGCTTTGTAAGAAATCACGGCCAAAGCAGGTGACTGTGAGAGAGTTAGAACTTGAAACAGGTCCTACCTCATCAGAACATTCTCCTATCAGTACGTAATCAACGAGATGGTACCGGTGCATTCCTTAAAAGGTGAAGGTGCATGGTATGAAAACTTTAAATTTAGGGGGAAGGAACGTTAAATTTAAGTTGGACACAGGCGCACAGGTCAACGTGTTACCCCTGGTAGTGTTTAATGAATTGCCTACTAAAAACTAGTCTGATGGACACATCCACCATCTTACTGTCGTTCGGTAAGTTTAAAATAAAACCTATGGGCAAGACACAGCTTATGTGTACTAGTGCCAGCAAAACCATCCCTCTAGACTTTATGGTGACAAATGCAGATAGTCAGCCACTGCTCAGTCTAAAGGCATGTGTGGACCTAGGACTAATCAAGCGCATGGATAGTGTCGGTGCTTTCAAGGATAAGAATGCACTATTACAAGAATATCATGACATCTTCAAGGGTCTAGGTGCAATACCAGGAGTTCATCACATCGAGTTGGATCCAGAAATTCAACCAGTCATACACCCACCAAGAAAGGTTCCGTTTGGACTCCAAGAAAGATTGCGAGAGACCCTCAACAAACTTGAAGAGAGCGGTGTCATAAAGAAAGTGGACTATCCAACCCCGTGGGTCAACAGTTTGGTGATCGCGGAGAAGAAGAATGGTGATATCGGGGTATGTCTCGACCCAATGCACCTGAATCGTGCCGTACGCCGAGAACACTACAGGATTCCAACTGCCGAAGACATAGCTGCCCAGATGAATGGTATGAAATATTTCTCTACTCTCGATATGTCTTCAGGTTTCTATCACATAATTCTGGACGAGTCAAGCTCCAATGCATGCACATTCAAACAGTCCTTTCGGAAGGTTCTGCTTCCTCAGATTCCCGTTTGGTATCCGATCCGGGCCGGAAGTATTCCAAAAAAAAGTCATGGAAATATTTGGGGATATTCCGGGTGTCAGTGTTGTTTTTGATGATCTTGTCGTGGCTGTGCAACACTAGAAGAAAAATGACAGAGCACTCGAAAAAGTATTTCAACGAGCGCGCGAGTACAATGTAAAAAATTCAATAAAGACAAGTTTCAATTCGTGTCACATCTGTTAAGTTCCTAGGACACGAGTTGAGCGATCGGGGTCTTAAGCCAGATAGAAACAGAGTACGTGCTATCGTCGAGATGAGCGAGCCGACGAACAAAGAAGAGTTACGACGATTTTTGGGCATGGTGACTTACCTTTCCAAATTTATTCCCAAATTATCGGAAACTACAGCACCACTTCGTTTGTTACTCAAAGAGGACATCCCATGGCAAATTTGGGGCGAAAACCCCAAAGAAAAGCGATAAGTGTACTCAAGAAGCAAATGTGCGAAGCGCCCGTACTGAAGTTTACGATGTAAACAAAAGAAGTGACCATTCAGAGTGATGCATCGAAGAACGGGCTAGGCGCATGCCTTATGCAAGAGGGGCATCCGATAGCTACGCGTCAAGGACACTCACTGAAACAGAAAAACATTGGGCGCAGATCGAGAAAGAGCTATTGAGTATTGTGTACGCAGTGGAACACTTTAATCAATACACATATGGCCGACGGGTGAAAAATACAGACAGATCACAAACCACTCATTCCCATAATGAAGAAAGAAATGAACCAGGTCACTCATCGATTACAACGAATGATTCTGAAATTACTTAAGTACGATCTCAACGTTACCTACGTGGCAGGAAAATATCTATTTCTAGCAGATACCTTGTCACGAGCCTTCCTAGAGGATCATATTGAGGATGATCCAGAGATGAATGTTGTAGTGCATTCAGTGGCACGACACCTAGCAATAAGCCCACAAAAAACAGGAAGAAACACGAAGAGCAACTAAAAACGATCCAACCTTACAAAAAGTTTTGCAGTATCATTTCGAAGGATGGCCAAACTACATCAAGGATATTGATCCCTACGCAAGACCCTACTGGAAATTCCGTGGCGAGCTCTCGGAATCAGATGGATTGCTATTCAAGGGTGAGCAACTTGTAGTTCCAGTATCTATGAGACCCAAGATGCTAACATCAATACATGAAGCTCATCAAGGGACTGAAAAATGCCTAGCTAAAGCTCGTTTGGTAATCTATTGGCCAGGCATGACACAAGAAATTCAAGAAATGATACAGAAGTGTACCACGTGCGAAAAGTTTCAAAAACAAAACCCTAAGGAACCTCTTATTTCACATCCAATACCAGAACGACCATGGCAAATGATAGCTTCCGATGTACTCGAGTTTCGAGGAAAATCGTATGTTGTCATTGTGGATTATTTCTCAAAATGGCTAGAACTTGAACCACTAGAAGGTAAAACTGCAGGTGATTTAATTCAACAGATGAAAATAGCCTTTTCGAGACATGGCATAGCAGAAGTTCTACGCGCAGACAATATGCCGTACAACAGTGCAGAGTTCAGACGTTGGGCTAGTGACTGGGACATTCAAATAATAACCTCTAGTCCCAACTACCCACAGTCCAATGCAATGGCGGAACGTGCGGTTCAAACTGCCAAGCGAATGCTGAAGAAAGCAGCCGAGGATAAAACCGGACTACCACCTTGCTTTGATGGAATACCGTAATACCCCCATTCACGGCTTGTACAAATCTCCGGCACAGCTGTTGATGAGCAGGAGCATCCGAACCAAGATTCCAAGTACAACCAAGCAATTGGAACCAAGAATAGTGAACTTGCAAGTAACAAAGGATAATCTCAAGAATCGTCAAGATTTACAGAAGAAGTATTATGACAGAAGTGCACATCCTCTTAATCCGCTGCAAGTTGGTGCAGTGTTGTACTTCGAAAGGATGGAGTATGGACAAAAGCAGTCGTTCGTCAGAAAACACAACACGCCTAGATCATACATTGTGGTTACAGAAGACAACGCAGTGTACCGGCGCAATCGACGTGACCTTTGACCGTCTGCCAACCCCCCGCCTATTTTGCAACCGCTAATCCAACCTCCATTCCGGTCTGAAGCCGATAAACCATCCAAGTCACAATAGCTCCCACCCACATCCAAGTCTGATTACAGATTCGCCTGAGCCGCTGGAGTTGCCAGAAGATACTTCACAAGACCAGTCCAGGGCTAGCCGATCACAGGAATCTCCGTGCATTTGGCCTACTTTGCCGAGACCTCAGCGAGTGAAAGTGATGCCCAACAAATTCGTGATTATGTTCTTGATATTTAGGCTTAACTGATGATATCTTAAAAAATCTACATTTAGTAGAGCCGCAGTAGTTTAGTGTCATCTAAGAATCTTATCTTTACTTAATTTTCAATATAAAAATCAGTAACTATGTTTAATCGCCTTTAAAAAAAAAAGGGGGGATGTCACATCTAGGAACTTTACTTATTTATCTAGAGAGTAGGTTGGTACTACTGCTTGCTTAATTCTGATTGGTTCCCGCCTAACGGAAATGTATCACTGCTGTTTGCCTATCATGGACGCTGAATAGGTCCAGTGTATTTACCAATAAACATAATCCGTAAACATCCTAATTGTGAGTGGTTATTAAATACATTATAAAGCATATTGTGGATCTGCCATAATAATAGAGTTCCTGTTCAGAGTCTCCAATCTAGCTTCAAACATTATATCCGCAAGCAATTTTTCGGTGTATATACGTTGTTCTGGCTTCAACGTGCGTAGTCCGGCGGCAAAGTGCTTGCCGGCAATATCAAATTCGTCTTCTTCTTTTGCGTTTGACAACCTATCAACTGCCAACGACATAAGCTCGTCTGCTACCATTTTGTCTTGTTTCCTCTTCTTGCCGGCGTTTCTAGGTCGAGAGGAAGAGGAAGACGCTGTTGGTGTTTGTGTTGGAGTTTCCGTATCACCGTTCTAAAAAGAATAAACCAAATTTCATTCTATTTTATGTAAAATACCAACACAAATATTTTTTTCTTACAGTTTCCAAATACCGAAGAAGAGTTTATAGAAGTTGCAGAGGAATTTGAAAAGATTTGGAATTTTCCCAACTGTATTGGTGCGATGGACGGCAAACATGTTTTGATTATTCCACCACCACATAGTGGTTCATACTATCATAACTACAAGGGAACTTTTAGTACTGTATTGATGGCAATAGTTAATGCAAACTATGAATTTATGTTGGTTGATATTGGTACAAATGGGAGAGTTTCTGATGGAGGTGTATTTGAGAACATGAAAATTTGTCAAGAACTGAAAGCGGGAAAACTTCATTTACCACAGCCCAGAGTTCCGGTAGGTGGTACAGAACCACTGCCATATGCATTTGTTACTGATGAAGCTTTCAGTTTGAGAGTGTACTCCATGAAGCCATTTAATGTTCGAGACTTGAATTATGAGCGCAGGATTTATAACTACCGCTTATCTCGAGCAAGGAGGATAGTGGAAAATGCCTTTGGAATAATGGCGGCACGTTTTAGAATATTTCGGAGTGCGATCAATATGAACATTGACAATATATGTATAGTAGTCATAGCTTGCTGTGCGCTTCACAATTTTCTTAGGAAAACTTGCAGTTCAGTTTATTCTCCCCCAGCAAGCTTTTCTCAGGAAGATTTTGAAGACGGAATTATAACTCAAGGGCTAACTGCTGGTGAGGAATCTGCCATGCTAGATTTGGAGAGAGGCAAAAACAGGAATTCAGGTGAAGACGCCAAAGAAGTTAGAGAAAGCTTTTTGCGATACTTCAACGGTCCTGGTAAAGTGGCATGGCAAGATTCCATGGTTAAAGGGGGCTCTGATAGTAGAAGATAGATGATAGATAGATAGAAATGATAGATAACTTTATTCATCTTGACGGGCACTTTGTAATGTTTGACTCCCGGAGGAAAGGTGAATACCTAAGGTAACTTAAAAGCTAAGAAATAGGGTAATCATAGTACACAGATAATCATGTACATTAAGTAAATAAAAAAAATTATGAAAATAAAATAAATAAACATTGTAATAATTGTAACTTTGGGTAACGTGAAATCTACACTCAATGGTGGTAAGAATAATATTTATATGATGTATTAGTTAAAATTGTTTGTGGATAAGCAAATGTGGGGGGATAATATCAAAGGGGAAATTTAAAAAAAAATAACAGTTGCTTTTAATGATAAGACAATGATAAAATTTATATTAATTTATGAAGTATAATTTGAGAAGAGAATTGTTCATGAGGTGATTTACAATTGGTACAAGATAATGTACAGATGAAAAGTATGAGACATAATGATATGGCGCATTCTAAAAATAGTAATCATATGTTACAACTTACAATGTCAGTAGACTTGAAACAGGACTTTAAAACAGGTGATATATCATATTGCTGAATTTAGCTAGAATTAATGTTTTTTATTTATTATTAATTAATTGTTCATATTTATAATGTTTATTATTTCATTGAGAGGAGTCACTAACGAGTAGAAGCTGTTTCTGTGAGATATATTTTAACTTGTGTTTGAAGGAGGCAGGGGGGGAAGGTTTTACTTTTCTGGAGTTTGTTGTAAAGGGTGGAGCAAGGTACCGGGGCCCAAAGTGCAAAAGCGAGGTGGTGGGGCGGCCTATGAAATGTGAAGGATGGCTCTTGTTTGGCAGTGCACAGAGCATTGAGAGGGAAGTGGTTACTATTTGTGGAACAAAGAGGGGCAGCAGATGGAGGGAGGTGCTGCTAGATTTTAGATTCCAAATTCCTTAAAGAGCTCCTACAATGTTTCTGGAGACACCGCAATAATGCGTATCGCTCTCTTTTGGAGGATGAATATTCTTTTTAGCTTGGGGGAGGCCCCAAAAAATTTAGCAGGCCATAGGATAAGTGAGAGTGGATGTGGGCAAGTAGATTTGGGCATAAGATATGGGGGTTTGAAAAATTTTGTTTGGCTTAGGATAGAGTAGCATCCAATAAAATTTTTTTGGCAACATGGTCAACATGGGTAGACCAGTCAAGTTTTTTGTCAATGCAGGCCAAGATTTTACACTGATGCGGGGAGTTTAATCAAACTTTTAAAATGAATAGGGACTAGCCAGGGATCTTAGGGGGGTGGAAAGTTAGGTATACCGTTTAAGAGCGCGAGGTGTAGATTGATTGTCTGGGCTGTATGGTGACATTTTAGCCACTTGGCTGTTGATTAGGGGGGAAAGTGCCTGAGAGGTTTGGTGTTTAGTGGGGGTCAGCAAGGCTGGAGTCATCGGAATTGTGTAAGAATACCCTCATCCAAAAAGGGTGGTCTGGTCTTTAACAATTATGATATAGGCTAGGGGTCAAAGATGGAACCTGGGGAACTCCACAGACTATGGCAGAGATTTAGAGCGGGTTTTGGTTGGACGGATAGACCATTGGCTGTCTCGATTTCACTACTTGAAGGGCCGGAGAGAAAAGAGGAAATCCAATCTAAGCTACCCCTCGGATCCATAGTATTTAGCTTTCTAGGAGAATTTTGTGATCTATTGTATCAAAAGCCTTGGGTCATGTCGTAGAACACTCCTACCAGCGTGGTCCCTTTGTCCAAAGAGATAGAGAGGGGAAAGAAACGAAAATGCGCTTGTGGTGGATTATTTTCAAAACAACAGCTGAGTAGGGGAGAGAGTATTTATTTTTGAATGATGTTTAGACGATCATCCCATGATGTATTCATATATTTTGGAAAAAGTTTGAGAGCAGGGAGATGGTCGATAGTTGTCAATCTCAGATTTTTCCCTTTGTGTTTGTATATGGGATTTTTTTTGCTGCCTTCAGTTTTGAGGGGAAAATGCCATCAGAAAAGGATTGATTAATATGTAGGCAAGGGGCCCGGAAATAAGCCATACATTTAAAAAGGGAGGGAGCGGGCACCTCGTCAAGTCCATATGAGTGTTTGGAAACTAATTTCCTATTAAAAGTAGCTACTTCGATTGGAGTGGTTGGGGGGAGAAAGATGTTTGGCGATCAGGGGTTTCGTGAGAGTTTTTGGAGGAGGGGGGGTAAATTGGGATGCATTGGGGCTTACCAGCCGGTCGGGTTTTGCACGAGTGATGAAAAAATCATTAAGAGTTCACATGAGATGATGCGTCAGATATAACTTTACCGTTAGCGATAAGAGAGAGGTTGCTTTAGGTTGCGGGGCATGGTCTGTGTTTTAATCAGGCCAAATAGCTTTGAGGTGTTCTTAGATTCGATATTAGGATGGCGTTATAGTAGAGTTTAGCTTGGCGATGTTTCTAGCTGAGACTTTTTTTAAATCACGATATTGTTGTTTACGGGTCGAGTTGTGGACGACTTCAGTTCAAAATGAAGGGATCGCAAGGTCTGGGCTCAGATCGCAGTTCCTGTGTGATCCAGGAATTGACTTTGGGTTTAAAGCGGGGACAGTTTTTTTAGCGGAAATGATTTATTGAAGTGATACAGGAAAGTGGTAAGAAACTAGAGAAGAGTACATCTGCCCTCTCCAGGAGTTGACAGTGACTGCCAATTTTTTGCACTTAGCCGTGTTAGAAAGTTTTCTGTATTTTTGGGACTGAAAGACGTTTTATTACCTTCATTTTTGGGGGGTTGATTTTGGAGAGATAAAAGTTGAGAATGAGGAGGTGATGGTCGGACATGCCAGGGTCAGTAGAGCTGACCGGGAAAAAAATGCTGGGTCAAGAGAAGTGAAAAAAGTTGTCGATAAGAGAGCTGCTATGGCAGTGACACGGGTTGGTGTATCAATGGTTTTTAATGATATTGAAGGAGTGGACTAGATCGAGCAGTTTTGATCGGGATGGCGATTGGAAAAGCAGGTCCACATTGTGGGCACGCATAGGGCTAAGGGTGTGTCTGAAAATTATTCAAAGTCTAGGTCCAGGTCCAGGTCTAGGTCCAAATTCAAGTCCACGTCTAACAACGTAGTAAGGTACTGATTATCTGTCGATGGCGTGTAAAGTACTGTCTGAAAAGTCTAAGTCTAGGTCCATTCTTGGTCCAAGTCGACAAATAGATCGAGCAATCGAAAGTGTACACTCGTTTTAGGTCCGATTCAAAATGGCCGTCCGCGACAAAGAGAGAAACAATAAATGAATGCATTGTTAAATAAAGGTAAACATTTAAGTTTAGTTTGTTTTTATCACGTATTTAATTGGTTTTACTAGATGTACAAATACTTTTAATAAACAAATACTTTACAAAGGACTCTCGAAAGCACACCTAACCTAACTTTAGGTAGTGTTGACTTTGCCCGGCAGGCAAACTCTTACTGTAGGTTTGTATAGCACTTTAACATTGAGTTGGACTTGGACCTACACCTGGACTTGGACCATAATTCAGACACACCCCAAGTCTGCTTTAGGAAATTTCTTGGTGAGAAGGATGAGCACTTCATCAAGCTTGGAGAGAATGTATTTTAAAAACACCAAGAGGGGGAACGGTAGACAGAGAGAATTAAAAAGTGATGACCGAGAGAGCGCCATGAACATGCTACACATTCAACACTTTCTCGGTGGGAGTAGGGTTTGACTTCAGGGATGGAATGAGGTTGAGGTGGGGTTTGGCAAGGATTGCAAACACCTCCATGGATGAACGTGGAGCGACAGAAAAAGTCCATATTAGCGTAGCCGGAGATGCAAAAGGAGTTAATTTCATGTGGAGTAAGCCCGTGTTCGAGAAGCAAAAGATATCAGGGGAGGGCGCTTGGTTAGAAGTCAATTTCTTCGATTTTGTTCCGGATTGAGCAGATATTAAGGGAAAGCGATTTTAGGGCTCAGTATTGATTTGTTTGGGTTTGTTCTGGGTCGAGCAGATTTTAGGAGAGGTTATTAGTAGTTTGTGGCTGAGGCCATTAACAGATGGGTATTATTAGGGGTGACTGTGTCCTAGCCTTTGTTTGTTTTAATTGGCAACAAATTGTTTGGCTGGGGCAAAAAAAAATTTACAGTTTTTGAGTGATTTAAAGGGGTTTGTGGTTTACTTTAGTGTTCTGGGGGGCTGGTTACGTGTGGGGTGGAGATTAGCCTTTTTACTTTTTTTATTGATAATAGTTTATGGTTGTAATTAATGGGGTTTGCCTGTTTTCTTCGGAAGCTCAGTTGCAGTCACGGGTAGAGTCCGGTCACCAGGGGCCTCGTGCAGGATGGATTTCCCGCTATCACGGGTTGCGACGGTGGCTCAGCTGTGAAAGTCTCCTCGACCGTGGAGGAGGGGGATTGGATGACCCGGTCTTCCTCGGATGTGGCCATGTCGCGACAGCAAGAGGGGGCAACTGGGCAGTCCCTTCTTCTTCATATTTAGTAGTCTCCTCGAAACCCCGGAGGAGGGCGATTGGGTGACTTGGTCTTCCTCAAATTTGGCCACGTCAGCGACAGCGAGAGGGGCGACTGGGCAATCCCGTCTTCTCATATGTGGTAGTCTCCCCATCCGTGGGGAAGGCGATTGGGTCATCCTTGGATTTGGCCTCCTCAGCGAGAGGTTCCTTTACTAACGCAGGCTGTGGCTCAGCAGTAACGCTGGGCGTCCATCAGGGTCAGCCTCTGTGGGGGGGGGGGGGGGTTGTGTGGGAAGGAGTAAAGGCATCAACATGGGGGCAAAATTTTTAAGGGGCAGTTGCATCGGAACAAAGAATTTTGTTGGAAGATACGTGGTCAATCTGGATGTTGGCGAGGGCATTGGGAGTGTAGACGAGAATTTGCGTTCTTGAGTCGCGAAATATGTCTTCAATCATGGCCCTTTACAAATGGCCAGTACATAGATCAAGGACACACCCAATGCGGGGCATGGCAAGTTTGCGATTGGTAGAAATCACAGTATGCTCGGAGGTTTTTTAGGGTAGGGCCTAGGGCATAAAATGCATATTCTTTCAATTTACTTAGGCCTACATTGTACCCAAAAATACATGTATAAATAGTTAGGTCATAATAATAACGAAATGGTGGAAAGCAAATGGTTTAAGTCTAGGCCTAGGGACCTAGGCCGGCCTATATTGTACGGCACATACTAGGCCTATTTATGTTATGGCCGTTATACTGACTAGGCTAGGTAGGCCTACCTAACCCTTTTTATAAAGTTATCACTAGGGCAAGGTTCTAGACATTAGGCAACCCTACAATGTCACAGCAACATGTTTGAATAAATATGAATCATGGCCTAGGATTTAATAATTGGCCTACATTTACTTATTCTTACCTCCTCATCCTCTTCGTTTTCCTCAAAATTTGAACTCTGAGTGTGGGAACTGGCACTGGCAGGACTGGTATCTTCCACAGACAGTAGTCGCCCCAAGTTTAGATTGCTGACACTCTCTCTAGGAGTTTCCAAGTCGCTCAGAAACTCCAGGTGAGTGTAGTACCACAAAGTGGGACAGTACACATCATCAGCTGCACTGCCTGATAGTGATGCAAGAACCTTTTTTAATTCTTTACGGAAACAAGTCCGCATGGAATTAATTTTCTTCACAACTGTATCCTTGGTGCAGTCTGGATCTACTTCTTGCCATTTGGTAACAAGTTTTTCATATGCAATTTGTTTCAAATTTCTATTAGAATACGCCTTCGATTTTACCTGCCACAGGCATGGTTCATCTCTATACATTTCGATAAACTCTAATAAATGGCGGTTGCCAGGCGTGAGATAAAAAGACATTATTGTAGATGATATTATAGGTTATGTCAGCTGCTGCTATGGCCACTTTGAAAATCGCAAGTAACAACACAGCTGTCTGGCTGACCACACCCCCTTCATTATCACGTGCTCAAATTAAGCCTCGTGATTGGTTCCTATCGAGCTTGCACAGTTCTCTCACCACACACGTACCAACTTGCTGTCCAATTTGCTGGAGAATGAGCCCAGATTTTCAAGCAGTGTCTGAAATCGCTCAAGCCACGATTTTGGAATGCGCAAACTATAAAACATAGCAACAACAACAACAATTTGGCTTGCACAAGCCTAGTTTGACATGCAAAACTGAACGTGGGTGGGGTCCTTAAGACGAGTGAGCTGGCAGCGAGGTTGCTTGCGCGGGGCGAGGCACAGACGTGCCGCGTGGTTGTTGCCACGGACCGCTGGCGGCGGCCAAATCTCTTTGGTCAACGAGGACCCGTCGGCAAGCCGACCACTGACGCGTCCTCGAACCTACCTCGTTTGCAATTTGCGCTCGCTTGCCGAAGTCGCCTCATCATGCACGCCATGGTCCGACGGCCTCGAAGCGCGAACCGTCAGCCTGACGTGCCTGGACGTTCCACCTGCTGCATGTGCTTCAGGTTGACAGTGGACACGCTTTACGACGACGATTGCGATTCCTCGTCTATGCGTGACGCGCCAAAGTTAGCCCCCTCTGCCGCCGCGGAGAGTCTCGGCCACCTGCAGGGTCGTGGCGGCAGACTCGACCTCCTCAGCGGGAGCGACTCCCAGAACCGCAGTGGGTCTTTGCGTTCGTCTGCGTGACGAAAACGTTCTCACCACGGCAGACGGTGGCAAGTCGAACACGCCGCGTTGCTGTACGGCGCCCACAAGTGGCGGTGCAACTGGTGCGCCCTCTCGCGTTGGCGAACGAATGTTCAGATCAGATTGTTGTTCCTCTTCTCCCTCCTCTTCCTCAGAAAACAACTCCCAAGCCGTTTCTGGTACTGCCTCCGTGTAGTTCATGGATTCTGTATGTAATTTCTTTTAACTTTTTATATTTTTTCCTCAGAATCTTATTTTCTTTTAAAATTTTCAAGTCTAGGTTCAAAATTTTGTTATTTAACTTTTCAGTTTCTTAATTTTTTGTATCATCTTTTTTGTTCTTTTGTTGTCCTCTTCTGCTTCTTTGTTTAAACAGCCAATATCTTCTCCATGATGTTTGTTTGTATGATGTATGTCCCAGGGGCCCTGGCTGAGGTTGTGTACTACTGGAGTGCACTGTCGCATCCTCCGCCTGACGGGTTTACCGTTAGGCGGAGGGGGCGTGAACTACCCCCGCCGCTCCTTTAACCCCGTCCAACCTTCCATCCACGTCTCTAGTGGTGGTGGCGGGGGCGGTGACGTTAATTTGTTGTCACATAAATACATATTTGGCGATATGCTTATTGTTATTGTAAATATAAAAAAATGACTAGATTCAATCAGACTGTTATTGACCGTTACGTCAATAACATAATAATCATAATATTAGTAATATGAAATACAAAGTACACTAGTTTCGTTGTTGGACGAGTGAGCGAGCTGTGTGTGAAGTACAAGATAACATTTGCATTTGACTTGATTGTGTATGAACTTTCAATTATAGATTTGGTTTATTTGGATTCAGGGCGCATGAACCGTTAGGTCATAATGCGCCACTCTAGACTTAGAATTATATAGGGAGGAAAGTCCCATGATGTTAAAAACAAGCCACAGGTGTATGGGGATCAAAGGGGTATTCTCACGTCGTTGTCGTCATCGTCGTTGGAGAGCTAATTTGGGGAAGAAGGCGAGATCCCTGACGATGACAGCCAAATATCGCTTCTACCAAATATTAGATGAATGAGAATTTGACATGGATGGCCAATGTATACAGCTATAAGCAATAAACAATTCAATATATATTTTTATAATTTATAATATATATATATTTTAATTATTGGATGAGCGTAGCGAGCGTAGCGAGCGAAGCGAAGATTCCATTTCACTACACTGGAGAAAAAAATCCGGAATGTTTTTTTTTTTTTTTTTTTTTCTTTCTTTCTTTCTTTCTTTCTTTCTGTATTTTTGTCTGTCTGTTAACACGATTCCGGCTAAACCGATACTCCGATTGCGATACAATTTTATGGAGGCCTTCGAAATCTCTGAACTACGAACTGCCACGTTTTTGAGCGCAATCGAAAAATTATTTCTCATGAAAATCGCAATTTTACGATTTTTTTCGATTTTTAAAAAATTTCTTCGACTTAAAACTCCTACATGCTTTATCCGATTGTAATGATTTTTTCCACAGAACCTTAATTTTAAGAATTAATATATTCGTGTAAAATTTGTGCGAAATCAAATAATATTTCTTATGAAAATTCAATATGTACGATTTTTTCCTTTTTTAAAAAATTACGATTAATTAAAAAAAATGAGTTAATTTTTTATTTAATTTGATTTAATTTTAAAAAAAATTTCTACAAAGTTCTGATTTTTTCACAGAACAACAGAAAATCCGCAAAACACATGCAGCTCAATTCACCAATTACGCTCATCCAACAACGCGGCGGGACTAAAGCGTTTCTAGTTTTTACTATCTGGAACTTACGACGAGGACGTTGCTGTATCAAGAGTTTTGCCTACTTTCTTTGATAAACGTTATAATTACAAAAATGTTGGTTTGTTAAAAGTTATTTAACTTAGCACTTTGTTGATGGTTGAAACAAACAAAATAAGTCATTGAATAAATTTTCTAGAAATACATCATAGGGATCGATGACATTTAATGGCTAACCTTGGAGGGTCAATAAGTATTATAATCATCTGAGTCATTCATTGTCAATGGTCGGGTATGCGAGAGTGTTATTTTCGAATCCAGACCATGCAGAGTCTTTATTAAAAGTGCTTCAAAATGGTTGTCGTGTAGGGATATGTTAACCGCGGAATGGTCTTCAGTGTATACTTTATGACCAAAGTACTTGACATGGTTGCCCACCCATATTTCTCCGTACAGAATATGTAGATGTTTTGTAAGGATCACTGTGGACGAAATGTTGAAAACAAAAAATAGGTCTATGCAATGCGATGGAAAGTGCCTGTATGTGAAATGATTTTCCCCAATTTCCATGTTTACTAGCTGAATGTATGAAGCTCAATAAAGTCCATGGGTCACCATCACTTGCAATCATTCTTTCAAAATATATTCCAGGTTCGTAGATGGACCACGCAACGAGCATGCGAAATACAGGAGCCCATCCCATGTTACCTTTTAAATTGAGCGATACGGCATTATAAAGGCAATTTCCGTTTCCAGTAGTAAGAACTCGGGAAAGCTCGTTTTCAAAGCACGGGATAAATCCCCCTACTTTTAAAAGTGGATTACAATTACCAGAGTTTAGAGTTGAGAGTTTCTGTTTGTGTTTGTGTTTGAATTCCTTTCAGTTTGGTGCAAACAAACTTGAATAAACTTGATCTCCGAATTAAATAAGTGTGTACATGTTTACGTCTTGCCTACATGCCCATCGTAATTGATAAAGCACAAATTTTGTCTTTTAAATATTCCTAGCCGTAAATGAAGGTAGTTTCAATAGTCATATTTAGGTGTTATACCCACTATAGTCAACATTCTGTGCTTAATCGTTTTTTGGTGGTAAAGATCTAGTCAATTTGATAGCTTTTGAATGTTTAACATTCTTAGTGAAGGATTTCTAAAAAAAACTTGTACACATGGACACTAAGTTTTAATAAAATCATTTCCATATGCACCAGCCACTTAACGCAAGCCGCTCTTGTTCAATCTCTCTTTATTGTAAAGATTTTTACAACCTGATGGAGTTTTTCCTCTCAAATGGAAACGATGGATCTATAAACAAATTTGTCAAGGATCATACTCTGGACATCACAACATACCTCATACCTACAGCATACTCTTTTGGGAAAAGACCTACAACTTCAGAGTCTAGTTTGTAGTGTTGTAATGGAAATTTTTTTGACAAGTACATTTTAAAGTTTTTTTCTGTCCACCCTAGAGACAGGGCATGTATGGAATAACCTTATGAGGATGGAAGGGATGCCCTCAGTAGTTGTCAAACTCGACCAAATCATGCAGAGAGGCTGTTCAGTTGGAGGTTTTGTTGTTCGTGCGTAGATTATGTTGATATTGTTATCAGGTTTGCTCCTTAACAAGTCCTTCGCTGTCCAGAGGTTCGATCGCAACATTACACGGCTCCCAGCAACATGTAAATAACAGGTTTGAGACCCTATGGCAATCTCCTTTGGTGCCCCGGGCAGCGGTTTTTTTGTTCAGTTATGATTTGGTAACAGATTTTTTTGCAACAGGTCGACCAGAGATATTAATTGTTCCATGGTTGTGAGCATATACATTGACTTGAACTGGTTCAAGACGGAGTCAATTTCATCTGTTCTGACTGGGCACAACGACTTCTGAAATCAAGTTTGCAAGAACTTTCCAAATCTCGATGGTGGCCTGCCGTTCGCACGGCGCGTCAGGTGGGACAAAAGATCCCGTACTAATTGTTTTTGGTCGGGAGAGTCGCCATTCTGCTGCTGAACTGTTGAAAGTTAACTTTTCTAAAGACCTGTACATACTATACCCTCTGTTGTAAAGACCAAAGTTCGAGGTCTTGTCATTGAAGAGAGCACGATCACAGACCGGAGGAAGTTTTTTTTAATATCTCCAAAAAGATAAACAAAGAGGTTATCAAAGGGACATTTAGCAGCATTTAGCTTAGCTTGACGACATCTTTTGTCAATCATTGCCATCAGACTGCAGCCAATCATGCTATATTCGTCAATTAAAAACTGCACATACTGCATGTCGAGTCTAATTTTTATTGCTTCTTAGCATGATAATTCACCAAACTTTGCTATATCCGCAGCTTTTTCGGAAAGTTCATTTGACTTCTGGTATAAGGGGCGTGACGTCACGATATCAAATACCAATTGTTAGCAAACTATCTACACGTAAAACTTTTGAGTGAAATATTATCACACAAAAAAATTATCTTTGATGGGATGTCATGTAGGCCTACTCTGAAAATTTTCTAAAATTTCTATTACTTTCATTTGAAGTTTTCTATTAATTTAATTTGAAGTTTTCTTTTTAATGTGAACTATCTTCAACCATTTTGAGAAATAATCCATCAAAGCAAAATAATTTTTCAAATTATTTATTATTATAGCAACCAGAAAAAAAAGAAAAAAAGGTTGATGGGCACTGATAACTTAACTGTTGTGTGTTCTAAAACCCCACTAACTAACTAACTTTGTAATGAAATATGTCTACAGCTTCTTTTTCAAACGGATGATAGGGAAATTCATGAGGTATGAGCTTTCTTTAACATTTGCTGTACTAAATGTTACACAAACTTTACATTATAAATAAAAATCATTGGACTTTCCACTGTTTAAAATATCTTTATTTTAAATTGTGGATATTTCGATTCCTTAACAGGAGTCTAGGGATGAGATTCAGTCATCTAAGGGTGTTATTTATTCTATACCTTGCGAATGTGATGCAAGATACATTGGTGAAACCAAGAGACCTTTGATGGTAAGAATAAAGTACACAAGAATAATGTAAAACCACATAAGATTGATACAATCATAAAATCGCAGAACATGTGTACGTAAAAATCACCATCATATTGATTGGGAAAACACTTTAAAATCCTGGCAACATGAATCTAATGCCACTACACTGAAATTAAGGAAGCTGTTTGATTTCCTGTGTGGCAATACAATTAGTGTGCCCTAGTGTCAACTATCCAGCTATTTGAAGAGTTTTTGTCCACAATTACATCACTAGATCAATAGTTTATTTCAGAAACCATCAGTCCATATGTAAATTTAAGTTATGTTTTTTGTATTTTTATTTTTATTCATAAAAAACTTTTTTGTTTATAATTTGGTATTAATGCACAGCCATATGGTTATAATTTGTTATTAAATGTTTTTTGTCCTTGTTCTGTTGTGTTTTTTTAATTGTTAGTTGTTGATAAAAACTCCTGTAAAGGAATCGAAATATCACAATTTACACATAAAGATATAATACCAGTGGAAAGTCACAATGATTTTTTTATTATACAGTTATACTATCCTGTTTTATATGTTTTCAAATTTTTTAATAATCTACCTCAGTATGGACCTGCCTGAAACATTTGATTGGCATTTGAAAGAATCCAACGGACTTGATTAAAATTGACCAAATCTGAACAGCTGCCCCAGCTGCTTTGGCAGAGTATTTATGGTACACGTCTACAAACAAAAAAAAATTTTTAATTCCCTTAAGTAAAAGATGGAATATTTGTCTGGTATTATGGCCAGAAAATAGAGAATAAAATCTTACATTTTTATGTTAAATGTAAAAGAAACAAAAATTGCTCCCTCTGGGGTTTCAGACTAAAGAAAACTTTTGGTTTTCGAAAGCAAGCCAGTCCATCTGTTAGTCAGACGACATAGAGCAATGTTTCCAATCATGACTTGTAAATAAATAGGGCTTTGCAAAGGTTTTCAACACACACAATATTATATTGTAGCCATAAATACAGGTCCAAAGTGAGCTAACAAGCATAAACTGTGAATACTGAATAAATAGTAAGTGAGCGAACATTAAGAACATGGCTCTAACAAACGGGGGCGAGGCTGTACAAACAGCTGACGAGGCTATAAGCCTAGAGACTGTCCCGAATCGGCTCCCAGACTCGAAGTGGATTTAACTCCTGCGCTCGAACCCTCTTGCTGGCGGGGCCGATCGATGTCACAGTCAGGCGCGCGGTTCGCAGAAGTAGAATGTACAGATATGGCAATAGACAGGTGCGCATGAAAGTGGCGCGTAAATAATAAAGTTAATAAATACACATAAATATAAATAACCTTGAAACGGAGAGAACATACCGACCACCTTGAAGGCTAGCTTTCCAACAAAAACACAAATGAGACACAATGTATCACAGTGGACTAGTTCATAGGTAATAATGGGCACAGAGATTGTTAGTGGCCCGCTTGAAGATTCCTCGTGGGGTCCTTGATCGCAGCGACAATCGCAACGATGCCATCGGCACCAGTGTGTATAGTCATTACCCGACCGGATTTTCCAGGTAAGGGGAGGACGAAATCTTCTTGGAATCATCACCAAGGAGTTGAGCTGATGTCCTGACCTTTAGCGCCCCATTTTATGGCGCTGTTGGAGATATGACAAGTACTCGGAATGAAGTACCGCCGCCAAAAGCTTGGAGTAGTTGTTTGACCTCTCTGCCACCGCCCCAAGCGATAGTACTCAGTGGGTAGGGTCAGATTCAACAGGTGAGGACAAAGTAGCGGTGATGAGAAATGAGCAGGGGTAATGGAAGTAAGTCATCCAGGGTTTAAAGATAGTGGAGTGATAGGTCTAGAGTTAACGCGGATTCGATTTGACAGAGCAAAGTAATTACTCGTCAAACGTAATGTGAGCATTGCCTATCAAACGCTTGAGATGACCTTTCCACTGTTTTTAAACACCAGCTTTCCCATAGACCTCCAAAGTGGCGGTGATCTTTGCAGGGATGATTTCCACGTTATTTCCATCTTCAGCGAGAAGCCTTGCTACGTATGTTGATACGCTCTGATAGAAATAACTTGCGTAGCTCACGAGTTTCATTTTTATGCTCCAACAAACGTATAGCGTTTATCGCAGAAGATGTGGGTCGTTTTCCTACGTCTTGATAATGAATCGTTTAAACGCAGCAAGGAAATTCTTCTTGTGTATATATGTTATATCCATTTACATTCCAAGTGGATGGCCTTGGTGGTCCATGCAGATGAACAAGGCAAGGTAGTTTTTTACTGCAGTGGAAGAGAACGTCGTTGGAAACTTCGTTTAGCGTATATAGGACCACTGTAGTCCCACCGCGTTTTTTGAAGGACGACTCGGTGTACACGGTACGTGTGGCAAATCCACCCATCAAATTGGTTGCCTGTTTCTACATAGATTTACCTTAAAACAATTGGATACAGTTTTGAACTATTCTTCGAGTGATAATTTTGCCATTGATGGCCAGTATTTGGTTCTGAATTCTTGCTAAGAGGGCTTGAGGTCCGGCATGAAGGGGATTTTTAGATGTTTCCATTTGGAGAATTGTGTTAGTTTGTGACATGGTCCTCGGGCAAAGATTGATTGGATGTTTATGATTGTAGTCAAGTTCCGGATTTCCTTTTCTTTAACGACCCTCCTACCCTCAGCAAACGTGGTGTCAACGAAGGGGTTTCAAGGTACGTAGTTTGCTCCTGCTTGGCTTGACTTGACCTTGGCTTTGTTAGTTCTTGACTTCATCAGCATAGTGCAGTTGCTGTGCATAACTTTACCCAGGAGGCCTTCGATTCTTGAAGTTCGGGGCACCGTTCAGGGGACCAGGACGCGGCCCTCTGGTCGCGCGACTTAGTGGTTTTGGGTTCCTTGTGTTCTTGAAGAATCGCTTGCCACAGTGCGGTGATTCTTGTTAGCGTTGTACAGCAGGAGAACCTTTGATCCAGTTGAGATTTTCTAACCTGGATCTTGATGATTTGATAAGAGATGAATCAGTTGTTTTCTTTTCTTCAAGTGTGTCTTGGTTGAAGGGGTTGCTGGGTTTGATAGCGCGTTTAGGAGGCCATTCTCTGTGATTTATGCTTGAGCCAGGGTGCCAAACCACCACAGTTCAGATTAATTAGTTGCTTAGGGGTGCAACCTCTAGATAGATTTCCAGCTGGGTTATCGATGGATCTGACATGTCTCCAGGTGCACTGGGTTAGTGAGGTCCATGAATTTTTTCTGAGACTTGAATTAGCGACGATGTTTTCCACTGTTGCAAGGGGAAGCGAGCCGGTGAGTACTATGTGTGGAATCAGTCCACATTGTGTTTGCCCTTGATGCAGTGCCGGCTTAGCCGTCCCGGCACCCTTGGAGACCAGTTAGGCCAGCATGCGTGCCCACACAGTTCCGAGTCTAGAGAGAAATTTTTCTTCAAGTGGGCGACACGAGATTTTGCGCAGGCAGGAGATTAACGGAGCTACATTGCTGGAATGTCCGCATCGGATGTAGAAGATGCAGGCGCCGTAGCTTGTTTGACTCGAGAACTCCGTGGGGTTTAACGGAAGGGTTTCGTCATGCCATTGGGTACGTCTACCTACAAGGACCACTAAACTAAAGTGACAAATCAGCTAATACCACCTTATTTCCGAAAAATAAAAACAACAAATTCCAACATAACAATCACCAGACCATAAAAAACCGTAGTACAACATGAATAACGCTTCCGTCAAATAACCCTTGTTGCCCTACAGGATTACATGCACAATAAAAGTAGGTCCTATGGTGTGGTGCAAAATAGTGATGGCCTACGTAACACGCTTTAGATTATTTTGTACGTTCAGTTATCAAATATGATCGCGGAACAAGTCGCGCCAGCGCACGGCTTGAAGCCGTAAGCGAGGGCGTGAAAAAACATCGTACTCGGAATACCTCGTAGTTTTTGGAAACCTCGTGGATGCGACAAAATTCGAATCGGTCCGCGTTCGGTCACGTTTTATCGTTTATCCGAAGTGCCTGAGACAAATTTTGTTTCCGGGCCTTTCGGTACGCCTACCGGACGCTGTCCCGCCGCATCTAAGTCGTGCAAATGGAATTTTCGAAATCGGATCATTTTTACGACTGTTTTGTGTAAAAATGTGAGAGAAATGTTTTCCTGGGACCAATTGTTTCGGGACTCTGGTTGGGACTGTAATCGCGCCGTCCCCCAAGCGTGTTAAAAAAAATGGACCCACTTTACAGGGGCTAAAAAAAAACCCCCAACCCCAAAAAATTAGGTTTTTACGCACGTGAATCTTAGCACAATACTACACTTTAAATGACCGTTTTTTATTTAAAAAATTTATACTTGTAACTGTGATTTAACACAAATTTTTAATTTTTTTGATCCAGAACAATTTGGCAAAAATTGTTGTGTTTTGGAAATTTTCCTAAATCGACTTTACCTGCTTCTTTTTTTGGGGTCCACATAGATATTAAGAGCATAGTAACCAATCTAAATGCCCCTTATTATAACATCGTGTCTTGAACGGTTGCCTCAATTATAAAAAAAAAAAACCCCCCCCCTTCCAAACCCCCCCCACGCAAAAATATGCATTCCAAAATCACCCCCATCTTGGTTATCAGCATATTTTGACCGAACTACTTTGCCCAAATTACAAAAAAAATATAGAGAATTTACAGAAAGGCCTGGCGAGTAACGTCCGATAATGGCCAATATTTTTTTGGATCAAAATCCTCCAAGGTCACTGGGCATAAAGATCGCCCCATGTTATTTCTAATGGGAGAATTGCCGATGGGACCCTAGCTCGAATAGGTTTCATGTTTGACAATTTTTTTTGGTATGTAATGGTGGCCCCAATAATTTTTCTGTTAATTGCTAAATTCAATACTAGTTTTAGCCTGATGAATAAATTTTTTTGAGCTTAGCGGTTAAATACCCCCCTTTAACAATTTTCCTAAATTTTTTTTTGACGTCAAATTTTTTCGGACGCTATTCCGCTACGAACAATTTTTTTGCCTTGTCCGTCCGGTTTTTATATAAGTGCTAAGATGGACCCGATCGGCCGAAAAAATGCCGAGCTATTAAAAGAAACAAGTTTTTAGGATTTCCAAAAATTGACCTATATTTTAAAAGGAATTTATTCAGTATTAGGGCGTAAACCTCTGATGGCGACACGCTAACAGCCATTTGGAAACGCCCCCGATAGAGTCCGAAGATGGACCCAATCAACAATAATTGCTCCCTTTGTAAAAATCCATGACAAAAAGATTTTACAGTACGGTCCTAAATCTTCGCCTCTTCCGCTCAGATCCGCAAAGCCCAGATGGACAGGATCAGCAAACTGCACATTTTTTTGCATAAATTATGGACAAAAGGGTGAAGGGTAACACTTTGTCTAGGTTGTCAAATACTTGTGCACCTACTCGTCCCGTCCTGTTCCACGTAGAGGCCCGAGAATGTACTTTGATCGGACTGTTTATTATGAAAGAAATAATGAAAAAAGAAAAATGTTATTGCCCAAAAATAAACCAAACTCTAATTAAGAGAAATTCAAAAAAGTTTTTGAACCACGTTGAATTAAGTATTTCGGAAAGTGCGGCCTCTTGACCGTATCGGAAGAAAAAAATAATAATTAGATTTTGAAATGGCCTACAAAAAGAATGATGGAATGCCCGGATCACGGTTTTACTTTAAAAATTACCCCTCTAATAACCACTGCTGCGCTGACCTATATAGTTCTACTAGCCCCGAAAGGACCCGATCGGACGAAAATTGCCCGAGCTATAACAGAATCAAT
This sequence comes from Sweltsa coloradensis, assembly GCA_024449915.1. Lineage (NCBI taxonomy): Eukaryota > Metazoa > Arthropoda > Insecta > Plecoptera > Chloroperlidae > Sweltsa > Sweltsa coloradensis. Next base: position 40,084 of record JAMZAV010003192.1, on the reverse strand, counting down.
GTATTTTTTGGATTTTCTCAAAAATGACAACCATTTAAAAGAAACGAAACTCAAATTAGTATTAGGGCCGTAAACCTCTTGATGCGCCCTCTGAACGCCATTGGAATCGCCCCAAAAATGAAATGGCTTGAAGAATATTAATGAATGCTTAATTTATATTTCCACCCCAACCCCCCCTCCCACCCCCCGCAAAAACATTGTGGATTGAGAAAAACGTCCATCAACATCCTCGAAATTCGGATTCGTACCGAAATATTAATTAATTTCACTGAATAATCAAGGTTAAGATATTTATAAACTCGACTCCACGCCCATCCTCACCGCCCCCCCCCCCCTCACTTCACGCAACTTTGTCCCCTCTCTATTCCTTCGTTTTGTTCGTGTTTTAACTTGAATCCGTTGAAGGCATTCCGTTAATGACTTTTCATTTGCATGCATACGAAAACTGACATTTTTATCGGCCTTGGTTTAACAAACCACGTTTGGTGCCGTTTTTGGCGATCATGAACATTAGAAATAGAGTCGAAAGTATTTTTTTTTTAGAAAGTTTGATCTTGTTAAAAATTGATGAGAGTAACGATGGTATGGACATAAAAGTCGAAATAGTGCCCTTTTTTAGGCATTCAAAAAAAAGCATGTAGTAAAAATAATGTTTTATTTTTCTATGCAAAACCGGACCACTGCATTGCAATTTGTCTTCTCCCCTGTCTACCCTTCAAACGTACCAATGCGTGATTGTTTTTGGAGACACTTTTTCCGTAAAGATCGGATACAGTGGGGTTTTTTTTGCCCTTCGTGAATTTTTACAAAAAATAAATTTTACCGTGCTTTTTTGTGACCTTGATGCAAAATTTAACTGTCAAAAAGTGTCCCGGACGAACTCAGGCTTCGCCCTAACCCGGCTCGAACCCAAGTTTCTCAAACCAATTTATTTAAATTCCTATACACTTGCGCTACCATAACGAGCCTGGGTCGTTCCAAAATCCTACCAAGGAAAACCAATAATTTTTACTCTTTAAATGTTTGCACTGCAAAGTGTTCAAAAAATTTTAACTTCGATTTTTTCCCCGCGCCAATCGGAAAAAATAATCGCAATTTTGTTTTTGACCCGTTTTGCTATTTCCATTGGCTTTCGGATTGTCAAACCTCGGGGCTCTAACCACGCATCTAAAAATTTCAAAAAATGGAAAATGGAAAATCCAAACAATGTTCCGAAAGAAAGAAAATGGTACACATTTTTGCCGTCTGGACCTCCCGCGTTAACTCCGCACGGGCACTTCTCACACGCCGTAAGTGAATTTGATAACTTTATGATTTTTTTGAGAAGTTTTTATTAAACAGCAAGTTTAAACTTTTTTCAAAATTACGCGCTAATTTAAATTTCCATCGTCGCCCCGGCCCAAGTATTGTACGGTCCTAAGCCCCTACGTTGCCTTGTACCCCGGAGAAGTTTCGAACGCGCCCCGGTGGCCGTCGGCGGTTTGGGTGCAAAGCCTACTTTGGCGCGGCAACCGTGAGAACACAAAAATATGATTTTTTTGGAGCCAAAACGGACACGCCGACTAATTTTTGGTCGGTCATAACGAGTATACCAATGCCACAAAATGGTCATGTTGTATTAAGATTATCGTAAAGTTCGATCCTAGGCTCTTACTTAAATCATCCGTGAATTTTAAGAAAAAAATGAGTACTATGCTTTTTACGATTTAAAAAGAAAATCAAAACAGTAAAAGTGTCGCCGCTCGATTCGAAGGCACTCTAATCCGGGGTTCGAACCAAAGTTCTCAACTATTTTTTATTAAAAAATTATATCATTCCCATACATTCATGTGCCTTGGGTAGCGAATCAAACAGGGAATGTGAATTTTGATTTTTTTTAAATTGACACTTTAAAATTTTTCAAAATTGTCCCAACTTTTGGGATTTTTTTCGTGCATTCTAAAAGAGAAAGTGGGTATTTTTTTATAAATTTGTTACCCATTCATAGGCTTTGTCATTTGGCAACAACTTTTGGAGCTCTACCGTAAACAAAAAAAAATCCAAATTTGGGACCGGAAATCCATACAAGGTCCCATAAAAGAGAATGAACTTTTTTCCAATGTGCCTCCAAATGCGCCCCAATTTTTCTTGTATTGTGTACACGCGTTTCAAAACAACTAATGGCGATTCGGACATGCTCCAAGTAAATAATCCGTTTTTTAAATAAAATATTTTCTCGTTTCAAAATTGTAATGTTTATCGTCGTCTGGCCAAAGTGGCAAGTTGGTCCGGACCCTTCGCGGGACTTGTTATCCGTAGATATTTCGAACACGTCGTAAACCGTCGACGTTTGGGGGCCGTAAGCATACTTTTTTTTGGCGCGTGCAACCGTGATACTCAACGGCTAAACGACGTTTTTTCGCGATTTTTGACGTTTTTTAAGCCCCGGGAGCAAATTTTTTTTCGGGTCGCAAGTATTTTTTTTTCGTAGATTCGATCCTTTTCTCGTGGAGGTAGCATCCAAAAATGTACGCGTTTATTCCCGCTTTTTTTGGTGGAGAAAACGTCTTGCGTGGAAAAAACCTCGTTTCCGCTCCCAGTCCCCGTGGGTTGAACAAAGACTATAATATCGGCTAAGCGTTGAACATTTCCATAGTTTATAATGCCCAGCGACATAAACTAACATTAATTAACACTGCAAAGTGTTTATTTAAGGTACAATCAAAATTAATTTAATTTCTTTACAATGGACGGTCACTTTCACTTAAGAAATCAACTCTTACTAACTCACAAACTAATAATGTGTAAAATATAATAAGAAGAGTAAACATGAAGTATAGAGGAACGTTCGTTGCTACAAATATAATTCAATGCACACAATAGACAATATAACTATCGGGGTTAATACTCTTGTGTACTGTACACCCAGGGCTCATAATTAAATCAAGAGGTCTGGCGATACCTCTTTCACCGACATCGCGTGCTCCTCTTTGTGCCTGATTTTTGATCGGGCCTGTGAACTGCACGATCGTACGTTAATAAGAACATGGTGCTACCCTGCCAAGAATTGCACTATTCACGTCGTGGAAACAATCAAGCCCTAGCAGAAAGATATTTATATCGAACGTAAGGAGAGCATATTATATGTCGAAAAACCAAGCCTGACACGCATTTAAGACTAGACCTTAGTTCTAGACCTTTGCGTTTCGTTTCCAATTTATTTCATTAATTATATTGTAAACTGTCCACCAGCGGTTTCGAACCATAGTTGTTTTTTTCTTTATGTTTTAATAAAACGTTATTTTTTCTTCTATCTGCCCTTCTAGAAGATGCTGACTATTTCGTTGGGCCAAGAGTCCATTAAGAAAACCCTTAAATAATATTAATGACTTTACATCGTCTTGGGGGCTTTCCATCGATCGTAATGCAGTTCACACGGCGATATAAATTACGTGCACAGAGAAATTGATTACGATATGTTCGGCTAGTCGCTAATAGAGTATATCTTCCAGAACCTCTGATTTAATTAATGTCCCCCGGGGTGTTCATCTTTCTTCTTCTTCTATGCCATCAATTGACCTATTTTTGGCCCCATCATGCGTTTCCGTGTTTTCCCGTAGGCGGATAGGATTCTCTTTTCTGCCACTCCTCCATATCTTTTGGCATTGCGTCTCTTATTTTCTTGAAGTACCGTGCCATCCACGCAGGTGCTCCCTGGTATGCTGTTTCTGTAGCACAAAGTTGTACATGTGCTTGAGTCAGTTATCCCCAGTTTATGAGGTGTGTAAAGCTAGCAGTCCCATGACCGGTTCCAATCTGAATTGTGCCGTACTCAGTCTGACGATTTCTCCACTTTTGTCCTTTTTGTGGCATGCGCCTTGCCACTGTTGTTTTGCCTTTACTTGCCTTCTCCCATACCTTTCTGATGTTGTTTTTTCACTGCCGTGTTCACTCATGAAGACTTAACGGCATTGTAGGATAGGGGCTTTTTTGTTCTGCTTCATCCCTGCCTCCCACTCTTTCACGCGAGTCTGTCTGCTTCTTCGGTTCCTTGTATTTTTACAGTGGCTGGCACCCACTGTAAGGTAACCTGTTTCTTTCCTGTTTTACCAGCCTGAACCAGTTGTCTTTTACACTCAACGTCTCACTGTCTCCTCATGTCCTTACGCACAATGGCCTGTCATGGCTGCTTTTGGAGTCTGTGAGAATGACTGCTTTTTTGGTATTTGCTGTTCCTTTTATTTTAGTAAGTGCTACTTTGATTGCCTTTGATTTCCTCCGTCATAACTGCCTTACATTACGTCCCTGCTGGCAATGCTTTGCCTGGAATGCATTGCAGTTATACCCGCCCCTGCTTTTCCCATTCCCTGGGGTAAAGCGACCCTTCTGGTATATACAAGTACCATTCTGGGGTGGGGTAGTGCTTTCGCTCATATGAGCCACCTGTCCGACTTTGAAGTTCCATCCTCAGTATAATCCGCCCTTTTTTCTTCTCAATTCCCTTCCACCGTTACAGCTTCATGTTGGACTTCAGTACAGCGGAACCCTCATATCAGGTGTCAGGAAGCGCCATTCGGATCTCGTAAATCCACCTTACCAAAATTTTGCTTCTTTAGTTGCTTCGCTGCTGTGATAAATGTAGTTTGTGTCTTGCAGCCTTCTCTACGGCTCTCTGATCCCCAATTCCTCTTCGTCAAGTCCTCAGAAGTGTTTCTCATGTAGGCATTCGCTGCTTGTTTGCTTCTCCTAGCACTTAATGGTGGGACAGTCACCAGCCTTTCCGATTGCAACAACAGGGGTAGACTTTTTGTGGCACCTGTAGCCTATGCGTAGGGCCCTGTTTTGTACCCTATCTAACTTGACGACGTGACTGTTAGGTGCTGTGATGAGAACGCATTACCCATATATCCAGCACTGGCCGTACATATGTCTTGTACGTTGTTTTGCTAGTATCATCGGTCCGATGGCTCCCCAATCCACTCCTGGCCACTCGTTTTTTCATGAAGGTTTAGTCCCCTTTTCTTCCCTGCTTTTACTCATTTTTTCACTTTTGAACTTCCTGTCATTTTTTTTTTGTTGGCGGGAGTCCAGTGTATGCACCATATAGACTGCGTTCGTCTTTCCCGACGTATGGTCTTAGTGCCGTACTCCAGTTTTGATTCCGGCGTCCGTGTGTGCCAATAGTGTAAAAGTCATAGACTGTCCCCCCTTGATTTTCGTTTCACCCTCTTCCGTCCCTCTCTCGTCCATTCCTGCCAGTGTTTTTAATGCCTTATTCATCTCTCTCTCCATGTACTTTGCATCTCCGCTGAAGACCCACAGCACCACTTCCTCCGCATACAGTTTAACTGTACATCGCTTCGTTCTGATATACATCGCAAGGTCATTTATGTATATTAAAAATATGTATGGGCTCAGCACAGCTCCTTCGGTACCTCCGCTCCTTGTTTTGCCCTGTATCTTGATACCTTGTCATTATATTTTACTCTTATAAACCGTTGGCTTCAGGAAGATCTTCACCCATCTATTACAGATTCTTTGGGACTTCCATAGCTTCCATTTTTCTGTAATAGATTCTTCCTGTCCACTACGTCAAAGGCTTGTTTTAAAATCTACATACACTGCCAGTGTAGAGTGGTTTTTTGTTAAAACTTCTTTCACTTCCTTGCATGATGTAACGCAATTTTGGTCCACGGTGCAACGATGAGATCTAAATCCATCGTGATGTGGGGTGATGCAACTTTCTGCCTCCAGGTAACTTCTCAGTCCCGTAGATTTACCATGTGCTCCTCACCTTGGCTATCATACTGGTTACGGAAGATTGGTCTATTGCTATCTATCTTGCTTGGCATCCTTAACTTTCCCTTTAATAGGGATTACATAGCCTTTCTCCATCCATCTGGGATGTTGCCTTCCATGTGCAATGGCATAAGTTCTGTAGGATGTTCTCTTCCCTCCTTCCCCAGGCTGTTGTATAAATTATGGGGTGAATCCCATCCGACCTGGTGCTTTTTTTATTTTTTTAGTTTTCTTGATGGCCTCATTCAATTCAGGCCCCACAAATGCCGTTAAATGGTCCTAGTTCAATCACTCACTATATTGCTGTTGTCGGGGATTTTTGATATGTCCTAATTTCTGGTTGTTGCTTTTGCGTGGCGATATTTCTTACGAAGGCTTCCGCCGTTTGCTCCTGCCTCCAATTAAATTCTTATTCCCCTGATACGTCGGTTTATTTTCCATAGCACAAACACTTCTCACTCTCATCTTACCCCTAGGCCTGCAACGCAGATATGTAGAAATGGCCATGGCCGGTGCAATGGACGCCGGATCGCACAGGTGTTTCTTCACCACAGTGAACGACACTGACCATCTCGTCTATGGCGCCCATCTTTTCAACGGCTGGGGATGTAGTCATGATGCTGCTCATCATCTTTTGATTTTTACTTTTTTAAATCATTTTGTTTTTTGTTTTCCGTTTCCAGAATCTTTACCAAAACGACTGAACGCAAAGACGCCGCTCGTTTCCACACGAGATAAGGACTTTTCCGCACACGACTTCATTAGTTTAGCACTTTCACATTAATAATGGTTACGATTTCACACATACACGTTTCTGTTTGCCGCTTACTTCCGGGAGTGGATGCCGTGATTACTCGCCGTTTTGCTTGGCTTAGCCACTACGTCGACATACTTCTTCCAACTCCAGCCAGCAGCTGTTGACATCACGCTTTCGACTTGAGGGTTCTTGAAGTTCACAACCTTGTCCTTCATTAGTTACGTGCCTACCGCGATTCACAAACTAGTCTTTAATAGATATGGTTGTTCACGTCTCCCAAAAGATCACCTCCACCGCCGGTCAAACGGCTGGATCACAACTGGGCTTCGCGGCCCCCATAGTCACTTGATAGGCCCTACTGCTGTACACAGCGCGGGCAATTTTCCGCTGGTTCCTCCGAAGATTCCGTACATAAACCTTTTGCACTAAAGTTAGCCCACTTTGAACACTTTTAGTTGTGAGACCTGTTGTCACAGTGAGCCCTAAAACTAATATCCAATTTCTCAACACTTTTTGCGCATTAAAATAACACTTATTAATGCGTATCATAGTAAATGGAAAAAATGAAAATTGATTCTTTGACCATTGTCGATAGATACACTTTAGGCATAACTATTCAACTGTGCAAGCAACACTGTTTACCAACAGCTAGATGCTGAAGGTGGAGATTTATCTGCTAAGAGCCCCAATTCATTTTACCAGTATAAAAATAATAACTGATGGAAACTTCATATTGATTTGCATTATTATTGATTGATTGAAATCATTACATTAATCCATAACCAAGCATAGAACATTTGTCAAGGCTAAAAAGTCCATAGTGTCCGAAGGGAAAAGCATTCCATGATTTTTGTAAACGGCTATAATGAAATCGATTAATGTCAACCTGCAAGCAACATGTGCGGCATGCTTTAAGATACATCCATTGCATTTCTAACAGTTAGTTACTTAATATTGTAATTATATGGGGTGATTTACAATAGTACGATGTCCACAGCAGTACACAGCCTTTGCAAGAGTATGTATTTTGTGTACACACTAAAGATCATAGTAAAATGCATTGATTGCAACATTTATTATCACAGCTGTAACTTGCCCATTGTTTATCATTGTGGAGAATGTCCCCATCAAATGCGCACGCGAGGGGTAACTCCTCGTTCATCCCACCACCAGCTTAGTCGATAAAATTCACTGATCAGAAGCCCACGAAGTGCTCTCTCACTTTTCAGGACCAGTAATAGGTTGACAGGTGTTTCAACAGATTCTGAATGTGTTAAGATAGTGACAATTCACGCATAGTTTAAACTACCGGGCTAAGGATTACTAGCTGTCAACCCGAATAAATCCTCTCAGCCCAACTTTGGTCAATAAGTGGTCTCCACTCGGTGGTATCATAGCTATCTTTCAACATCTAGATTCTCTGATACTAAGGTAACAGCCGGCTAGCTACAGGGTAGCTGCGGTATGGTTGTCCACACTACTCTTAAAAGATAAAGTACGGTCCATCGTGATGCCTAAGATCAGTTTTTGGGGTGTTTGTACAGTGCTGATTGTCCTCGTTTCGCCACGTGATGTTTAGATTCCGTTGGTTCCTCTCGTTACGTAGATGGAAAAACGCAGAGTTTGAGTTTTTGTATGTTTTTGGTTTTACAATGGTTGTTTTGCATAGTATTGATAAGTTCTTCCAGTCGTCTAGAAAGAGATTCTTTCCGACTTCCTTCGAAGCTGTTAACCCCTGCGCTATGGCACTGCCGAGTCCCCCCACCCCCCCCCCCCCCCACCCCCACCCCCCCCCCCCCCCCCCCCCCACCCCCCCACCATCAGCATAAATGGAACTGCCATAGGGTTGTTTATGATGCTGGTCGTTAGTGTAATATGTTTTACGGAGATTGGGGGAAGAACGCTCCAGGGTTATCCGTTTTTTCTGGACCTTCATCTGCTGTCTTTTTTTCACTTTATAGTGACGTAAAAATCTTTCTATTCAGCAGTATAATCCCGGTTTTATTAAAATTCCTGCAGGCTCTAAGTACGTTTTTCCGCCTATGCGGTAAACACACGACTTTTGAACCATGGTTTATCTATTACGGTTGAATACTGTTTAGCAAGTACCAGAGGTGTAATAGAATGTTTAAACTAAGGTCCGAAATAGAGCGGTCACATTTTCGCTGGCAAGGTGAGCTATCAAAAGCTTTGGAATTTCTATAGACAAAGTTTTGCAATTTGATCGGGTTCAATGACATTTTGTATCGCGCTTTTAGTTACGCGGGAAAGAGATCTATGAGGAAATCGAGCTCCTAATAGAACCGGGAAAAAAGACATCTTAAACGAGTATCGTATGTAGCCCTAAGGAAGGAATACAATGAGCTCCTCCTCGATTAACATTTAGAATTTATATCGCCGAAGAGCTTAAACTTCGAAAGGCAGCAGAAATCCATCCTTTCAACCTTCCTTACAAAGACTAGCTTCAACCGATCGCACCTCCATACCCCTCGGCGAATGGACACCTTTTTTTTTACACCTTTAAAACCATTCTTCCCTATCCTCTCAATTCTTACAATTTGTTTATAACCTCGATTACTATGTCAGCCCTACCGATTTTGCCGCATAAACAAACAAGAAGTACACCGCAAATATTTCATTGCAAAATAATAAAGCCGCGAGTCCACAACCACATTCCCAACAAACATATGAAATCCACGGCCAACACCAACTTGCACCCTTTAACTTACATTGTTTTTAATATCTGTATCCAATAGGGAAGATTCCTCACGAATGGCGAACGGCCTCATTAAAAGTCCCTATAACAAGGGAAAGGCGACACTATCACAGAATCGTATGGTGCATCGCGTTAAGTCTCCTATACGTATACCAGACAACTATTTTCAAGACATATTAATACTTGGCTACCATCATCTCACTGATCGCGAGTTATACCAGATTGAGCTTTCGAATTTCGCACGGGCAAGATCAACTTTCAGTTGTCAAAAAATTCTTCTCGATAAAATACGACTCCACTCTTGTCAATGTGAAGGGCAACTATACAAGGGTCTTTTTTTTTTTTTTTGGTTGTAGACTGTAAAGCCGTCTTTCGACCTCCGTCTATAGGTCCGTCACTTACTCATCAATAAGCTTCGATGGAACCTGACTGCATTCAGTCGAACTACAATGAAACTTCCTCTGAGTGTGCCATTTTAACATTGTTTACTTTTCGTCTACGCAAGTTTAAGCGTGGATGGTAATCTTCCCTCTCCGATCCGAATTAGCACCTCAAACGGAGTCGCTTTCCAAGGGGACCGATTTCCATGCCCCTTTTGTTCAAATTCGTGATTTTTACTTCAGATTCATAAATCATTGTATCTATCTTCGACGGTATTCACAAAGACGTTCACGTTGACCAAATTTTTACGCAACTGTTGGATTCGCAGGTAAAACACTGAAACTTCGCTCTACCTTCAGTACACGTTGTACTAAATTCTAAATTTTTTTTGTGAAAAGAAACCGTTTAGTAGTAATGTCTACAAACCAAAAATTGACTAATTCAGAAGTGGGGGAAGTTAACCAAAAGCGATATGCTTTTTCTATGGTAGCTGACAAAGTAGAGTTGTTAATCTTTCTTTAAATATCTGGGTATCTTTCTCCATTTACAAAGGTACTTCTTTTTTCTCACCCACATTAAAGCAAAATGTTCCTCTGCCATAAAAAGCCTATGCATCCTATCTACAAATTAAACTCACTCTTACTCTCTTGTGCTTATGAAAACTCTTCCGCCTTAAAATTTACCGCCGATGCTTTTTCTACGGCATCGAAATCATCTGGCCCTACCGCTCCAAGCCGTTTTCACACACAATGATAAGTTGGTTTTTAGATCCTATATGAAAAGGTCCTTCTCTATGTAACTTGACCTCTCCGTTCCCCGCTTGATATATTGAGATGGTAAGAAGTGTGAATCATTTTTTTGTTGCTGACCTACGTTTAAATAATTTTTACCTAAGCCAATCAGATTTCCTTTCGGACTGTCGTTCATAACTTCATGTAAAACGGCCTTGATTCTTTTCTCTTCTGACCTGAATTAATTTACTATTGATCTGTTTAAAAAATGATGAATTTTTGGAAAAACATCTTGCCAAAAATAGCATGTTCTAACACGTTGCACCCAGCTCACGGTTTTTCAAACCATTTGTGTTTGTCCTCGATAAACAGGTTTCCATTCATCCATACACATACTCAAATGCTCCCACTGTTCTATGGATTTGCTACATGTAAAATGTTTTTTGTATATGCCCAAGCTAGGACCCATTCCCTTACGATCTTGTCACAAAAGGGTAATTGTCCTAGAATGAATCTGGGCCATATAAAGTACAATAACAGTTTCAATTTTTTCAGTTTGGTGTTATTTGCGTTAACGTTAATTCAACATTTTATAGGGTCCTATTTTAGCTTTCTAAAAACCTTGCGATGTCCGTTATTAAAATAGATGTCCTCTGACCTTACTTTATAACCATAAGTGGAATGCTCTAATTCGCTGTACTCGTCTGAAATGTAAACGTAAAATTTAACTGAACTGTATCTATGGTTTATGACTAAATTTTTGGCAATGACTTAATAAATGTAATTTGACTAACTGTAACTATGTCCCCTTGAAAAATAATGTTTTTATTAAATCTAACAAAGCATTGTAATTCTAGTACAATTCGTTTTTTTGGTGGAGAGGGGGGGGGTGGGGGGTACGATGGTATTTTTTCCTGTCCTAAAGAACACATTCCGTTCGTAGCCGCCGAAAGTAAGTTGGCTATAGCTATTTATTAAATGCCCAATTATTCCCGAATTTTTAAGACATAAGTTTACCATAGTATATAAGTACGCTCCTTACTGGCGAATTAATTTTTAAATCTGAGCCCTGTGTTTTTGTTTTTGATGAGGGTTCACCGGTTAAGAATGGGAATGGTTGTTGGGGGGGATATACTGATCATCTACAATGGATTTTTGTATCCGCGCGAAGCCGTTTTTTTCTTATGGTTTCATATCCTGGGTGTTTTAGAGATAATTCATTCTAGTTTTCTTGTAAAAATAACGTAGTTGGAATAAACCAGTGTCCTTGATTTTTTATGGAAGGCTTTGTATATTCCTCCTTATTCGTTTCGTCTCCGATGCTCGTCAACTCGGTTTCGTATATTCTCGTCACCAGAAATGGATAACTCATATTATATGATTTTCATACGATTTCGATCACTCTGACAGCTCTTTAATCTTCAATTCACGATCTTTTTTGGTGAACCGTTCTATTGGGTCCACCAAGCTTCAATGATGCGCTTTCGCCTTTTCAACAGGTGTAAATATTATAGTAGCGTAATTAACCATGCTTATTCGTTGCCTGCTGCTTGTTTGCTTTTGTTTGAAGCTATCCAGACATATAAATAAAAAATCGGCCAATCCAGGACAAATTTGCAATATAAGTGTTTTGTGTATCATTTTCTTCAGATGAAATCCTCTATAACATAAGTCAAAATCCGCAAATCCAACTTCTAGGATTTTTTTATATGGAGTTATCATGACCAAAATTACTACACATTTTATTTTTTCATGTAACCAAACTGTCGAGTTTGATTCGGATGAAAACGAATAGCATTCAGCCTTTATGTTTGACAGATATTGTAGTAAGTGATGTAGCTTATTACACAAAGTCACTTAAATGCCAAATAATATATCAATACTAATTAAAATGCCATTTTAAATCATTACATTGATATAATTTATGTATAAATTTCCAAAAAGTTTCTTATTGCTCTTACGAGGATTCTCCTTCTTGCGTGTTTATTTAGGTTAAGTTAACAGGTCCCCATATCATCATCACATCGTCAGTAATTTTGTTCAGATGAATGGAAGTTGGTACAGCCTGATTCAATTGCATTCCTTATGCAGGCAGAATGAGCAATTCATTTTCCCTGCTAACGAAAGCCTACATTTAAATTTTGTGAGTCCCGCAGTTCCATTCAGCGTATCAATTGTAGAGGCCGGCTGGGGCTAAATCCATTACCTGGAGGGAGTTGAGATGGTGATTTTTCTTTATAACCCATGGCCCTATTGACTAGGATCCAGGTATAATTTATTTTCCACGCAATTAATTTGGTAGTACAACCCTTATCGTGGTACTAGTAGCAGATTCTTCAGCAGGCGGGAGCGATTAGCCTGAAAAATGATGTTCCTGATTGCAGTCCTTTTCCCTAAACCATAATGTTGCGGAGATTATGAAGGGTTTCATTCTGCTTTCCCGCCATTAAATGATTCCAAAGCCTTCTCTTCTGGCTTGTTTTGTATTATTTTCCTGGCTACCTCAGCGCAACTTGTTTCCCGACCTGTTTTCGACACAATTTATTATACTTAAGCTTATAAGGGCTATTCTTTTTTCCAACAATTGACAAAGCGATATGTTTCACATCTAAGAAATGGATGACATTCCAATTACATGTTTACAGGTTTCTGGGTCCCAAATCGCCTTGTTTTTGTGTATCGAATTCGGTGCTCCTCTTTCTGTCTAATTGTTTTGGGCTCCTGGGCTGAATATTACGTCCATGGTGGGTTGTGTCAGCGTGATGGCAGAGAGGTAACTTATAAGTCCTGGTGGAACTTCTCCAATGAAACAGGTTTGGATTGTGTACGAAGACGATTCTATTGCTTTATGAAGAACCAAATTATCGCGTCCTTTCTTAGCGTGCTAACTATGTAAAGAGTTTGCGCGCAGGAAAATGAAATTGGGAGTTGGCTACAGAACTGGCATTTTGTAGGGGCATAGTCATTTTCCCCTAAAAATGAATAGGACTCTTTAACAACCATGGCTTTTGGGTTCCTTGTTGTAGCATCTTAAGCAGTCGGGGCGGCAACAAAAGACAACACAGCACAACCATAATGTTAGTAACGAACGATACAATAATAATGTTGATTTCCTATGCCTGGGATTCTATGAAGCAGGGCGCCACCATCCTTAACAAAATTGTTTATGTATCAGGTTTTGCCGATTCTGTTGGGATTGAATCCACTACTATTCACATTATACATTCCATATCGCATTATGCTAAAGCGCTAAGCAGACTTGTTCGCCTCCACTGGAATCCCGTATGAATCGAAGAGAGCTGGTGGTTGGCTGCATAGTTCCATTCCTTCACTTGGCCTGTCCTCTTTTTCTGTCTTTTCATTCCTGATTTAATGTGTTTCTCCTTGTCTGGTGGTATGATATCTTGAGTAAGTGCTTAGCATATTTCTTTGGTATATCGGTGCAATATAGGCATTGAATAGACCCAAATTGCTTTCTGAAGTTCTGTTTATACCCCGAGCTCATTTGAATTAATGCTTTTCATAAGACACTGTACATGACAAGATCAGATGAGAGACACACTTGCCCAGTACCGTCAGATCGTCGCATCATCAACAAGGCAGCATTTTCCAAGGTATGAGTGTGGTATCAGGAATGTTCCTCTTCGAGCTTGTTTATCATTAGAAGGTAGAATCGATCACTTACTCGTATAAACTGTGTACACTGCTTCTGGGACATTTGATTTCTGAAACAGATGGCAGCTGCAGCATCCAGTTTCCCGTCCGTTTCGGCTTTAATAAACTTTTTCATTTGTATACAGACCTACCATTTCCATGTTAATTTGCAACCAATACTTTCAAGTCTTATAAACCCTGCAATCTTTCTTTTGAATGAATAAAAGCTTCAGAAGAAATTTGCATGACCAGCAGGAATAACTCCTCCAACAAGGCCTTTAAATATTAAACCCAGCTCATTAAGATCTTCATCGTCAACCTCCATGCTATTTTAACTGTTTGTATCTTAAATGGTGGGGATATTGAATATCTTTTTAAATAGCACTGCTATTATATAATGATATTTAAAATAAAATGAACACAACCAAATTGAGAATAGCTCGGGTTTACGCATTTCCATTGGGAATATGTCGACTGCATTTTGAGCAAATTGTCTAAAATAATATTTGATTCCAGAACTCTGCCATCAAATCCCCCAATTGCTCCCAAACACCTCGTGTTGCAGATGGACCCCTCTAGTTTTTTCACACTATAACCTTAAGCCCTGTCGTATCTGGTTCATTGTTTATGGTCATAGCTTCCCACCATAGCGAATTATCGAAAGTTACAACTGGAGTAATCGAATACTTTTTAGCTAGGTTTGTTAAAGACTGCTAATTATTGACCTCTAGTGCCCCCTGTGTCTGTGATAATACAATATTTGTCAACATGTAGCTTTCATTCGAATCCAAACTCGACTTTTGTTCGGTTACATTTAAAAAATGTATACTTAATTGGATTTTAATTAGAGCTCCATATAAACAATCCTAGTCGTCGGATTTTTCCTGATTTTGAATATGTTTGAGAGGATTTTTCTGAAGGAAATGATACCAAATACACTTATTTTGCAATTTGTCCTGGGTCTAATCCGAAATGGCCTGGATCATACTTCATCAACGGCAAGGTGGGTTGAGGGGTTTGTTTGTAAATTGTTTATTACATAACATTAGACACAGTCAGAATTATTGATCTGAAGTTCTTATTTCACAATTATAGTTTTAAAAAAACTAACACTTTTTTTTCATAAGTGTTTTTCTGCATGACAATCATTAGTCCCATTAGGCAGTTATCAAATGACATTTTTTTAAATTTCCTTTCCCGAAAAGTTTTTTATATGAACTTAGATTTTAATAATTGTTTTTGGAAATGATGTATCAACATTATTTGGATTCCTAGCTAAAAACTATCATAAAGAAACGTCTGTGTCATCGTCATCATCGTCGTTATACCTATGATGACCTTTGTATCGGTTTCGGATCCCGAAATGTCGGAATAAATCCTCGTAGTTGTTGTCTTGAGGGTCGGTCGTACCGAAGGTGAGAAGGTTCGATCTGTCTGTCAGCTCTTTTATCAGGTTGTCGACCCGTACGAGAACCTCCGGTGTTGGATCGTACGGTGTTGACGGTGGGTACTGCGATTACCAGTCGTCGTCAGGATCTTGTTCTTGTATCACGTTTTAGTCTTCGTTTTGAAATTGGAAGTCGTCGTTTTCAAAATTTCCCCTCTCGTTGAATTCGAAATCAAGTGGAGTGCGATAAAAGTTGCCGATGACTTCGAGCTCCAAAAACGAAACGTCGCCATTAGAAATGTCAGGGTTCGTATCCGTAGAGTAGGTCGTGGGAAGCCGTTTATCAGGCTTTCTCTCCTTTTCTAAATCCACTTGAAAAAATCCTGCTTCTTCCCGTAAAAAAGGTTCCATCCATTGTTATATATGTTATTGTTATATGTTCTATATTTTATTGAGCGAGCGAAGCGAGCGTCTCCACTTTACTCTTATGGCTCGAATGTCTGTTTTTTTTTCTGTTACTGCTTTGATACAGGTTGCACCGTTTCTCTGATCGACCTGAAATTTTGCACACATGTACATACCACCTAGGCGGGTTGCTGTATAGTTTTGTGGCAAAATCGTTCAAAAAGTTAAAAAGTTACATTAAAGTAAATCGAAAGTTTTTTTTTCAAACTAAACGGCGACAAAATCTGAGGTGGCCAAATCATTTAGAATGTCCGTCCGATCACGAATATGTTATTTTTATTTTGATCCGATAAGTAGTGTAGATGGAAATTACATTATAACAAAGTCCCGTTACCATGGCAACGGAAAGTCGCACAGCTTTTTTGGCTCATGATAGCGGTCAAACGGAGGCTCGGATCGAGTTGAAATTTTGACCATCCGCAAGTTTCGTTCCCGATTGAATGCCATTAGTTTTGTGGCAAAATCGTTCATAAAGTTATAAAGTTACATTTAAGTTTATCTAAAGTTTTTTTTAAAAACTAAACGGCGACAAAATCTGAGGTAGCCAAATCATTTAGAATGTCCGTCCGGTCACGAATATGTTAATTTTATTTTGATCCGATAAGTAGTGTAGATAGCAAATACATTTTAACAAAAGTAACGTTACCATGGCAACGAAAAGTCGCACAAGAATTCTGGTCACTATGTACTGCCACCTAGAAGAAATCAAGAGTTAAATAGTTTTACCAAAGAAATGATGTCAAGGTCCTCTAGATGGCGGTGGATTTTATCCATTCTCTCCTATTTTACAAATTTTCAGCTAAATCGGTCAAGACCTAAAAGACTTATTGGTATGGAACATTATGGGAATGTCGTACTCGGGTCGTGTTGCACGTAACGGTGCTCGCTCAACAACGCGTCCAACTGAGCGTTTTCCTAGTTAAGCGAGCGTAGCGAGCGTCTCCACTTGACTCTTATGGCTCGAATGTCAGGTTTTTTTCTGTTACTGCTTCGGTACAGGTCGCACCGTTACTTTGATCGACCTGAAATTTTGCACACATGTACATACCGCCTAGGCGGGTTGCTGTATAGTTTTTGAACAAAATCCGATCGTTGGGTATAAAAAATAAAAAATAAAATAAAAAAATAAGAAAATAAAAATGTTCCGATCGTTATGAAATTTTGCAGGGTCAATAAGTACAACATTCTCTCCTATTTTACTAATTATCAGCTAAATCGGTCAAGACCTTAAGTAGTGTAGATAGAAATAACAAAAGTAACGTTACCATGGCAACGAAAAGTCTCATTATGCACTGCCAATTAGAAGTAATCAAAATACTATCGAGGAAGCAGTGTATTATTTGTAATCAAAGAGTTAAAATAGTTTTCCCAAAGAAATGATGTCAAGGTTCTCTAGATGGCGGTGGGTTTTATCCATTCTCTCCTATTTTACAAATTTTCAGCTAAATCGGTCAAGACCTAAAAGACTTATTGGTATGTAACATTATGGGAATGTCGTACTCGGGTCGTGTTGCACGTACCGGTGCTCGCTCAACAACGCGACGGGACTTTAGCGTTTTCCTAGTACTGTTCAATTCTTTGTTGTGCTAATTTGGCCTTGACCTCGAGTATGCTCTGAGTTGAGAAAGTTAGCCCTGCGCCGTAACTCGAACCTAGCGCGGCATTCCTGACGGGGTTTTAAGGTCGGAGAGATAGTGACTTTGTGCCAGTCAATGCTGCCGCAAAGGTAAACATAGGCGTCGTAATTGCCAGTGAGGGGTACTGTGACGCATTTGATGGGACGGGAGGGGTTGTTGATTTGACGGTGTTAGAATGTTGTTTAGGAGTAGATGTGTTCACAGATTTTTTAAACGTGCCCCTTTTCCTTGCATGTGAGACAGGTTACGTCCCCCATTGATAGGAAAACTATTACCTTGACGTTGTCCACCACAAAGTGTAGAGCGTCCGGAAAAGTGGATATTTATCACTAGTTTGTGCCATGTAGGCAAGTTTACGTAAAGACTTGATGTCGGAGCAGCCAGAGATTTTGGATCCTGTCGATGGGTCTCTAATCGGTCCGGTGATGGTTCCTTATTTTGATAGTTTGTTACTACATTTTAAACAATTAAAAATTAATCATTCAAATACAACATATTGTTACACATTTTTAGGTAAACATGATTGAACAAAGTGATGTTACAAAATTAAATTAAAATTAAACTAAAATTTAAATAAAAATAAACATGTTATATAACCCAGACTCCAAAATAATATAAGAAACCAAAAGGTAAATTCTATGTGGTCATTTTCTCAAAACACGAAGCCCCTAGGTACACTTACCACTCATTTTCTATCGTTTTTAGTCTGTGGCTGCATGTTTAAACATTTCGCAAAGTCTAGCTTGCAACGAAATTGTAGCCTCCAATAAAAAAAACATCTGTATTATTCGCAGGCTCCTTTGTCAGTCCTGATTTTAAATAATTTGTGTTAGTCTTCTCTTATGTGGTTTAAGACAGCACGACAATGATATTGTCAAAAATGGTTGCTTTGTAATTGTCAAACGGAAAGTTAAGAGAGAAATTACGATAATTTTAATAATTGCATTAAAGGGGTATTTAACCGCTAAACTTAAACAAAATATTTCATTTAGGCTAACTAGTAATGAATTAATCAATTAACAGAACAAAAATTAGGGCCACCATGACCTCCCAAAAAATTGTCAAATACGACATTTTTCGAGCTAGGTCCCATCGGCAAAAATCTCCCATAAGAAATAACATGGGACGATATTTTATGCCCCGTGACCTTGGACGATTTTGATCATAAAAAAATATTAGCCATTATTGACGTACTCTTCAGCCTTTTCTGTAAACTCTCTGTTTTGTAATTTGGGCAAGTAGTTCGGTCAAAATATGCTGATTACCAAGATGGGGTATGATTTTGGATTGCATATTTTTTGCTTGTTTGAGGGTATTTTTGAGCACAGTTCCAAGACACGTTGTAAAAAATTAGCATTGTAGATTGGTACTATGCTCTAGTATCTATGTGGACAAAAAAGGAGCAGGTTAATGCCGATTTAAGAAATTTCCCAAAACACCAATTTTCGCAAATTTCTGGATACAAAAACTTGAAAAATTCGTATAAAATTATAGTAACAAGATATAATTTTTTAATCTGTCATTTATTGTAGTATTGTGCTATAGATCATGTGGTAAAAAACAATTATTTGCGTTTATAGCCCCTTTAAAGATAATTTGCGAAAATGAATTAAAACTAAGCACCATATTCCTTCAGGTTTTGAGCACTCAAAACTCATGGGCACTGCGGTTTCTATGAAACTACAAAATGGGCATAGGGGAGAGGGGAGAACTTTCCATTTTTGAAGACGCACTGGAGTTACCAGTATATTATGCTGTAGGTGCCATGACACATTGCCATCAGTCGGGTCATTTAGTGGATGGTTACTGCTGATCTACACAACACTGTCATCAGCCCAGGTACTATTGCCTAAAAAAGTAAAGCCAGACACCAAACTATTCACACATTCTTCATACATAAACACTTCGAGGGGATCCGAAAAGAATTGACCTGGGGCGAAAACTCAAAAGTTGGAAGCTTGGCATCCTTTTCAGTTTCCGAAACAATTCTGTTGAAGGTAACGACTAAACTTGAGAGCACGTATGTTAATCTGTTTTTATAATAATTTATATTATATATATATATATATATATTTATATATATATATATATATATATATATATATATATATATATATATTTATAAAAATTTAATTTATAATAATAATAATTTTAATTTTATCATTATTTCCACTTCATTCCATGACGAGTAAAAAAATAAATAAAAAATGATATACAATTTTTGTGATGAATTTTATTTTTGATTTTCCGATAAATAGCCGAAAAATGTACCCAGGAAGACCAAATTAGTATTATTTAATTGGAAATGTCACGGAGAATCCAAATCACATGTCAGATTTATTATAGCTGTATTCAAAAGTATAGAAAATGTATGAAAACCTAGAGCGTGCACTATATACATAAGTCCAAAACAAGATGGCGTCGTAAAAAGCTTTGTTCCGGAATGCCAAATGTCTACCCAAGTTTTTTTTTTATATTTGTGTATTAATAATTGTAAAATAAGTTGCAGTCTATTCATTCCACTTGCATTCCATGACGAGTAAAAAAATAAATAAAAATATAACAATTTTTGTGATGAATTTTTTTTTTTTTTCCAAAAATAGCCGCAAAATGTACCCAGGAAGACCAAATTAGTATTATTTAATTGGAAATGTCACGGAGAATCCAAATCACATGTCAGATTTATTATAGCTGTATTCAAAAGTATAGAAAATGTATGAAAACCTAGAGCGTGCACTATATACATAAGTCCAAAACAAGATGGCGTCGTAAAAAACTTTGTTCCGGAATGCCAGATGTCTACCCAAGTTTTTTTTATCACTTAGGTATATCCTAACGGGATCAGAAGAAAAATTCCATCGTGGTCGAAATTCCTACGGGTATGGTCAGGGATTGTATGTGTGTATTAGTGCACCTATATGCAGGACTAATAATATGTAATTCCCTAAAAATAATCCCACAATGTACCCAGGAAGACCAAATTAGTATTATTTTATTTGAAATTTTATGAAGAATCCAAATATAACGTCAGATTTTTTACATCTATAATCAAAAGTATAGAAAATGTATGAAAACCTAGAGCGTGTACTATATGTAGGCCTATATGCCCAAAACAAGATGGCGTCGTCAAAAACTTAGGCCCGGAATGCCAGATGTCTACCCAAGTTTTTTTTTATCCCTAAGGTATACCCTCACAGGATCAGAAGAAAAATTCCATCGAGGTCGAAATTCCTACGGGTCTTATGGCCAGGGACTGGATGTGTTAATATACAGTTTACAATTCTCTAAAGGGAGTGCTTGGATGTGCTCCCAACCAGTGGCAGGAGTGGCGGGTGAGGGGTTAAGTAGTGACCATGCTTCGAGCATACTATACTAGTATTTTTGGAGGCGTCGGAGTCGTCAGCACAAGTACGGTAGCCACTAGGAGCGTCATCGGGCGAAGTTTGTAGGCAGCGTATCGTGAGAGATTGTTTTCTATGAAGCATGCGCAATGCATAGAGGTTTCTTGTTTCACCAATGTTTCTATTGAAAGCAAGCAAGCAAATTCGACCAGCAATGTGATGAATCCCCTGACCTCCAAGACGACGACTGACGAATACGAATTTGTGGTGCAGCCAGTGATTACCACTCCCTAGACAAATAACATACATTTTGTACACGTTTTCGATAAAAGAGGGAGGTGATTTCAAAACAGAGATTTGGAATTCTAGTTTCGTTCCTGATATTTGAACAATGATCGTAGCACGGTCGCTGTACCGCCCTCGTAGTAAAAGTACATCGTAGATTCATCAAACTAGATGCCACAAACTCAAAATAGAATGACACAGTGAAAATTATTCAAGTAATTGCCGGGAACATGACCTTGTCAGTTTTTTAGTCAGGAGACAAATCAGTGACTAAATATTTCCGTACAAAACAGTGCGACAGTGATCTTCTCTCGTTCATTTGCTTCCGTGTGCCCTCCAGAGACACTCGGAACCATGAGGTGCTCGAAATCCGAAAGTAAAGAATAAACGTATACAAAATTTAATACTCTTGCATGGCCCGTATTCAAACAACCCCTCAGTTGCTTTAAAAGAAATTAACATTGACAACATGAACGACAAAATGTGTCTAAAAATGTCTATTTCTAGAAAAGAGTATGTGTTACAAATTGATACAAAAATGAGACTTCCAATTAAAAAATTATGAGCAGGAATATAGAATTTTCGCTTCGCTCGCTACGCTCGTCCAGTAAAAATCAATTCACAACCTTGGTAGTCGTCCCACTCACCGGCGTTCCAATGCAGAACTTCTTCTTCAGTTATTATTGAAAGTGTGTCATTGGACACCCAAACTATTTTTTTGTTGTTTTGTGCAAATTTGTCACTTTGTATATCTTGTGCGTTTCTATGCTGCACACAGCAATTGCGTTTTCCGCTAGAGCAAAGGGGACAGACAGCACTGTAGTAGGCCTACTTGGCTGAGAGAGAGAAGGAAGCAGCAAGCAACAGAGTACGGGAGCAGAGTATAGGCGCTTATCTCAAAATCTATAGGGTGATCACAAATTTAAAGTTATTTTAAATTTAAATTTAAATTTACTGAACCAATTGACATGACATAAACTTTAAAAGATAAAGCCTAACTGACATACATGAATTAGATAAACCTGGGGCACCAAGAATAATCAGTTAAGCATGTTTACCTACACTGTATTGTTAAAGCTAGACCAATAAAGTATTGTTGTTAATGTTTGTCATTAAGTTAGGTCGATGAATAACAGTCAACAAAAACAGCTGCGGCAAGAGGATTTCAAAGATTTTGATGAGACGTAATGAACTCGCTATAGAACAATTTCATGTGACGAAGAGGCCTATATAAGTCAACTTTATTTAAGTACTTTATTTAAGTACTTTATTTCAGACGTCCGACATTATTGCCAAAGCTAAATGGATTCCAGGCGAATTGAAGAGGTTTCTTGAGAATGAATTGAAATCTTGCTTTACTAAAAATGTGTTGTTAGGGAATATTTTACTTTACTTGGGGTAACATAATATTATAAATATTATGAGTATTTGCCAAGCTTGTAATATAATAGGGAAAGTAAAAATTTAACGTATACTTAAATGAAATCTAAGCAACAAAAATCAATCGCGATTTTTCAGTTATAATTACAATATGGGGGCCTGCCATTGTGCAAAATGACTAGGAATAAAAAGTTTTATTTTGGGAGTTAATGGAATATTTGACAATATTACGGGAATAATAAATCAACAACTTATGTTATTGTGTGTTATCTTCTGAAATTTAAAGAGGATGTATGAAATCTTAATGATATATTTTAAATTACCAAAATCCATTAGTAAATCATATAATACTATATAAACTGATTTTACTGACCTTGTCAACTGATCTCTGGTGAACAAGCCAAGATGCTTTATCTGATATAAAAAGACATCGCAAGTCCTGGTTCAATGGTTAAAGCCACTCTAAACACATTGACCAAGTCTACGTCATTCTTGTTTTGGTTAACATATTGAATGGCTTCTTGAACTTTCTTACCTTCAATAAGACAAAGTAACGCACTTTGCTTATTATTAACCCGGTGAAATAATCTTGATGCTAAACTGAGGTTAACCGACGTAACATCAAGCGCTATTTCTTGGCAAGATTGAATTCTGTTGGCTTCTACATAATTTTCCAACGTTTGTATTTCACCGGCAAGAGAAAGATATCTTTTTAACATTTTGTTTCAAATGTCGTGTATAAAACAAGGCCATCTACTCAAAGATAAAAAACAATAAAAATGTATTCAAATGCGTTACAAGATAATTTGCAGAGGTAAATTTTGACTTTTCATTTTGTGCTGGAACTTAAAAATGCATCACAAATTACGCTAGTTTTCAAACTAACGCTACAAAAATTATACATGCTACAGCAACAATATGCTCCAAAAATAAAGTATTATTTTGGGAGTTTATGGAATATTTGAGAATATTAATTTATTGTTTATTCTTGTTTCATTGAACAAGAAGAAACGGCGTCGACGCTAGCAAATATTTTGCTAAAACACTTGAAATTTCTTGCCGCGAAGAGCCTTGCTGAAGCACGAGAAACTAACACGGCACATGCAGTTGGTTCTCCCATAAGTGGTCCCTGCACAGGGAAGGGAAGTGACTCACCGGGCAGTAGGGTGGGCCGAAAAACAACATTTTTTTTTTTTTTAAGTCGTAATACCGCGGAAAAGTTGCAAATTGTGGAGACTAAAAAATTTTTAAAAAAAATTAAAAATCGGTTTATATCTTCCGGTCGCGCATGTGCTCTAAACTTTTCCAAAATTTTGAAAAATTCATATTTTTACGATAATTTTTAATATTTTTAACATAGAAGAAAATTTAAAATATGAAAAATTCGAGCTTTTACATTCGGGAAGAGGCTAATTTAAAAATGTTAAAAATTATCGTAAAAATGTGAATTTTTCAAAATTTTGGAAAAGTTTAGAGCACATGCGCGACCGGAAGATATAAACCGATTTTTTTTTTTTTTACCCTTTTTAGTCTTCCCAATTTGCAACTTTTCCGCGGTATTACGACTTTAAAAAAAAAAATGTTGTTTTTCGGCCCACCCTACCGGGCAGTCTTTGAGGGCGGGCGGCAGGTCGTTCCATGAGTTAAACACCCGGAACGAGAAAGCACGTCGGCCGAGCACTCATTTGGCTGGAGGGGGTTTTAGGCGGGGGATCTTCATCTCTCGATTGTATTGGAAAATACAAAAACAAAAAGTACAAATATAACATAAAATAATGGACAAGATATTCCATTATTTTATTTTATTTTTGTTTTAAACATTTATATAAAAAAAAGCAAAAGCTTAAAAAATCATAGGCAGTTTAACACAAAACATTACTATTCATTTATGTACTTATATCATCTACATATATATACTATTAAGTTTCTCTGGGAACATTATTTATTTAGTTTTTATTTAGTGAATGGGGCCACCCTAATTGAACGTCAAATCTAAATTGTACAATGTTGGAAGATGTAGGTCTACTTATCCTACATCATCATTGTGTGTTATTAATTTTGTCTTATACCAAAGAGTCATTATTTCATCGTATTTCTCTTTGTCCTGCTCAACAAAGCGGGCAACCACCTGTTTGCAGAAACATTTAGTTTTTAGGTCCGTAAGGCACTTCGCTTATTATTTATCTTGTGAAATAACGTTGATGGTATTCTTAGGTTTAACGACTTCATTCGAAGCGCTATTTCTTGCGTTGGCACTTATTACCCTTGGATAAACGGTGTCTCCAGCCATTGGATGCCACAAAGTTCTTTCCTCCCAGCCGGTCAGATATCTGCAATGCCTTTCTTATCACGGGGCACTTGAAATCAGGTTGTTGGCCCTTGCCTGCCAGAACCACTAAGTTGAGAACGTTTCCATCTCTTGATGTGGAGAAGTACGGCTTGTTTTCCTTATTTTTGGGGCCGAACCACATTTCGATATCTCTTCACTTATTTTGACGCGGTCTTTATTGATCGTATTTAGAGCTGACGTAGCTCAGCTTAAACGTTGAGATCTGGCCACTCGTGAATCATCTGCAGAATGTTTCACTTCTTTCACTATCTAAAGTCTTACTATTTTTTTTTTTTTTTTTTTTTATATTTTATTGCCAGAGATTGTATCTAATCTTGTCATTTTTGATCGTAATCTCTTGCTGGACCGAACACGCAACTCTGAAGAATGCGTCTAGTGAAGCAGCAATGTGTCGAATTCGGTAGGTTAGAGCTTTTTTGCCAATAATTTGAGTGTTGCATTTGGGAGTGCCACGAGCTCGAGATAAACAGCATCAATTGTTTTAGTTAGACTTAAGTCTATATTTTACTCAATTAATGAACACCGTCCTTCCAAACTACTTGGTAACTCTTACTACCGGTAGGTCTACCGCTGCCTTGCTTCTCATGCTCGCTGTCTTCGCACAATGCCTTTACACTCTTGCTTCTCGGAGTCTTCTTGTGAGGGGGAGGCTTGCGAGCTTACAATACTTTCTTACAATACACCGAGGTCAGATCGCGGGCGGACACTGAAGAAGGCTATCGACAGCGGACGGCTGAATGCCCCCGGGCCTGTTAACCCCATTGTAGGCGAGTGACATTGTAAACGTTGGAACTCCATAATTTCTCTTCTGGGGCCGGGGGGCCGGATGGAAGGGCCCCGCGGGCTGCATGCGGCTCGCAGGCCGCCAGTTGGCCATCCCTGCTCTAATTAAACGTATATCGTTGATCGATGTTAATGCACACGTTCTCTCCTCTATTGCCAGTAATCTGCCGACGTCTTCTGTGTCCTTCGACATCCTAGAACGTTATCGTGATCTTGATCTTGCTGACGAACGTTTCAATGTGCCTAGCGATATTGATTTCCTCATGGGCGCAAATCTCTACTCAGACATTCTAAGCAGAAAGCTGACTCAGTCTAGAGTAGTAGGCCAGCCGCACTCAATACAGTCTTCGGATGGGTGTTGAACTGTTGATAGGACTTGTCGACACTAATAAACCGTCTCTTTAGCCCTCATGGTTATTTCTCACGATTACCCCTGTTGGACAACACTCTTCGTCTCTTCTGGAAATCGGAAGAAGTGCTTCGACCTACTTCTTTGGACCCTCTTGATACTTTTGCTGAAGGACATTTTCTCACCTTCCATTCCCGTGATTCCCAAGGACGCTATTCTGTGGCTCTCCCGTTCAAACCTGGCTGCAAAATGCCAGGATTCAACCGTGACGTTGTGCTTATGAACTTTCTCAGTTTAGAGCGTCGACTGGAACACGACCCTCCTCTTCATGACGCGTTTATAAATTTATGAGCGATTACGCTCATTTACTGCATTACTGCATATGGAACCCGCCCGACAAGCCTCGGTACATAAAACCTCATCATTGTGTACACAAGGTAACTAGTTCCACCACTAAATTGCGAGTAGTTTTTAACGCACCTTGTCTTGACATAGGGGGGGGGGGTCTGTCTCAACCAAGTCCTGTTGAGTGGTCCAAAAACTGCAGGGTGATCTTCCCGTTATTCTCACCACGTTTCGTACACACCCGGTTGCTCTGTGTGCAGATGTTCGACAAATTTATCCTCAAATTCTCGTGCGCGAGGACGATCGCACCTAACAGCACACTTTTTGGCATCCTGAGCCGTTCGGCCCCGTCGTTGAGTGTCATTTTAAAACAGTGACCAACGGTCTCACGCCCTCTGCTTTTCAAGCTCAAAGAGTTTAGCAGCAACTCGTCATTGACGAAGGCGCAAAGTTTCCCTTAGCTTCAAGTGCACTTACTTCCAACGCTAACATCGACGACATGGTCTCCGGAGCAAGTGACATCGATGAAGCTCGCGCTCTTTTAAAGAGTTGCAATCCCTCACTCAATGTGCTGGGTTGAGCTCCATAAGTGGGCCAGTAACGTTACCGAAGTACTTAGCTCTCTCCCTCAGGATTACCTTTAGACTCCCTTAGTGTTCTCGCATGACGATCAAGTATTAAAATTCTCGTGCTGCTCTGGGACCCTCGTTCAGACAGCTTTAGCTTTCTTACTCTCCCCTTTGAGGGATGCGTCCCTAAACGTTATATTCTCTCGTTTATTGCTCGTTTATTGCTCGTTTATTTGATCCACTCGGTTCCCTCACCCCTTTTGTTCTCTGGCTCTTGCGCGTAGACTGAGATGAATCTCTATCAGATTCGCTCAGTTAAAGCAGGGTTTCGGCAATTGAAATCGTGCTCAAACTGGCTGACGTTCGTATCCCGCGCCTCCTTGGGCAAAGTGGCGGTACCTACCATCTGGTAGGATTTTTTGATGCCTCCGAGAAAGCGTATGCCGCTGTCCTTTACTTGCATATAAAGACATGCTCTCAATCTAATAATGTTACATTGTTAAGAGCCAGCAGCAAGGTCGCGCCCGTCAAACCCCTTAATATTCCCAAACTGTAACTAAGTGGAGCCCTCTTGTTGTCCCGGGTGCTGACAGACAATCTGCTCGCTCTCAATCTCTTAAAATTTGAATCTGTGCTGCTCTACACTGATTCTACCATCGCACTAACGTGGCTCGCTACTCCTCCGTATCAGCTCAAGACGTTCGTCGCCAATCGTGTGGTGGAAATTGTCGAGAATACGTTTCCTACTTACTGGACGCACTCTGAAAAGAACCCAGCTGATTGTGCTTCATGGGGGTTGATCCCCTTTGAACTGTTAGAGCACCTTTTGTGGCTCAATAGGTTCCCCCCCCGTTCATGCGTTCTCCCCCATCCATTCGTTCTCCCCCATCCACATGGCCCTCCGTGGTCACCTCGGACGACCCCAGCCACGATATGCTCGTGCTTAAACCGTCCCATACTGTCTTAATCAGTCATGACCCCGTCGTTGACGACTTGCTTGTAAATCTGCTAAGATTTTCTACACTCTCGTAAGTGAAGCGCATATTCGGTCATGTAGTGCGTTTCTCTAGAATTCTCCTCGCCCGCCGCTCACGCCTTCCGTTGCCCACCGGGCCACTCCTTCCGGCTCTGCTTGATGACACAATGAATTTGTTTGTGTGGCTGACTCAGAAGCATTTCTATGCTGATGAGCTTAAACATCTAGTCTTAACAGACCACTGTCTTTTCGCCTCTCCACCCTCAAGGCGTTCATTGACCCCCGCGGTTTTCTCAAGGTGGGCGGCAGTTTACACAACACTTTGCTCCCTGAAGAAGCTCGTTACCCCATATTGCTCCCCAAAGAGGCGCATCTTTCCTCATTTTTGTGTGATGAGTTTCATTGCACTTAACTGCACTCTGGTCCAAGTACCGTTAAATCCCTCAACTATCCACATTCCCAAAGTCAATGCCAATGTGTGTGGTGCCAACGTCTCTTCAAGGTCTTTTAAGACAATGTATTCGACGGTGCTAACTTGATACAAGTTTTGCGCTAAACCTGTGAAGCCTAGCGCGCTCAGGCCTCACGAACGTCGGCACTGATAATGTGGGGCCATTCTCTGTAAAGACGAGCACTCGTCACAACGATCCCATAGCCTAAAGTTATCTTTGTCTTTAATATGTATAGCTACCAAGGCTGTTCATTTGGAGTTGGGGTCTGAACTATCCACGGTAGCGTTTCAAGCATGCTTAGATCGTTTTCTTTCTCGTCATTGCTTACCTTGCTCACATTTATTCTGACTGTGGACGATATTACGTCGGCGCTGCTCGCACTCCCGTGAAACACACGCTTCTCTTGCTCTGTCTAACAGCGATCTCTGACACGCTGTCCCATCGTAATATTCAGTGGCATTTCAAGCCTCTTCTTGCCCCTAACTTCGGTGGCTTGTGGGAAGCCGGGGTAAAGTCTGCCAAATTATTGCTCTATAGATTAATCAAGGACTCCCCCCATACGTTCAAAGAATACTCCACCCTCTTCGCGCGTATTGAATCCGTGTTGAACAGTCGGCAACTGTGGGCTTCTTCTATTGACCACACCGAAGGTCCCGACTATCTCAGCCCCGCCCACTTGTTAATAGGCACCACACTCTTTATCACCGCCCGAACTCGCTCAACCTGACAATACCTCTCACCTCGCTCGCTGGCATCAGGTTCAACACTTGCATCATGCATTTTAGAACCATTGGACCACCGAGTATTTACACTCTCAAATGCAACGTGGTAAGTGGGTTTGTGCTTGCCCCAAACTCATGATCGGGGACGTGGTTTTCGTGCTGGAACCATCCACTACCCCCCTAGGGGCTCTTGGCTTATTGACAGGGTGGTGCAAGTAAAGACGGTTCTGTCAGAGTTCTTTCCATCCGTACTTATAAAGGTGTGTTCAGCAGGCCTGTAAACAAATTGGTCACCCTCCCCCCACCTTAGCTGTTCGTTTCGGAATGTTTTTATATTTTTAGTTTTTAGTGGTTCTCTCTTTTGTCTACTTGAAATATTCATTTAGGTGGACGGTTATGTTCACACCGATTATTTTGAATATTTCTTCGCTTTGATTAAATAATATTTTCGTTTGGTATTTGTCGTTTCAATTTTAGTTTTGGTTCTGACTAGCGTCATAGTCATGTGATTTTATCTAGCCAATCTCGTTTATTTTTCTGCTGATTTTCGTTTTGACGTTCTCTCGTATCTTTCTAGTTCAGTTCAGTTTGCGACAGTGTGTGGGTCTAGTAGGTCGCTCACCTGTAATCATTCTATCTCGTCCATATAAGGGAACAGCCAGTTCACTCTCGTCCGTTACTGTGCACTATAATGTGTAATCTCGCCTCTTTCTGTCACCAAGGTCTCCAACTTGCATGTTCTTTTCTTCTCTTTTTTCTAACTAGACAGTTCTTCAACCTTTTCCTATCTCTCACGACGGCTGTGATTTGGCGTCGGGACGCTAGCGTCATCTAGAAGTTGAACCCCACCTGAACCCCAGGAATTCGTGGATCCTCTTCGTCTCCAGGAACTATCTGCGCTTTCATGTTTGTTTCTCTTTTGCATGTATTTCCCATTGTCAGTTGTCACCCGTTCTTTCTCTTTCTCAAAAATATACAGTCCACTACAAGTCATTCCGGCAAAGCATTTGGCTAAAACACTGGTCCATCACGGGCCGGATACTATCAGTTGTTTCCATATTTTCTCGCACATATTCGACTACCAAGATCAGTCTGCGCATTATTCTCGTCGGATGTTAATATTTCTTTCTCTCGCCCTTATTATCTCCCCCGACCGAGACCCGACTCAAAATCCGAAAAGAACGTGTTTGGATAAAATCTTAACTGTGGATGCCATTCGTTTAATACCCTGAAAAGTTCATCGTACATCCTTACGTAAGTATTTTTCTGTTTGTCTGTTAAGAGGCAGTAGGCCAAGGGAATAATCTGATATAATGAAAAATAAAATTAATTATCAAACTACAACTCGGAATAAACTATAATGTGAAGCAAAGTATTATTTTGTTTGTTATTAAGTGTCTTCATTTTTCTTTTCAGAAAGTATTTCTCAAAATATGTTGTGGTGTTTTTTAAAGATGTTTCACCTAACTGTCCCATTTATACTCCGTGTATGCTATACATTTGGCAAAAATATTCTGGCAAGCCTGAAAATGTAACATCTAAATAGACGGTAGAGCATTCATTCAAAATATCTAGAATTTAAGTCGTGGAGAAGATTTAAGATAATGGACAAACAATATATATCAGATGCATACAATGAATCAAAATCAAAGAATGTATTAATTATTAGATACAAACCTTGATTTTTATAATGTTTTCTTGGGTTTTGGGTTATCAGGTGTTTAACCAAGTATCGCGGAGAGGCTAGGCCTAGTATCGAAGGTTTAAGGGAAATTTAAATTTGTTATAATCACTAAAATGTGTTACCAAATATTATGAACATAATACTGCACTTAATTGACAGTTTAAAAAACATATATCTAGTACCTGGGAGAAACACAGTTTTCTTAGTTAGAGAGAGTAAGAAAGAGAGAGCGAGAGAGCGAGCGAGCGAGAGAAAGAGAGCGTTTGTCATAATCTTTACGCATACATTATGACTGGTGAACACTCGAAAGAAATAGCATATAGCAATGTTACTTACCTCAATACAAGCGTAAAATCACTGCTTCTTGTTGCCAATTATTACACTGCATTGAAAAATTATTATTATCTTCTGCTACTTTACTAAATACGAATAATAATGAAGCAACACTGCATATAAATAATATCATGGATGATTTATTTAAGTAATTAAAAAAAAACAGAAAATTATCATGAACCTTGTCAAGTCATCGTTTGTTTTATCCAGATCAACAAATCGAAACTTGTCAACAACAATCACCAGCAAAGCGAACTAAAAGCATGTCTTTGGGCCTTGAGATATTTTACATTCAATTGTTAAATGGTATATACAACAATGCAAGGTCATGGCTCTCTGGAGCCTATGTGATGATAATGGTTAAGATCATGTTTAATTTCAAGTTTACAAAATAATGTTTTTCTCCTGTCCCTCTAACCCGATTATGGTTTTAAAAGCACAAGTATCTGCGTCTGAGGTACTTCTAAGTGTGGTTGAAGTTTAATTGTTCTTAGATGTGCCGTTTTCTCCGAAAACTCTTATTTTTCCGTCAGAATTACCCAGCCAGCCAGCCAGCAGGAAGATTTTCAACGATGTTGAGGCACTTTTTTAACACAGAACGGGTTATCGGATTGGCCTCATTTTTTTGGTAGGTCATGGACCACATATCAGGTCAAATACCGATTCACAAGATTGTTAATCTTTCGGGAAAGATAAAAAAAATATTAATGAAAACCCCCCAATTCGGGTAGACGTATACAGGGCCGCAAGTTTCGTTGCCTAAGCAGTCGCGTGCGCTTGGCTGGGGGCGAACGACCGTCGCCCTAGATACGCTTTGCAACAAAACTGCTAGTCTAGCCATGACATATCACATCATGACATATCATCACTTCAACAATGAACACCAGTACATCATTTTAGTACATAACAATACAATAAATAAATTGTTATATGGAAAATAACAATGGCAATAATATAGACGTAGAAGGTGTCTACGGCCAACAAATGTGTCGGGAGCATTTAGTCGGATCACAATAAAAGTATACCAAATATGCTAGCAACAACAGGGCTAGTCTAGCTAAAACATATCATGCGGTTCCTCAACAATGGACACCAGTATTTTATTTTAGTACATAACAATTCAATAAATAATAAGAAAAATAATAATGGCAATATTCTAGGCCTAGCAGGTGTCCTGGGCCAACAAATGTCTCAGGGGCATTTAGTCGGAGCACTATACATTCTTAAATACACTGCAGGGTGTGCGTTCAGGAATCCTGGGAGGGTTGCGACCTCGCCAGGTGTAGGGAACGCCGTAGGAAAAGTCCGTTGCGCTTACTCGTCCTCATGTCCGACAGAAGAGTCCGAACCCTGGTACAAGGGACGCAAAACATTTGATGTGGTTCATCCTCACTCCAACCGACTGCGAGGCGACAGGTTCCTCTAGTAGTCCAAACCCTAGGAAGTAGGCCCGACTTCTCTCCTGTACAAGAACCCACAGGTGTTCGCTGTGGTACCTAAGCTGTTGCAATGCAGAAGATGGTGGAGGCACGCTCGTGGGAGGCAGACGGCGGTGGGTGGAGAAGAGAGTGGTGGGTGCCAGGCTTGGTGGGAATCAGCACTGATCCTCGATGCCCTCAGCTTCCGGGATCAAGGTGATAAGTAGCCTCGTGGAGGGGCGAAGCCGAGGGTGCTGGTCCAACGGTCCGAGTTCTCATGTTGCTATCCAGCCATCCAGAATCTTGGTTTCATTGTGTCGCTGGTAGTTAATTTGTTTCCTCGCTGATAAACGTGTTGATCGATGGCATGATCCTCTTCTTCTTCACTTCCCCGGCGCTCAGATGTAGCGAGAGATAAGAATGTGACAGTCTAAGGCCCAGTCACCCCCCCCCCCAAGCCCCTCCCTCAGACAGTGGGAAAGCTGGGAACCTTGGTGGTGTCGACCAGAGCAATTTTATCTGCTTGAAGACTAAATTCTTTTATTTCTTTCTTTCTCATTCGTGTTATGGCGTCAGAATCTAGTACATGTCGCCAGTTAAATTCTTGGTAATATTATTATTTTATAAGATATACAGTAGAAAATCACTTTTGGATGTCGAGCTGTTAAAAACTATTAGAATCACTTTTGGATTTCGAGCTGTTAAAAACTATTTGGAGGGTTACCTCCGAGCTCTGAACGTGAACCAACTGTCTGGTATCACCCCGACGGTTGAACTGACTAAATTCTAACTCCACTTGACAGCCCGGCCTTCACGAAAATCTGCCGTGCACCGCCTGCAGTACACACACAACTTACCGCACCGCCTGCAGTACACACACAACTTACCGCACCGCCTGCAGTACACACACAACTTACCGCACCGCCTGCAGTACACACACAACTTACCGCACCGCCTGCAGTACACACACAACTTACCGCACCGCCAGACACACTCCTGCGAAAGGCTGAGTGCGGCAGGTTCAAACTGACAAGACCAGAAAGTCACCAATAAATGACGGGCTGATGAAACAGAACGTCACACCATCCATAAAAAAGGACCTGAGCCCCAGTGGAGACGTAACTGTTGGATGCTAGCAGAGGTTTGCAAGTAGAGAGGATGTGTCTTGCTGTTTTTGGCTGATGCTAGCGATGCTAGGCAGCTCAAAAAGTAAGAGAAAATTAGAAAGTTGTGTGATGAAAACTACCCTAGATTAGAATATAAGTATGTGAGTGCTTCGATTGTTGCTAAAGCCTCCGCCTTGACGATAGATGACTCTACAGGAAATTGAAAGCAATTGCTAGCACCGACATTAAGTATCCAGCGTGCTGATTGCACAAGGTCCCTCTCCTCTTTCTTAGAGCAATCAGTAAATACCTAAATATAATTATTCCAATTAACCATCAGATATTTTTACGTAATGAGTTGGATGCCAGGGTTGAAATGGCGGGGTTATTAGTCAGTTTGTCCACTTTATGAACCTGAATATTAGTAGACCTCAAGTAAATCTGATCGTGGAACAAATTCTACCCCGAAAATCGTATAATTTTGTGTTTGTAGAGAGATAAACCATTATATATTTCGAGTAAACGGTACCTATTAGCAGGGAATTTGTCCCTAGTGGAAGTTTTAATATTATCCAGCCGTTGCAATTTGGGTATGAGACTATTGTCCTAGTGTGACATGCACTTGACAATATATTTCTTGGCTAACCAATCCAAAAGATAACTTAAAAGTTCAATGCAAGATTCAGTTTAAAGAGCAGCATTGGGGACGAATTCATAGTACCTAGGGCGATACAAATGGCCTTTATTGAATTCTCTCTAATTTGAGGAAGTTTCTGTTGGCAACAAAGGGAAGAGCATGCGAGCCATGCCCCATATGAGATCGAAATAGTGATTTATATAGTAGTAGCGCGATGTGGGGATCATCACCCCACCAGGTGGTAGCTAAGACCCTAAGTGTATTTAATGCTAGAGCACATCCAGTCGCCAAATCTTTAATATGATAACTAGGGAGCTTCGCAAAAGCTTTTTCAGGCGCGTTGTTGGATAAGCGTAACTTTTTTTTAAAACGAAAAAAGCGTAAAATTGCGATTTTCATCAGAAATAATTTTTCGATTCCGCTCAAATTTCACACGAATATATCAATACATTACATTAAGGTTCTGTAAAAAAATCATTACAATCTAATTAAGCATGTAGGTGTTATAAGTCGAAGAATTGAAGTCGAAGAATTGACTTATAACACCTACATGCTTTATTCGATTGTTATATTTTTTTTTACAAAACCTTACTTTTATGAATCAATATATTCGTGTAAAATTTGAGCGTTATCAAAAAATTATTTCTCATGAAAATCGCAGTTTAACGATTTTTTTATGCATACTATTTGAGTGGGTTTTACAACAAAAATAATTTGTTTCCATAAAAAAAAAATGTGATTTCAGTCATTTCACCACTGTTATCATGTCACGATTTGGTCCGACTCTCAATTTATGAAGGGAATTTCCCCTTAGTTTTCTATGAGCGACTGACAAACCCTCCTTACTGTAGCGACCACAAGACATCTGTGTACACTGCATTTTCTTGTATAATACAAAAAGAGAATGACCAATAGATCACGATAAAAACCAGACATGACATTCGATTGACATGCGGCTTTTTTGTTGGCATTTCCGGTTAAAAGCGCGTTTGTGTCCTCAGATCCTCAAATAATATACAGAGTGCCGTCACAATATGTTGCACTAAAATCAATGAATAAGTATAATCTATTGCAAACTATTTCATAAGATTAATCCTACATAAGAATGTGCAATCCAATGGGGCTATACATTATCCTTATAAGTACTCGAACCCTCAAAGGGGCTCAGTGGGGTTCGAGAAAATATCCACGTTGCTCTTTTATCAATACCAATAAGCGTAGTATTACGTATTAGTTTCCATTGACAAGGTTCTGTCTGATTGTGTTTACAAATTGTGGAAATGTTGACCATTCTTATTATGAGGATCTGCATTGAACCATTGACAAGAAGGCCTCATATTCGGCAAACTTTACAAGGCTGAGTTGAAAAGCTTCGCATTATATCTAGCATATTATAGACAACACAAAGTATGTGATTTTTGTGAACCCCTGTGGCTGTATAACCACAACTCATTCGTGTGAGCGATGTATTTGAGTCCAACATTTGAGTAAAAGTAAAACTAATCGAACATAATAAGACAATTTGTTTACACAACATTAGCTCTCCCCACATGAATAAACATCAAACTCAAAAATATTATGTGCACTGTGATATATTATATGAAATTAGGTTTCCACTCATAAAATTAATGTCCTTTCCAATTATCATACAAATAAGAATCGAGCATAATACGTGTTTGTTGTGTACCGTAATGTTTTAGTGCGGGCTTGTGGGGACTTATGATTTCCCGTTTCCGTGGAATTGAAGGTGAATTGAGGTGAACGCACACTCAAAGACGGATGTAAATCAATGGTCAGACAGAAAACTACATTTTTTTAGCACTGTCTTCTTATGGTATTACCTAGGCTCATTTCCATTTTCCGAATCAATCGCAATTGTGTCATTCCATCACCTTCGGTCTAACGCTACCCATCGAAAGAAAACACTCATCCCTTTACAACATTGTCTCCTTTGTTGGTCGCAATACGTTGTGGTTTCCATTCATATTTTCTTGTATTCGGCTGCCAATTATCTCAGGAAACCCCTTTCTATATTTTGTAGTTCCGATTTATTTTAGCCACCCTATTGGCTGAATCTTCGAACAAGGATTGTGGTTGGTCAACAAGGTTTACAACTCCACGTGGAGTAATTTACTTCCCAGAATTCATACTAGTATGTGTCGCACAAAAAGACACCCGTCGGAGGAAATCTAGATCTTCATGGGTTAGACTTGTTGAACAGATAGGCTACACCCCAGGCTAAATGAAACGGCCGGTGTATATACCCCTAGAACAGGTTCTTCCTCCAGCGTCAATGTATGAAAAATTAAAGACGATTTCGTCTGGGCCCGGGGTAGAATTGTCTTGGAGCATAGCTCTGCTAATCGTAAAAGGCGATTCAAGAGAAAATGTCCACCCTCCGGCAATCGTCGTCGCGGACACCTTCGCCTTCCCTTGACAACCTTTCCGTCGACGGTGACAATGACGCATACATACCATGGTTACATAGCAACCAAACAAACAAATCATATGAACTTGTTATTTTGTCTGTGTTTTTATTACATTAAGTATGTTTTTTATATCTAATCTGATAATTTTTCGATCGTGGTAGAAAGCAGAAGTTGTGACGAGCATTTTAAGGTATAAATTTGCTATTTTTGTACGTAAAAACTGCACATATTTTATTACTTATTGGGAAATTGACATTTGGCCTAGATTAGGCCAAGGCCCTTGCTACTGACTAGAATTTACGTAGATCTATTGGTTTTGTACACAGTGAAATTGTCATTAGTATAACATGTGTCTTCTTGGCTACTTGCCAAAAATGCCATATTCAAGCTAAATTAAATTATTCAACTTTTAACTAATTTGTACAATTCCTGGACCAAGATACTGTTTTGAATATGGATGACATTAGAATTTTACAGTCACTTGAGCATAGATCTATCTATTTTTATAATACAGCTCATGTCCCAGAATCAAGACTGTACAGTGAGGCTTACGTTCAAAACATAGGCCTAGAGCCAAAGGAAATATCCCCAAATGATGACATCACTAAAAACTTATTTCAACTTGCCTACCAAGTGGAGAGACTCCAAGAAAAGTTAAAGAACGTAGAACAAAAAGTTCTAGTTTTATCTTCAGCGCCACACACCCTCTCTTTTGCTGATGTGGTAAGATTACATCCTAATACCAGTGTAACAATATCACCAACACAGTCTCCAGCAACCAAATCTAAACCTGAGGTAAGCCAATATTCTTCCTATGTTCGTAAAAATCATAGCCAGTCACTTGGGCCAGAGAGTCAGCATAGAAATACAAGTCAGGATATGACGAGGCTTACAAATCATAATGCTTATCATAGGCCTAATTCTGAAGTACATATTGATACATCCCTGGAAGTGGATGAAGCATCAGCTACATATACTCAACAAAAATACCCCTCAACACAGTTTTCACTTGAAACGAAAAACCGATTTTCCCCGTTACAAAGCCTTGAGAATTCTACCGAACTGCCAGCTAGATCCTTCATCCCTTCAATGAAGAGTAGGTGTACACTCTTACAATGAAGTGTCTTACTTTCAAACATTTTTTGATGAAAGTGTTTGTACCTATTTTGAAAACATTATTATATGTCTTATATTTTAAAACGCCAAAGATGTTTGAATAGCAAAACACTTGAAAATGTTTCAATAGATTCAAACACTAGATGTGTTTGAATAAATATAAACACAATATGTGTTTAAATGGATCCAAACACCAACGTGTTTGGTTAAGGTAGGCTACATAACCTAAAATAAAAACGATTTACAAACTAGTACATATGTACAAAACAAACTTTATTCATGTTATACACCAGTAGTATCCGTGTCACTTGTACTCATACACAATTTTGTTTATCTACTAACGGATATACAACAGCAATTGGATTGCCTTTCCATTGCAAGCAAGCCTCGGCCAAGGCAATGGTCGTGTTCGATATCGGCAACGGTTATAGCGACCGATCTACCGACCTACCTAGTTCCCCCAGGGATAAGTAAGAAGGGCCTAGAGAAAGATCGACATAGGGGCCTCTAGCCCTAACAAAGCAACTCGCCTAGCCTAGAGCATAGGACTAGGCCTACTGTAGGCGTAAGAACCTGGATGTAGGCCCTAGTCCCAGGGACTAAATGACTAGAACTACAAGGCTAGGCCTAGGCTATAATAATATCTATGATCTATAATATCGTGCCGTGAAGAATCTTCTCGATGATCACTCAAAGTTCTCGCCAGCCTTAGCCCAACTTTTGACAAGCACTTGTGTTTTTAGTTCTCGAGTCACATCATGGTGAAATCCAATGCGAGCGTTTGCAACAACATTGAAGTAGAGCTTAGCTTACTTAATTCTGACGATCACACTGTTCATTGGAAGTAATCAACTCACGTTAACGACATTATTATGAAATTAAAACGACGCTAACTTTTAGGCCACTTGGAGATGATGCACGAATGCGGTACCAACTGCAAATATTACTGAACTCCTGCACGGCGTCAAACTTGACAGATGCAAACAATAAATATTGAGTGTGTGAAAATATATAATGTTTGAAATTAAGTGTTTGAAAAAAACGTTTGAATTTGGAATTTGTTTGAAAACGAGAAATCTTGACTTATTTCAAACACTTTTTAAGCTAAACACGTCTTAAAATAGATATGTTTGAATTTTCAGTTGGGTTATTTTAAGATGTTTTTCAAATTAAGACACCAGAAAAGCAAAAGTGTTGGAAATTTTCAAACATTTTTGTTAAATGTGTTTGAAAGAAAGACACATTTTTAAAATATGTTTTATTTTTCAAACATATTTAGAGTTCAGACATGTCTTAAAAATTAAATTCAAACATCCCGTTCTAAGAGTGATATGAGGACGATCATAAAACCTCTTCTTCCAACCACTTTAATCACTATGCCTTTTAAAATACCAAGTACTGATCAATACAGTGGGTCTGAATACAAAGTCATAAGTGATTTAATGTTTGAAGGGTGTAGGTACTTAAACAAAAACAAAAACTATGAACTTGTTACCTACCCAGGATCTCAGCCTGAGGAACTACAAATGATATTAGAAAAGCAGAAGCCTGAATTTAAGGTTAAGACGCTCATTCTGAATAATGGAACTAACTCGCTCACTTCCAAGACTTATTCCCAAGAATGCTTAATTAATAGTATTGATCAGTTACTTAAAACCACAACTAAAATCTATCCATCAGCCAAAATAGTGTACACAAGCCTCATATACCGAAGGGATGTTGCAGATGAGAAAATAAATTCGGTTAATGAAGGCATAAGAATCATGTGTAAATCTCTAGGTATAGTGTTTGTAGATTCAAATAAATCTTTTGGAAAGTGCGATCTATCCAAAGGTGGACTTCACCCTAGTAGCCAAGGTGCACGTAAACTTAACAAGATGATACTGGAAATAATTGATGCATTAGACTGGAGACCAATTTTAAAAACTGCCTCAGTTACACCTATAGATGCTAACAAGGTTCCAACTCATTTGAAATCGCCTATCACTGACACAACTATAGCTTCAACCTCCCCATATCCTAAGACAACTATAGTTGAATTGGAGGGTAATCTTTTTCATACTCACAAGTCTTTTCCCCTTGCATACTGCATATCAGCTGACGTAAGCATGAATGGAGGAATAGCTGCTGGGTTTAAAAGAAGGTTATGTAATGTAGATGAAATTACCAACCAAATTAAATGTGCAGGAGATATGGCTACTATGCACTCGAAGGGAAGACTTGTATTTTATCTTTTAACCAAACAAGCATCTCATCACAAACCATGCGTACAATATCTACGAAATGCAATTAGGAAATTAAGA